>JAODKN010000038.1:13971993-13988578 GCA_026774425.1 Petrocephalus zakoni
TTTTTAAAAAAACTTTTGCGGGGGGTTTTTTAATGGTTCTCAATCCCTGATGCAAAAAACCCCCCCCCCCCCCCCCCCCCCCCCACACACACACACACACACACACACCTCACACACCGTGACAGTGGCGGTACGGCCCACAGCACGAATGGGGGAAGCATCCATCACTCCTGTGCTTCTGGAAGCCCACGCAGTGCTCTGCTCGCACTTGGGAGGGGGGCAAAGACGGGATTAACCAAGCACATCCATCTGGATCCCTGTAGCCCTGAAGGTCAGGGCAGCCGATGAAGGGCGCACAAGAGCAGCCTCTGAAAAATGGCCCCAATTTCACATACCTGTCTGATTTAAGATTGAAACGCATATTTCTGTCCCGGCCGATTTGAAGCATATTCCAATTTTAAAGCATTTTGCCAAACACACGGTTAAGGTCGTTTGAAGCTGGCCATCAAACGTCTGAAGAGTCAAGCTGGACCTTAGCTAGATGATAAAGTGAGGGGTCATTTTAAATGCTGAAGCGGAACAGATGCAGTAATCGTAATGCTTGGTCATTACAGCCATTTCGAGGATTTTAAAGGACATCGGGATAAGGACAGAGGCTTAGGACATGTGACCAATGGGATCACTTAACAAAGCACTCTGTGGAAGTACTGAATGAGCAATGTTGACTGGGCTGGACTCTGTGACTCCCAGCTCTTCTCTGACATCACCGGCTCCCTTCAGAGGTCCAGGGAGGCACAGAGGGGGCAGATGAGGCCGTGTGTCCGACCTACCGGAAGCTCTGACGGTCAGCCACACTGCGTGAAGGGT
Source organism: Petrocephalus zakoni (assembly GCA_026774425.1). Lineage (NCBI taxonomy): Eukaryota > Metazoa > Chordata > Actinopteri > Osteoglossiformes > Mormyridae > Petrocephalus > Petrocephalus zakoni. The sequence goes on from JAODKN010000038.1 coordinate 13,972,801, forward strand.
GACCTGTCATGGCTGTACGATCCAAACATCCTGAGTCATTAAAGCAGTTAGAAAGGGGGTGGGTAACACAAGGCCAAATGTAATGAGGTACTGACTAACGAAGTGCAACGAGCAAAGGATAAATGAGAGCTCAAAGCACTGTCAAATCATTTCAGAGGGCTGCCAGGTAGGTTCCGGCATACTGGCTACCTTCATTAACGGGCTGCGATGAAGACAGCCATGTCCCCTACCCACTGCTGTCCTGAGCCATAGCTAATTGTTTGAAGAAAAAAAACGATCTTAAAGAAAACTTGCTTGGAACTGGGTTACCATTTCTACATCCCACCTACGACACAGCTGACAGAACACAGAGCTTTTAGAATATCTTTATCAGAAAACTTATTAGCAAATCCTGTAAGACGGAAATGGATTTTCACTGGATTGGTGTTCAAGCACCTTTCGGATTGTAAGCAAGGAGCTGAACAGGACGGGACGCTGATGCACACCCCGTGGGACGGGACGCTGATGCACACCCTGTGGGACGGGACGCTGATGCACACACCGTGGGCGATTTTAGAGATTGCTTGTTTTTTTGGACTGAAGGAGGAAAGCAAAGGACCTGAAGGAAACTCATGCAAATTCTAAGAAAAAACACAAACTCCAAGCACCTATAGCAGAAGCAGGGTTAAAACACTACTACACCCCTATGTCAGAGCTGTATCTGTCTTGTTCTCCCAAAACATTCCTCGTCCAGCTTCCCAACTGTTAAGCTCTGGTCCCACCTCATTTCAGATTTATTAAGCATCAAAAATACGCCCAACTGTTGCCAATAACTGGCAAAGGCACCAGCTGAGCTTACTGAGTATAAATGACCAAACTGAGCATTATTAATTCTTTACCTAGAAACCACAAGGGCTCCTGAAATGGGCAGGAAAAAACAGAGGGATGTCATAGCTATTCCGGCATTTGTCCCGCGTCAGAAGGAGGGATGAGACACAGGTGGACAGCAGTGACAGGACAATGACACGGAGTAGAACATCAGCAAACAGAAACATCAGCATCAGCCTGTAACAGTGGGCAAACCAGACTCCATGGATAAATCCTCCGTTGCGAAAAAAGGAACCCTTCCCTCCAGCTTTGTGTCGCCCCATTTATTCCATCACAGGCCTCCATAGCAAGCATGCAAAGGATTCTGGGACATCCTTTTAACGTGAGGTAGCAGCACCTTGGACACGCAGACGATGAGCAGTGATCCAGACGTTACAGGCCATCCATGGACACATCTCCCTGAATTGAACCACTAAGCTCCACAATGAACAAGTCCTTTGGGCACAGTTTAGCTCCAACTATTTATGGGGACAATATTAGCAAAAGGGACAACCACCATATCCCACAATGCAAAGTTGTTCAAAACAGACCTTTATCCAACCATATATAGAACCATATATACATATTAAAGCAGAAATACTAATTAAAATTCTATTAAATAAACTAATGAACTACTGAGAAGTTTTTTTCAGTTTTAAACCACTTTAAAATGTCACACTTGAATGGCGAACCTCCATTGCAAATACTGCGTTTTATCAACAAATGATTACGTTCCATCATCAATTCTCCTTAATTAACAAATTAGGCCAATTTCCTCATGGTCTTTTGTTCCAATGGGGCATTAAATGTTAACCCTGAATGATGGAGTACAGCACTACATCATGCAATGTAATGAGGTTAAGAAGAATTAAAAACCCTGATCATCATAACACTGCTATGGTCCAATGAATTGAATTTTGGCTTTCATTAGGGGGGAAAAAAGACCGTTTTCTCTGGGTTACATGGAAGCTGACATCAACACACACACACACACACACACACACAGGTTTGTAATTCTATCTTTGTGGGGACTGTCCATGCATTTCTATGGGGAAAACTCTGATCCCAACATGACAACCTTAACCCCTACCCAGCCCTAACATTAACCAGTAACCAAACGAAATATGAGACTTTTGGCATTTTTAGTTTTTCGATTGCAGTCACAGATCTTTGTGAGGACTGGTCCCCACGATGTCAAAATACCAGGTTTTTATCACATTGTGGGGGCCATTTGGTCCACACAAAGTAATACAAACATAAGCCACACACACAAACACACACACAGAGTTCAAACACAGCCTAAGGTGAATAGTGAGCTATCTAATCAACTAAAGATAATCAACCATAATCAAATTGTCTACTTTAACCAGAGCTTTGATCACGATCCCTCACCATTCAGTCACTTATTAAGGGACAACTGTCCAGAGCCTGGTTTTAAATGTTTTTTTTAAACGTGTATGCATCATTTTTAATTTGAAACAAGAACAACTTAAAAACAGGGACACATATCGCATCGGTGGCATCTCCCATGGAGGACAGGAGCTAAGGTAGCCATGTTACAGTCCAGCTTGGTATCCCGCTGTACACTCTACAAGGAAAGGCCTCAATCACGGCTGCTCTCACCAGGAAGCCTGAGAATTTGAAGGTCTGCATAGGGAGATAAACAGGTTTCCTGGAACACTGCACGTCTTCCTGTGCAAAACGAGCATAAAATTTGTCCCTCTTCTGTGCAATTACTCGAAAAGAAAGCATTAGCTATTGTGATACTAAAATGCACACCTCCATTTGGGGCATTTGGTTTCATTAAGCCTATGAACACAGATATAGAGGGTATTCAGAGTATTTACATAGGGCATTTAAAACTTTAAATTAAACTTTTACCTACAGAGCATTTAAAAGGAACGGATACTACACTGGTCTGCAGTGCTCCAATCCAACAAGCAGGGATCTCACCCGCATTATACAGCCATCACAGACCAAATTCGGTTACTGAGACTTGTAAAATGTTATAGAAAATGAATAGGTGGACATTATAATTTAGTTAACTGCATTATCTATTAATAAATTCGACCTTCTACATTTGACTTACAAAGAGAAGCAATGCAGAGCACGTGCGTGATGATGGAAGTGATTAACATATTCACTACTGAGGTTATTCACCTGGTTCACCAAATTCTGAAAGTGCACAGTAAAAATACTTGGGAGCTAAGACTTCGGCTAGGGCGGTATCTAACCTTTCATATCATCCCGGGCTAACACCGCGCTATTTTGACGGTAATTGCACAGCGACGCCAGTCTGGTATTTTAGAAATTTGGAGATAAAATCCTCACGGCGGTATTCTGTATGACTGCCTCACTGCAAACAGGGCCGCCGGCGTCTCCTCCGCCGACAGACCGCGGCGTTATCGGGCGAAGCGGGGCCGCTGGGAGCGGGGGATTCTGGGAAAACGCACGCGGCGTGAGCAGCGACACACCCAAACCGGGGCAAGGGGGTGCAAACCGGAAGATAAAAGCAAAGGTGAAATATAAGCACGATTGTGTTGCTGTCCATAGCCAGCGGCGAACAGGGCGAGCAGGCGGGCGCGGCTGGCGTTTCAGCACCGCGGACAGCGCTCTCTCTGGGTCCCTTCGTCCGGCTCCCGTCCAGGCGCAGCCTGACCCAGACTCGAGTGCATCTATAAACCAGCCGGACTATTCTTCATGAACGTCAATACTTATTGTACCTCACACTTAAGAATCAAGTGCAAAGCAGCCCGAGGGCAAACTGCAGATTATATTTTTAAATATTATTCATGTAATAAATATTATTCCTGTCCAGTACTATTTTACATTTAGTATGAGTCATTCTTGTGGCATTTCCTCAATATGCCAGAATTGTGCTTATTTCTTCAAAAGAAAAACATACCTACTGCTTTTCCAAGCCTTTCAGAAGGTTCCATGGCACATTTTCCAATTGCGACACACCCCAAGATATTTTTTGAGAGAAAGATCAGCAGTCAAAGATGCAGATGTCTCAGTCGTTTTTGAAGTACAGGGTGGTCACACTGTAATTTTACCTTCCGCTAGTCAGGCCAGTGTATATATCAATAAGGATGGGAGATACAGCAATGTTGACAGTATATCGGTATCACCCACGCTTATCAATAAATATCAATGCATATCACCAATTCTAACCATTATGAAAACATATGGTTCATAATCTGGAAGCAGATATTCACAATATATTAAAAATTTATTAATAAAATTTTCATTTTATGAGCTTAGAGTTCTGTATCAGTTTTATTAGAACTAAATCACATAAAACCCAGTTACATTTAAAGGCACGCTTGACGTATCTTTGCCTCTGTACTGAAGCCGTATCATATTGCCATTACATTTATTCTCAGCCATACTGCAGACATAATCCATCTGTCTGGAATAGTCAATATGACCTGACTGATGGGATCAGGCGCAGAAAAAATATCTAAAACATAATTAAAGAAGATTCCACAGATGTTTCAGGCCTTTCTGAAAAAAAATCAATCAAATTACTAGCACAACTGAAATTCGGTTCATACAAACTGGTGTTTTCTGCTCTTTGCACAGAGTTAAACATTGCACAAGAGCATCAAATAAGACAGTGGCCTTTTACACATTTTACGTTACACAGGGGGTGGGAGACATAAGATGCTGCATAACAATACAGTTTAACAGCGACAACAGACTCCACTTATTAACCTGGGCAGATAAAACTCGCCATGTATATAAACAGTGGCAGCACAGCACAGCACAGCACAGCACAGCACAACACACCTTCCCACCCAGCAGCCAGTCAACTTGCGGCAGCTTGAACAATGAGCTGTACCATATAAGGTATTTTGGTCTTTCCACTGAAACAAGGAGACCAAATCCAAATTGGTCTGTTTTTCAAAAGACACTTCTGACGGGCCAGTTAGCATTTCTGCCGCACGCAGAAGGTGGGGCTATGCAGGGTGAGGAAAGGGCACCTGCTCCATAGCGCGCCCTACTGGTGACAGGAGGCAGAACAGCAGAAAAAGCCTGAGGTCCTTCAACCATGAACCTCGCTGGCCGGACCACCTGTCATTATCCCACACGCTTTTTCATGGCAGTTTCTCTACTGCGATGCAAGGACAAAGAGGGACGATTACGAAAAGTAATCTCGCAGGACTGCAGACTGGTAGGCACTCTGGAAAGCCGTAGGTCAGAGGGTGATGGGTGCGACGAATCCTTGGAAGACGAGAGGACAGGTGCAGGGTGAAACCTGCACCTGCCTCCTGGCATCTCCCTCCCCCCGCGGTAGCAGACAGGCTGGGAAGCACCGGTAGGGTGTAGCTGGGCTCAGCGCCGGAGGGTGGCCAGTTAAAGCTGAGCCAGCCACATCCGCTGTCCTTAAGTACAATGTTTCTTTATGGACATTAATCTAGGTGTGGAGGGCCAGCACAGCTGGAAACCGAAACAATCTCAGAGTGCCCATTTTACCAGACCGGGGCACTATCAGTGGTCAGTCATGGCAGGATTTGCCAGAAACACCCCTCATATTGGCAACCTTTCTGCCCAGAGGAGAACCCCAGGGGGGCAATCTGCAGATGTGATATTTCGAGAGTGTGGGTGGGGTAAGTGATCTTCATTCACCAGGAAGAGCCAATCAATGTTGCCCGTGGCAACCATTTAAGCAAATTCACCACGGATGGGGGCGCTTCACGGGGATCTGTCCAGCAAAACACACCCCAAAAATATCTCACCTTCCAGTCACGATGTTAAGATATAATTAAAATGAGCACTTTGTGATAGGAATGGTGTGTGAGTGCCCTGTGATGGGTTGGCGCCCCATCCTGGGTTGTTCCCTGCCTTGCACCGTAGCCTCTGGGATATGCGCTGGACCCCCCGCAACCCTGAACAAGACAGGCAGTTACAAAAAATGGATGGATAGATGGATGGATGGATAGATGGACAGATGGATCCAAACTGTAAAAGAGGAATGATGCGTTTCTACTCAACATAAATGATGCTAGCTGCCTGTAATGTTTCTATAGGTCTATTCCAGTCAGTAATGGATGTGGAGATGGAGAAGGCAGGGCCCAGTAATCACCACTAAGAAGGTGTCCTTCTTCGGCCTTCTTGCAAACCTTTAGCAACATTAGCAAAACAGCAAAAAAAAAAAACAGACAAGGACAGGAGCCCACAAACCAAGCTACTTTGTGTGCTGCACCAGCCCAGCAAAGTAGGAACTATTTTCTTCTACCTAACTCCACACACCAACTGTATCACTGCTCAGAAGATATTGCCGCGGTGCCCGTATCTTCTGTGCTGTGATATGATTGGTGTCTGGAGTTTGGTAGAAGAAAATAGTTCCTACATTGAACTGTTCACTACAAAATCTGTGGATTATCTTCAATAACTGGGCCATGACTTCTGGTAAGAGATATTGCTGTTGAATTTTTTTGCGCATTAAACACCACAGAAAGAATGAGATTCACTCCCATTATACCTGAGAGAAGACCGACATTTCTACGTGCAATATCTCAAAAACTAGGCAACTCCCAACAGAACAACCTAGATGGACAGATAGCACCAAAGCCCCTCTTTGTCAGTTTTGGAGTGAAAGGTGGGATTATGCTGAAAAGGAGGCAAAATCTGTCAAAATAAAAGCAATAGAGCCCTAGGGGTTACATACTTCCTTAGGTATTGCTGCTGGGGGCCTGCCACGAGGGGTCAGGCACCAACTAAGAGCAGCAAATCCATATTATTTAATCTATCAGATGACTGCATCAAGACCGGTGTATATCGACCATGCAACATTATACGCCTATTCATTTCAGTGGATACATATCTACAGAATGCAATCGCCCAACCTTATTGAGGAGCACCATAGACCACCGTTTTTCAACCCGGTCCAAGAACAGGGTTGAGAAACACTGCTTCTGACTGCAGAGCTACACTCTCGGAAAACAGGGTACTAATTTCTACCTTTGCTTGTCACTGGGGCTGTACCCTGTAAGATACAGAAATGGACTATGAGGAACTGTTTTGTACAATTGGGGGTACATTAATGTTGTTTGTACCTTGGGGGGATTCATATCTGTATTATATTAGGTGCTATTATCTACAGCTAAGGGTACAACTGGTAGACCCTTCAGGGTACAGTCCCAGTGACAAGCAAAGGTACAAATTGGTACCCTGTTTTCTGAGAGTGTAGAGACCTTAATCCTTCTGTTAGTGTTCTGTATGTCCCTCTGAGGTCTCAGGGACAACAAAGAGACATAGTCTCAGAGAGACTCTCAGAGAGACACAGTCTGAGAGAGACTCTCAGAGAGACACAGTCTCAGAGAGAAACACAGTCTGAGAGAGACTCTCAGAGAGACACAGTCTCAGGGACAACAGAGAGACACAGTCTCAGAGAGACTCTCAGAGAGACACAGTCTCAGAGAGAGACACAGTCTCAGAGAGACACAGTCTCAGGGAGACTCTCAGAGAGACACAGTCTCAGAGAGACTCTCAGAGAGACACAGTCTCAGGGAGACTCTCAGAGAGAGACAGTCTCAGAGAGACTCTCAGAGAGACACAGTCTCAGAGAGACTCTCAGAGAGACTCTCAGAGAGACACAGTCTCAGGGAGACTCTCAGAGAGACACAGTCCCTGTTTCAATGTAATGACAGACAAAATGCTACAACTGCACATATGCAGGCCTGCAGAACTGTGTACAGGAAGACTTGCTCCTTTGACACGGCACGGCATCCTGAGATCTCCTCTGCTCACTTTAACCTTGAATTCTTATGGCGATTGTGGGAAAGTCATTAAACACACAGCGCAAAGTCCACATCGGGGCCGAAAGTCCGAGTCGGCAGGGTTAGAGTCACGTTCCTGGCCGGAGTCTAACGCGCACGAGGACGTGGGGAGCATTAATCAGGCGGGCAGCCTGGAAGCAGGTTAGGTACCAGTGCTAACACGCCGCAAGGGGCTCACACTGCATTGCGGGTAGCCCTGGAGAGAGGGGCTTAGGGGGAGTGAGACAAAGATGAAGTAGGGTGTGTGTTAGCAAGAGAGAGAGACAGAGAGAGAGGTATTGTGAGGCTAGCTGCCGGCCCCAGTGCAGAGTAACACAGAGCTGCCCTCGTGATCATCCCCTAACACTCACCAACAGAAAGTCAGCTGAGCCTGCTCCCAAATGTTCAGTTATAAGTATTCAGATGATCATCAGTGTGTCAATAAGCATAGCAGGTTTAATACAGGCATTAATATTTACCAGACTCAGGATAGCTGTGGGATCAGGTCCCCCCCCCCCCCCTTAAGAATGATTAGCTGTTTCTCATGCAGAGAGTCCCGCTTCTGGCCCAGCGAGACCCCCGCAAGGAAGCACGGCACTCAGTGAGCCGCTCCAGGAGCTGCGGTCACCGCACTGCAGCAGGGAGCTGGACGTCCTCCAAGCGCACGCCAGGGTACGGTCCACTACGGCCGATAGCCCCAGCCCACTACGGCTGAACCCAGCTGCACTATGGCCACCCTCCCCTGTCCATCACGGCCAACCCCCTGCTCTACCATAGCCTTCCCCACTACAGCTGACTGCACACTCCACTACAGATGACCGTTCCGGTCCACACCGACCGACCGCCCCGGCCCACTACTGTCGATGACCTGCTCCATTACGGCTGACTGCCTACTTTATCACAGCCGACCGCCTCGGTCCACCACGGGCGACCGCCCTGATCTATCATGGCTACAACTGCCAGCCCCAGACCCCTATACCGAGGAGCAATCCAAAGCAGAAAAGGGGCAGGCAGGGGGCATTAAGTATAAACAAACATTACATTTCAAAGAGCGAATAAAGGGAAACTGGACCTGGGACCCGTGTGATTCTGGAGCAGGTGGTGACCAAGCAGTTTGTCCGCATTTTGCCACAAGGGCCACAAGGTGCAAACCCACCTTTCTCCCCGCCAGAGCCCTGGGCCCGGAAGACAGATCCAGGACCAAGGCTTCCAAGGGTCGGATGAAGAGCCACCAGGCCCCTGGACCCCAGAGGGAAAACCAGGCTTAGACTGTGGCTTAAGCGCCTTACAATCAGCTTACTAAAGGATTTACCAGGAAGTTTTATCACATCTCGCCCTTCAGGAAGAACCAAGTCATCAGAAGATGTTCAGCCAAAACTATTTACTGTCCTGTCCTTAGCTCCATGTCCAAAAATGTCCCTACAACCCCTCTGGCCTGCAAACACAGCTTGATCCCCGTAGCTTTATCCTCTGTCATTAACAACTATGAAAACTGTATCTATTTTGTTTACTTACACAGCGGAATATTGTGCAGTCTGCAAGCAGATGATCAAAGTGTATCTTCCAGGAATCATATCTGCTATGCAGGCTCGGATTTAGTCATCGTTCCCAAATCAGCTTTATGACTTGATGAGAATCGAGCACCAGAGGAAACATCAAGAGAGCATCTACAAGGACAATTATGAAGGTGATGTTTACACTGGGTACAGTTATGTTTAACATGCAGTGGAGTTTAGTTCCTGCCTGCTGCAATCCTTTCTTCACACTTAAGGTTCAAAAGCAGATGCAGAAAAAATAATGAAAGGCAAATAAATAATACAGGTATCCTCAAGATGCTTCTATGCATATAAGCACTCAGACATACAAACACACACACAGGCTTGCAGATGAACAGATAGCCACAGAAGGACACAAACACTATCATGCAGACACACACAGACATCCAGACACACAGACCCTCAGATGGACACAGACTGACCGTCAGAAGGACACATTTTAAGTGTCCTTCTGTTTAAGCGATTGTAAGAGAAACATGCACTGACTCTCAGAGAGACACACAGATTCTGAAAAAGACATTAACTGATGCTCCAAGGAACACATTGACTCTCAAAGAGACATGAAGTGACTCTCAGAGGGACACATAGACTCTCAAAGAGACATGAAGTGACTCTCAGAGAGACACACAGACTCTCGGTCCTCCCCTTCCTGTTCAGTCCCGGGTCCCGGTCCTCCCCTTGTTATTCAGTACCGGGTACCGGGTGCCGGGTGCCGGCATGCATTCTATGGCAAGGATGCCTTTTTCAGCATAACTCCGGTCCTCATGAGAGGGAGGTCTGGGCATCCCAGATGAGGCTGCTGCCCCTGCAGCCTGACCCCGGATAAGCAGTAGCGAATGGATGATTGGATGGAATCTCACTCTATTTTTTCACATACCCAGTGAAGAATATTTTAAACAATCAGCACTATTAACCTTTCCATGATGTTGTCAGGTGTATAGTCACCTAAAGTGATTCGTCTAAACATAATTAGGCAGGAGAAAAGTCAACTGCACACGGAAGCTGCTTAGCTAATTAACAAAACTATAAAAAAAGTAATTGGCCCAATGCCTGTTTAATTATTAAAGAGCCCCCATGTTCATATTTTACATAATTTATCACCAGAACAAACATTCCTTTTCTGGTGCGTTTCAGCCCTTCCGCTCATAATACAGCTGAATATGTCCTATAGCTATTCCGTAGCAGCTAAAAGCAAAAGGCATGAATTTGCATGTGACGTTACAGCAGCCTGCCCAGCCTGGTGGCTTGGTGGCTCAGTGCACTGCCGCTTTACACCACCAGGGCCGCCTGGCAAATGCAACACCGGCGCTGCATGGGTGCATCATGGAATACTTCTCAACCGTCTGCAGCACACCATTGGACTCACAGCTACTGCCCTTAAATGGTTTGAATCCTACCTCAGTGAGGGAACAGAGCAGATTTCCTTGGGAAATGCAAAGTCCCAATGTCACAGAGTTACCTGTTGCGTTCCACAGGGGTCAGTCCTTGGCCCGATTCTCTTCATACTGTACATAGTCCCTCTGAGTCATGTCATCAGTCATCATGGAATTTCATTTCATTGCTATTCTGATGACATATTTATATGTGAAAACAACATATAATTACCGACATCATCTTCTCAATCAGCACTTAACATGTGTCTGGAGGAGGTAAAGGTGTGGCTGGAACACAACTTCCTTCAGCTAAATAGCTCTAAGACTGAAGCAATCTTAGTTGGAACCCATCATCAGATTCAGTCATCCTCTATAACTAATATAGTCTTCTCTGGTCATAATATTCCTCTTTCCACATCAGTTACCAGCCTTGGGGTTATATTGGATCTCCGTCTCAGTTTTGATGACTATGTTAAACACCTTTGCAAAGTCTGTTTTCTACACCTCAGAAACATTGCCAAGCTCCGTCCCATGCTCACCTTCCCCGATGCAGAAACATTGCCAAGCTCCGTCCCGTGCTCAGAGAAACATAGTGGAACATTTTTAGTGCAAATTCTGGAGAAGCAAGAGAAAATTAAACTGAAGCATTATTTATATATAGCATTAAACAACTAATAACAAACGAATGCTACCAAGAGGATCAATCTCAGTCCTTGTGGTCTGTGTGGCCTCGGCATGTAGTTACATTTCTGGGGAGGTGCATGTCAGGCTATGGCGTAGGGTCGACTAGGGTGGTCTTATAGCGTAGATTCAATGCAGAAGTACAAATCATATATATCAGCCTTTTCAGGCAAGGATGGATATATATATATATATATATATACTGAATTGTTATTATGTATATATGCAGGCATGTGATTGCTTTACATTTTGTTAGGAAAACTTAGGAGTAGTTAGGAAAACTTTCAGTTAAGCCTTATGTTGCCTTAAACATAACAGAATGATCAATGACAGCGTGATCAATGACAGTCCCTTCCACACAGTGAGGCAAAGCCTATAGCTCATTAATTAAACACTGGTATCGGATTGGTACTTGGTATTGGCCAATAGCCAAAGGTATCGGTATCAGAAAATCAGATCGGTGCATCCCTAATTCATGTGTCACCCTATCTCCCTCTCAGAGTGAGATTAGTGCTAAAAGCAGCAGAATTTTAATTTAGGGATGCTGAATTAGCTTTATAGTTTGTTTTCAAATTTAATTATGTTAATTTATATTCTGACATTATATCCAATTTCAAAGATAAAATGTGTTCTGTGTTTATTTTAGGTTTAAAATGACAAAATGCTAATTTGCCACCTTTCTGAAATGTGCGTGACGCATACAGATTTCAGTTCCAACCTCGCTGTATAGATCTGTGAAGGAGCAGGGGGCCACTTTAGCACAGATCCAGATAAGTAATCCCTCAGACTGCGATAACAATTGTGCAAACAGATTATTTATGAGCATAAAAGCACTGGATTTACACTGCGCATTGTATGGTGCATACAGTGACTGGAATTTCACTGGGACACTGGGTTCACTGGATCCATTTGGTGTCTGATGTCACTGCAGCCTGCAACACTGTGTACCCGTCCAGGCTGACCCCTGCCTTGTGCTAATAAAAAGATACTAATCCATGGTATTTTTCAATCCATTCATCTCCATATATGCAACATACTTCTAGTGACTCTGTTGGCGGCAATGTGCAGTAAAGCTCTGACAACCAAGGCCGCGGTCCATGCCCCGATTGCTGGCAGGAAAGGCAGCTGAGTATTGCTATAGTACTCTCCCCAAGAGCAGAGCGGAGACCCCATTAGAGGAACCTCGCCTTGCACACTGAAAACCACAAAACTTGCACCAGACCTGGAAAAGGGACTGGAGGATGGATGGATTTGATAGATATGAAGGTATTATCTCTGAAAATAATGGTCGGTACCCAGTCATCCAGAAAAGGAAACATGCTGGTGTTGGGAAGAGGGTATGGACATTCTGGGAGGCGGGGGGGAGTGATGCCAGGTTAGGAGCCATTTATATTTTATATACCTGGAGCTATTTTGTGCTTGTGTCTCTCCAACCAGACGCCCAGGCCTTGCTGCCCCATGACCTGGACCCAGATAAGCGGCAGAAAATGGATTCATGGATGGAATCTCACTGTATTTATCACATACACACAGGATGTACACCATCCATGTGCCCTGTGATGGACTGGCATCCCATCATGGTGTATCCTATCCCTGTGCCCTGTGATGGACTGGCATCCCATCCAGGGTGTATCCTATCCCTGTGCCCTGTGATGGACTGGCATTCCATCCAGGGTGTATCCTATCCCTGTGCCCTATGATGGACTGGCATCCCCTTCAGGGTGTATCCCACGCTGCGCCCTATGATGGACTGGCATCCCCTTCAGGGCGTATCCCACCCTGTGCCCTGTGATGGACTGGCATCCCCTCCAGAGTGTCCACTGGACCTATGCTGGCCAGGACAGGCTCCAGGCCCCCATGACCTTTAGCAGCAGAAGTAGCTAGATGGTGAGCCATACAGCGCTGTTAACAGGGCAATGAGGCTGTGAGACTGCAGAGCGATGGCTTCTGCTGAGGAAGACTTTGGCCTAGTTCTTCCTCTAACGGCAGCACAGTAGGAGGCGTGAGCACACATCCCTGAGTAGCCAAGAGGCTTTGGAGGCAGCCAGCGGGACAGGAGACAGACAGACCAGGAAAGGAGTGAGAGGACAGATGGAGCAGAGTAACTACAGAGGGGGGACAGACACAGGAGCGTACCAGCGGCCTGGGGGTGGGGGTTAAAATGGCACCTAGTATAAAGGCTGCTTTCATCCATCAGTTCAGGGAAGAGAAAACCGGGGGGAGGGGGGGAACAGGAGGAAAAAAATCACAAATGGACGAAAGGTCAACAGTTTGAATGTGAAAGCAGAGGAGTTCACTGGCAGTCTGAAGAGCGGGATATGCGAGACGCGTACGTGATGCCTGGGGGCCAAAGCAGGAACAATGACAAGCCACCTGTCTCTCCATGGATGTGCTTCACACACGCACAGATAGACGGATAGATAGATAGGCAGATAGATAGATGGACAGATGGATGGACGGATAGATGATGATAGATTTCGTCATTTACAAAACAGTCCCGGTGTGATATGGCTGGGGGTGAGGGCTGGCACTGCAGTGCTTGAAGGGAGCAGGCAGCCCCCCCCCCCCGGTGGGACAGGCTCCTCAGGTTAATGGAACGTCCAGGAGCTCGCCAGCCAGAAGAAGGACGGCCCCATTTCTGTTATTTCACATTTCACATCTTCCTGCCTGTTACTGTATCGCATTGCTAACAGCTGTTATAGTCCCTGTAATGCTACCTACCCATACCGCTTGGTACCTGATTATAGCAAAGCAGCATGGAAACCGCGCGTTTAGCCTCACCGGCGCAGTCCGCATGCATCAGCCGGCACCGAGGTGTGCTTCTCCGTTTGCATTTTTTCCCCCAGTAATACCCAAAATTGTAAAGGGGGAGTACGACCTGCACTGGCGAGCTGTGGGCCCTGACCTCTCTCTCCTGGTGGCTAACGAGCCCTTTAGCAGGGCTGCTGGGACTGCTGTACTTCTAATGTACAGTGATCTGGAGTCTTCAGGATGATGGGGGCAGCCAGCAGCGACGCCCCCTGGGGTCTAAGTGCCGCGTTAAGTAAGTAGAGCGAGCCTGCAGCCAGGCCCGAGTTTCTGCTGAACAAACGCTTACTCCACAGACCCCGGAGAGAAGGGCAAACAATCCTGCTACAAAGATTACTAAATTCAGTTACGGTGAAACTTAGGGAGCTGTTTAACCAAATGAAAAGGAATCCAGGGAGGCCTGCTTGGAGGCAGCAGGTCTACAGTTTAATCCCATCATGGTTCTGGGTACGCAGTTTGCACGTCCTGAGCTGTTTGCACATCCTGAGCTGTTGGCACATCCTGAGTAGTTTGCACGTCCTGAGCTGTTTGCACGTCTTTCTAAAGGGACACTGTTAGGCCGACTAGCATCTGTAAATCAGCCCCAGGGTGTGAGTATGACCCAGAACAGCCTGGCATCCTATCCAGGGTTCTGGCCTGTGCTGCGTCCTAAGCTGCCTGAAAAAGGAGCTGGCTGGTTTCTCACTATAGGCCTTTTGATGAACAGAACATTCACACATAAGGTCCCCTACAGCTGCTCTGTCCTTCACCTATTCCCCATAGATTTCCTGGACATTTGTACACCCGCAGTCTCCAGGGGGATTTCACCCGTTCCCCCATGTTGAGGGCCGACGACACATTTCGAGTATGCCCAAGCTCCTTTAAACACCCCCTGTGAAACCAGAAATGCCTGGAGACCTGGAGGTCCTATAATCGCCGTCTAAGCCGAGGGATTGCGTCTGTCCCTGCCGCAGGATGAGACATCTCTCTGACCGCCTCTCTGACAGGTTACCAGGTCACCAAGCCCCCTGCCAGTATATTTATGTGTGGGGTTAACTCCAAAGTAAGTGGATAGTGCCTTATATCCTCCTCAACTTGTATTTGACGGGAAACTGTAGTTTGAGTATTAATGTATGAATGTGCTAAATGGATTCATAAGAAATCTTTTGTGTCTCATATCATGACAGAAGCTTAGAACAGTTTAAAACAAGTGATTTCCATATTTTATTAACTGATTTAAAGATATTTGTCATTTAAACTGTGCGACTTTGAGGCAACACTGGTTCTGTTACTCAGTGTTTCTCAATCCGGTGCTCGTTCTACCCCAGGTACTCGGGCCACCCACAGTGGTCCACGAGTAGATCGGGGTAATTTTGTACCGTGATTTAGCTTACTGGGATTTTTTTTACCCATGTGGATCTGAAGTGGTACTTGTTCCTTAGAGAACCTTTGCTGTCACCTGATTCTCTCTTGGAACCAGAGGCGTAGCGACAGGACAGGCAGGGCAGGGAAGGCCTGTGGCCCCGAGCAGGGGAGGGGGCTCCCGATGGCGGCCGATTACATAGCACAGTGCAGCGACAGGACAGGCAGGGCAGGAAAGGCCTGGGGCCCTGAGCTGGGAGGGGGGGGTCTCAAGGGCGGTCTATAACATAGCACAGTGCAGCGACAGGACAGGCAGGGCAGGGAAGGCCTGGGGCCCCGAGCAGGGGAGGGGGCTCCCGATGGCGGCCGATTACATAGCACAGTGCAGCGACAGGACAGGCAGGGCAGG
>JAODKN010000038.1:13989220-14015453 GCA_026774425.1 Petrocephalus zakoni
CAACTCTGAGCTATTAGTTAAGTTCTCCCCAAGCGAGCTTGATGGGCCGAATGGCCTCCTCTCGTTTGTATAGTTCTAATGTTCTTATGTTCTTACGCATCACTCGGACAATAAATCTCACTACACAGAGCAAGCCAAGTGCCTCTGGAAGACAAATGGAAATGAAAATAAATCAGCCTTGATCAGGAAATCCACTGAAATATGTTCTACACATTTGGGAAGGTTCACAGTTATATGCCTTTGTTTTTAGATCATCTTTAGTTATATTCTACTTTCATGAAAAGTGTTTCAAAGGGAGCAGTTTGTCAGAGTTTCAGAGAATCAGAGGATAAGTGAGATTAACATAGCCCAGGGCCAAAGTGGCAGAGTGTAAAAATAACCCCACTCTAGGTTAAAAGCACACTTACTTTTCCCAACATTAGCTTTTAAATCTTCAATCAACTAAAAACACCCAAAAAGTATAAAAAGGAATTAAACAATTCCGGAATAGATATGGGGAAAACGAAAAAAATTAAAAATAAAATGCTTCAAACGGGCCAACTGTGAGTATTTGATGGCTGAGGAGAGTCAGGAGATCTTCCTACGAGGTTATTCCGCAATGACAAAGGTGTCAACTTCAAAGAGGATATGAGGCCTACATCAAAGTCCATTTTCACCCAGAACGACCGTCTCCCTCACTCCCCCTTCACCACAACGTAGAGGATGACAAAGGAGAAGCTACCTCCACAGCCGAAAGGAGCAGCTCGTGGGGCAGCACAGCCGGGGGGGGATGGGGGGGGTCACGCGGCGTAAGCTGACGCGCGTATACAGGCCTGTCACGGATTTAACCCCATAAGGGATTGAGGCTTAATAATTCTTGACCTTGTCTTGAGTGGAGAAGCAAAGAATAAGGAGAATCAGGAATCGGTGCATAGAGCAGGAGGCGGGAAGAGCAAAATGGACAGCAGACATGGGGGGCCAAGGTCAGCTTAAAGAAGGCCGAGGCTCTGTGTAAATACTGAAGGGGTTGCAACAGAGCAGACGGACCCACACACACACACACACAGACACACACACACAGCTTAATACACACTACGTGACACCTGCTGTAGGGCACAGGCTGCTGCTCGTACCCTCTCCCGTGTGTGTGCACGTTTGTGATGTTTACTTCCTGTGTCTGCCCCCCCCGCAATCTGCAGCCATGTAACGGACAGGCGTTCCATCCAGGGAGTCCCCTGCCTCATTCTCTCTGCTTGCCGGGACAGACTCCTGGCTCCCACAAAACCCTGAAGTGGATAAGTAGTGTGGATGGATGGATAGACAGATGGAAATACTGATGTATGTATGGATGGATGCATGCCTATTGAAATAAATCCGCTCATCTTTATGGATATGAGTGCAAAGTAAGATAGCGGCGCATATCCGGACCTCTTCCTATGAAGGGCAGCCCAGGCTCAGGGGTGTGCCGCTTACACATTAAACCCCCAACCTGTGACCCCAGACCCCATGCACCATGACACTTCACTGACCTCCTCCACCGCTGTGAACTATATTAGTCAGTGACCTGTCAATCAGCATAAAGCCCCTCCCCCCCACCAATGGAGTGAAGCATATGGAACTGTAACACACAGCAACAGCCGGCAGGCCAGTTTACACCCAGTGGAAGGTGTGGCTCTCCTGCAGGCTGGTAGTAGGACATTTTCTGCTCAAAAGAAGCATTAAAAAAGGATCTCAGGCCAGACTCTTAACTCTCTTGGGCATATTGCACTTTTATTCCTTTGTCCATGTGCATCTGGATTTATCCACCAGGCCACCAGCATCACCGAAGTAATGACCATCTGTGGGTCTGGCCATCTCTGTGACAACCGCCTCACACAGCACAAGCGCGATCTCCCCGGCAGGCGATTGTCAAGGAGACCCATGCTGCATTTACCTTTCACGATACATTTTGCTAAATTTAAGCAGAACAGAGCGTCTCCTCCAGGAGATGGGGTGGACTCTGGGACGGGCGAAGTGATGGGTGTTGCTGGGAAACACGGGTCATCACAGATCAAATGAACAAAACGTCTCATTTATATCGCCTGCAGAAAGTGGAGTGAGGGACAAGATGTCCGGTAGCCTCCCCACTAACAGCCCATCATCTCCCTGACAGATATCTATCAGAAAAAAGCTAGAGGAACACGGATACGCTCCACGCTGCTGCAGGGGGTGTCTAGCCCATTCATTCACTTCACTTGAGCATTATCACCAATCACATAAGGCTAGTATGCTGGGTGGCGCGCTGGCACAGGGGGTAGCCTCACAGCTGTAGCTTCACACATACCAGGTTGGGGGGGTTGGATTCCCCTTAGCTGTGTGTGGAGACTACATGTTCTCTGGGTGCAGCAGAGGCTTCCTCTGGGTACTCCAGTTTCTGTCCGCAGATGTGCAGTTAGACTAACTGGTACTTCCAGACTGTCAATTTGCGTGCCCAGCAAAAGACAGGCGTCCTGCCTGAGGGGGTCCCCATCCATATGCCCTGCAAAGGACAGGTGTCCTGCCTGAGGGGGTCCCCATCCATGTGCCCTGCAAAGGACAGGCGTCCTGCGTGAGGGGTCCCCATCCATATGCCCAGCAAAAGACAGGCGTCCTGCCTGAGGGGGTCCCCATCCATGTGCCCTGCAAAGGACAGGCGTCCTGCCTGAGGGGGTCCCCATCCATGTGTCCGGCAAAGGACAGGCGTCCTGCCTGCGGGGGTCCCCATCCATGTGCCCTGCCAAAGGCAGGCGTCCTGCCTGAGGGGTCCCCATCCATGAGCCCTGTAAAGAACAGGCGTCCTGCCCAAGGGGGTCCCCATCCATGTGCCCTGCCAAGGGCAGGCGTCCTGCCCAAGGGGGTCCCCATCCATGTGTCCGGCAAAGGACAGGCGTCCTGCCTGAGGGGACCCCATCCATGTGCCCTGTGCTTCCAGGAAGAAACCCTCTTAAAAACCTCTACTCAATCATTATATTAAAAAATCAAGGACACAGCTATGCTCAAAGAAAACAGATCGGCTCCACTTCTAATTATGTCAATTCCCATGCAAACATCTTGCGGTATAAATAAAAAAGTTATAATTAGCAGGTCAACAGGAAGTATTTTTTTATAAGATTTACTACATGATTATAGTCATACATTTGGCCAAAAATATTATGTGATAAATATACAGAGCAGTTACATATCAGGCTATTAGCATCGGTGGGATCAGCATGTTAAATGACGTCTGATGCATTCTATAAATTAATTATTAAGACTACAGCATTTTTACACATGTTAACTTTTTAAAAGTTTGCTTAAGTCCAGACAAGTACTGTGAGACTCTCTGACTCTACTTTTTACACATTTGCTATTTAATAATTAAGATGCAAGCGGAGTAAACATTCACCATGCATAGCATGCGAACGGCCACCCACCCAAAGGCATTCGTTCATTACGGCACACTGATCCAATGGGAGAACTTGCTACTGATAGATCAAAGGTGCCACATGCTTAACAGCATGGAAACAAGAGGCTCTGGAGAACAGGGCATGTAACACATGACATTAAAAAGCAAGGAAGAGCATGGTACTGCAAGAATAGAAGCTCAGAGACATGGTCCATAAAGGCTGGAAACAATCGGCCCGTTTTGAGATTTGAATGGATTCCAAGAAAAACACAAAGGCTTGTGAATCCGACCCAGTGATAGTCTGCAACCTCAGACTCCCATACACCCAGATTATCATCCTTCTGACTGATGCCACAACTTGCTGAGTTTCCCTTTCTCCTGGGATTCCACAGTGGCCCTAGTCCCATTTTGAATACTCCTAGGTTTGGCGTGACGCAAACAGCACGTGTGATAATCTCCCCATGTCGCACAATCGACCGACGGCACCCATGCCAGAGGTTTCATTCAAATGGCATTCCCATTAGGAACTGGAAAGAGAAGAGCTCGACTTCTGCCAGAGGTCTGTAGAGGACAGAGCTCTCCTGAAGGGGACATGGTGTTCTTAGCACCTATCCCACTGAGATTTATGCTTTGCCGTGTGCTGTATCCTGACTGTGATCCACGCCGGCCCCACGAAAAAATGAGACCTGCACTAGCTCACACACTAGACTAGCTTACACACTGCACCAGCTCACACCTGAGGTATCCTGATTTACCGCCAAGGGATAGGCAATCAAATGAATGAATTCTGGAAGTGACTTTACTTCTATGCATATACACTCCGCTGCTTAGCAACCACTGGCATGCTGGGAGCTGGGCTGATATCTCTTTTGTATGGCAATTAGACATGGTAGAGGATAATTGGGTATAACAGAGGAACAAACATCTAACAGAGAAAACATAGAGGACCTCCAGGTATCAGCCAGAGGCGTTGATGGCCCCTTGGGGTCTCACAAAGCTCGAGTCGTAGTTGGGCAATTTAAAGACCACATCCGAATCGCAGAGTCACTCCCGTCTCAGATACTTCACACTAAATATATATATATATATATATATAGAAAGGGGTTGAAATTAGTGGGTGAGGGTAAAAGTGGACTGATTCAAAAACATGTTTGCGTCACATTTTAAGCTGGAGGAAATACTTCAGGATTATTTTTAATTAGTTTGGGAGCACTGCATCTCAGTGGCTATTGCAAGAAGTCATAGGCCATGGGCAACTCACCGCTATGCTTCCCCGAGTGAATCTAACCACTCTGGGCTGCTTTCTCTCACTTAAAAAGAGGAACCCTCCATCGGAACAAAAGGCGTCAGATTACCAATGGGCTGCCATCCCCGACCGCATGAATGGTAATGATGATGAAAAAGCCGAGTCCTTTGGAAGGGGAGGAAGCCACAGATTCATCGGAATCGTGAGTCACCCATGCTGCCATTCGGACTCCCGGCGCCCCGCTGCGTCCGCGTTAATCGCCACCATCCTTGGAGAGCTGTGCAGTACAGGCCGGATGCAGAGAGGCTGATGACCTGCCTGCCAGCAGAGCGAGAGGGCGCCATCGGGAGCAAGCGGCTTCCGTGTGACATGCTGATTAGCCAGAACTAACGAGCCATCACAGGCCACCGTACAGTGGAAGTAGGCACCGGAGGAGCCACCACAAGTCGTCCACAAATGAAACACATCCCCCACAGATCCAGGGAGAGCAAAGGCTCGAGAGGATCTTCATTCACAGGAGTGCCTCTGGAGGGAGACCCCACCACATGCGGTACCCTTCCGGCTGTTCTGTAGCCTCCTCCTGGCAACTGCGAGAAAACCACACGCCAACTCTCTCCACGTGCAACGCCGGCATCCCCCAGGCATCGATCTAATGCCGAGGTCCCTGAACCAGCTATTGGATTTGACTGTGTCACAACGTGATGTGATGTGAATGTAGAGCCTCCCAGAGTCACTGATCATGCTGGATCAGAACCTGACTGGACAGTGTCCTAGAGTGTCCTCGGTAAAAGAAAACAATAATGTTTCAAAAGACCACAAAGACAATGCTCTTTCAAAAAAGATGTCAATAAATACTGCCCACTGTCTTATATGCATTAGAAGCACACCCCAGGCACTTGGACTAAGACAGCCCCGTCCAAAGTGTGCTGGGCACAGTTCCAGCCAAATCATTTTCTAAACATGAGGAACCTGGTCCTTTTTTCAGAAACACCCCACCGTCACATATGCAAATATCTCCTTTTTTAAATACAGAAAGCATGATTAGGAGATACATTACTGCACATGCTCCTTTCAAAATGAATTAGCCCAAGACTGGATGTCCGATCCCCTTGAGTGCTTGCTTTCTGATTGAGTGCCTACTGCTAAGAGATTAACAGAATTCTGCAGAGCAGTAGGGGATGTTGGACATTGATCTGCCTGCAACTTTAAGAAGCTCAGAATCATGGGAAATGGGCAGTGATCTCGGGGGGCTAGTCCATGGCAGGGGATTGGTGCCCAAGCGCCTAAGCAGACAAACGATTGAGAGCCAAGGATAACAGTCTTTCCTTTGAAAAAAAATCTCTTAACGACTGGAATGGACCCCCCTGAGCTTTTA
Source organism: Petrocephalus zakoni (assembly GCA_026774425.1). NCBI lineage: Eukaryota > Metazoa > Chordata > Actinopteri > Osteoglossiformes > Mormyridae > Petrocephalus > Petrocephalus zakoni. Next base: position 13,995,224 of record JAODKN010000038.1, read on the forward strand.
ATGAACATAAGCAAAGCCCCACAGCACATGTGCAGTGCACCACCTTATCCCTCAACTCTTACTCAGTCACATGAAACAATTCTGAGGACCCCAAACCCGGCACTGCCCTCCCAAAAACTGCTCCAGACTGCCCCCATTGATAGTGACATGGACTCCTTCAGAGCTGCACGTCTCCCCAGCTTCACAGCTGCCCTGTGCTGTGAGCTGCGCCCCCCCCCCCCCAGCCGCATACACCCCAGGGGCTGCGTGCTTCTACCATGTTGTTTGACTGGAGCGGCAGGTATGATTTGCCCCCCTTCTCCAGTTGCCATGAGCCATCACCATGGAAACACACATGGGCCCTCACCACTCACCTGTACGCTGGATGTACAGTACGTCAGAGGAGAGTACCCCTTCTCCCTGTCCCCTGTCTCTCTGTGGGTGGGTAACATGAAAACCTGCATTTATAACAGCTAGAAGCAGGGCTGTGGAGGCTGATTACATTTATCTGAAGACTGAGTGCTGTGGACGCCTCCAGCGAAACCCGCGGCTACCTAAGAGAACCCAGCAGAACCCGACACAGGTTTACAAAGAGAGGTTAACCGGCGAGGCCTGACATCTGTGATCAAACAGAAAACTCAGAACAGACACTCTCAATTTTCTCTTCTCCTCAAGCTGGGCGTTTGGAGTGACTTTTGTATTTCTAATTCATGTGCGGGTTTTTCACTCCCCAGCGCATGCAGGTTTTTCACTCCCCAGCGCGGAGTGCTCTTCCTGCCGTGCCCGCCCGGCATCCCTGCGACGTGCCGCCACACCAGCTGACGCACACGCAGGCAGCGGGGAAGCCTCATCTCACCTGAGGCATGCTGGGAATTACAGTTCCAAAGAGCTATCGCCATACTTAGGAACGGCTGCATCGCTGTGTCCAAATCCTAATGTACTTAGACGTGGAGATGCAGAACCTGTGGGCTATTGGTTTACTTAGCCGCACCTGATAGTAGCAGGTGGCTTAATGGTTAGGGAAGTGCACCTGTAAAAGGTCTCCCACCGGCAAAGTACCGCTGAGGTGCCCTGAGCAAGGTACCGCGCCCAAGCCCTGCTCCCCGGTGCTGAATTAGCTGCCCACTGCTGTGTCACAATGTCACATGGGTTAAATTCAGGGGACACATTTCGTTTTGGTGTGTCAATATTGGAAATCACTTTCAGAATTTAAAGTCTACTATCGCTACCGGTACTCTATAGCACAGGAGGGCCCAATGATCGCTGGGGTGAAGCAATAGGAAGGGTGCCGCTTAAAATTCCACCTAAAAAATGCTTTTTCTAAGGGCCAGTCGCTCCATAAAATGGGCGCCTCAACGGAAAAACACAGAGCCGCAATTTCCTCTGAGTGGACACTAATCGAATGGTGGTGTTGACGTCAAACACTACTCTGAAGGCTGTGATTGGCTTTATTCAGAGACAGCCAACAGGATCCATGTAAGGACATTCAGATCTTAAAGAGATGCTTGTTCAATCCCAAAATTACCAAGTGATTCTCTGGTGTAGACTGTCCAAACTTAAAATTATAATATGCTTTAGTTGCTGCTCAGAGTATGCCGATGATGCAGAATGCCTTAGTAACAGTACAGATTGTTAACAGGAACAACTCTAACAGGAACTGACAGCAATTACAGAGTCAGCAAAATCAAAGCGAAAAGCTTCACAAAGATCAGTCACTCCAGTCTGAGTCTGGGCCAGTGGCTGCTTCTCGGTTACTCTCATGCATCAAGGGACAACTCGGGAACATCTGGGAACAGATATCTAGGACATGGAAGGAACGAACGAGGAAGAGGATGCCAGAAAGGGGATGGCTGGGGACTTGGCTCTCCAACACAGAACTCCAAAAAAAAACACAGCGAGAAGCATTAGCCAAATCAATCCATTCATCCTTATCTTACATAACAGTTATTCCAGAGCAGGATTGAGGTGAAAAGAGGGGAAAGCACACCAGGAATGAGAACAAGGGGACTCTCTGGATGAGATGCCAGGCCATCCCACTGCACAGACGCTCATGCACACACACACACACTATGGGAAATTTCATAGACCCCAATTTGCATAACTGTATGCTGAAGTACACAGAAGAAACCCACATAACACGAGCAGAACATGCAAACTCCACGCACACAAGAGGGACAGGATTCGAACCCGGAACCCGGGGGTGTGTGAGGCTAGCGTGCTAACAGCATGCAATTGTTGCCCATATATAAGCAGAGCAGCAGGAGTCTTGCTCTGGTGTGGACCGACAAGCTGCCGTCATCACATGGGGCCGTGGTCGGGTCAGCTTGTAGCCCAGACCCACACATGTAGACGTCGAGCTGCTCTCCAAACCCACGCCGGGTCTGACACATCTCCATCTCTTCATCTCCCGAGACACTGTCAGCGGGAGCCATCCATCAGGGATTGAGCTCCTGGGGAGCCTCACGTCGACAATCGTGGGGGCAAGGCATGGGAGGGAGGGGGAGGGGAGAGGCAGCTCAGTGGGGGAGAGAGAGAAGGAGCGGACAGAGAGAACAAGGGAGGGGGTGTCGGAGGACAAGCAGGTAGGTGCCCAAAGGGGTTTGTGCTAAGCTGCTGGCGTGGGAACACTACTGACCCTAGCGGCAGCGTGGGGCCTCCGGGCAGGTTACGCTCCAGGTCAGGATACATTAAAAACCCAGCATAGCGTCCATGAGGATAGAGAATCCAGATGATGTGTGGAAGTGGGATCCAACCACTGTCTACTGACTCCAGCCCAAGGAGTATAAACAAGAGGGCAGCAAAGTCGCCCCCTGCTCCAGGACAGATCACCCTTCGTCCCTGACAGCAGGGCGGGCAGGGGGGCTCAGGAAGACCTTCAAACATGGCCTTTCATGTGGAGTCTGAAGAAGGAGCATCTTAAATCAGAGGATCCAGCCACCACAGGACAAATACGTAAACAGTTCACAGCAGACATTCATGACCTTTCCCTTTTATTCTGACCAATTAGAAGCTATTAAAACATTAAACAAATCATCTGTAATCACATCTGTTATACCACAGTGAAGGGTTATGGTTAGAGTTATTTTTAAAAACCGACACTGATCAAGCGGTATATTCCAGTGTTTCAGTATTACTGGTTTCTACCTACTATATAACTTCAGACAGATCCGGGAGTGTGTGTTTTTGTGATCTTACAAGTCATTTGTGTTTTGTATGTGTTTGCGTGTATATAAAAAGTGCATCTAAATGAATCCCTGCACGGTTTTCGAATTGGCCCACGATGAACCTTCGCTACTCACTGTTTCATACATTCAAATGACTCGATGCTTTTACCTCAGCAGGCAGAAGCAGACACCACACTCGTGGCTTGAGGAGAGAAAATTACAGCCCACCTGAGAGAGTGTAGAAAGAACAGCCCGTCTATAAGCAGAACGTGGGTGTCAGGGAGGGGACTACGCTTAACTACAGATTCAAGAGTACCGGGTCGTCTGAATGAAAAGAAGAAAGTCTGACTGAGGAAAACAAGAAAAAAAAGATTCTGCTCTTTTTCAAGCATAAATGCATATGTCTGATCCTTCCCGGTAAGACAGAGCGCAGCGGAGCGGTGCAGAAAGTGGGTCGACGTGAATTTTGAACATCCTCGGTTGGGAACAAATGATGGATCCTCAGGAGTCAAAGAGACCTTGACAAACACGAGTGGCATACCTTCCAGCTCACGTTTGGGGTCGCAGTGAGCCAGGTATAGCTGTATGAGCAGCCATGGGCGCGTGGCTCAACTGTAGGAGCAACTGTAATGATGACTCCCAAACCCCTGCTGAAGTCTTAAAAGACCAGAAGCAAGACTTATCCACAACCTGGCTCCCAGCCTACAGACCTATAATATGAATTTAACCACCACAAGTCCAATCGTAAGTTTGGAAGACACTGAACATACCCAACGTGCAATGGTGCAGAGATGAGTTGAAAAGCACTGCCAAAGAGTTTATTGAAGAAAAAAAATGGAAAAAGACTATTAGAGTCTACACACAGCGGGGAGAAGAGGTGCTGATTAGCGGAGCACCTTCAAGTCAAAAAGGAGAGAGTTTCTCCTGTGGGTAACCTCATTCACAACTTCTAGCCACCCTGGACTGCTTTGAAGTGCTATAATTGTTGATTATTTCATTTCCTGAAATACACCATGGAACTCAAAATCGGGGAGCAGAACATCTGCAGCCTAGAGGACACTTGGCTGAGTAGCACAGCGAAGTCAAGCTCAAGCAGTCAGAAGTAGACAGAAGTAGAATGCAACCCATCACTGGGGATGCTTTCATCTTTCATCTGCATGAAAGTGACCAAAACAAGGGAAATATTTAGAAAGGCTGGTGTGGTGAGGAAAATGGTTTATGTGAACCATTAGATATTGTTCCCTCTTAAAAGACCGGATTGGTTGGGCTGTCACAGTAAAACTGGTGAATAGATCTTTTGTAAATGACACCAGTGAGGTGGATCGACAGAAAATGACGACTTATTTCCTTTTGTCCCCCGATGCATCAGTGTATTCAATGCCAAGAGCATGCATCCGACCAGAGACACTCAAGGTTGGGCAATATTTCTAGCGTCACTTGAAAAACATGCCATTTCACCGCTCTCACAAAAAGCGCCCCGTGTCTCTCTGCAGCGATTCCCACCAAAAAGGCAGCAGACTATTGTGCCTTTCAAGGCCGTCCCCTCTCCGGCAGAGCCCCAGAAGCAGCGACGCTCCGGCAGATGGAACAAACCGCTAGCACTTAATCTGCACGTTCATAACAAGCTCGCCAATTCTGAAGGCTGGCAGGGAGGCAGGTTCACACAATTTTTCCCCCTCTGAAGCAACAGTACCCTCCAGGGCCAGAGTGAAAGTCCCATGATTCCTCTCAGTCACCAAGTGAAACACTTTAAGAGCACGCAGATAAGTGCCGTCTGCTTTCTTTTCACAATTTTGCATATGTCCCTTATCCACCCATCCATCCATCCATCCATTTACCTATCCTCCAACTGCGAATACAGGTTTGCAGGGGGCGGCGGGGCACAAGACGCAGGAGGGCACAGCCACATGCAGCTGACTTCAGGCCCAATTGTCCGGGGAAACAGCCTGTGATTGGGCTGAGATTACTGATGTCACAGATGGAACGCGTGATAATAAGATATCTCAAAATGGGGCTGGCTCTCCTTTGCCTAAGGAAAGGAACTGGACCATTCTCATGGAAGGAAAACAAACTACAAGGCTGTGGGTGACTCAGCTCTCAGGGTGGACCACCACTACAAGAAAATCTGGTCGGGCTGGAAGTTTATTCAGAGGCTGACATGAGGTCTTGTGTGCCTTTCAGCCAGTAGCTATCAGACTGTGTAATGCCTCCTCCCAACAGGCCCACGCTGACCATAATCAATGGTCAGGCTGGAAAGCCATGAATAACATAACCAACAGCCATAATCATGTACTCATCCATCCATCCACCCATCCATCCATCCAAGCCTCCACAGACCATTTTCATCCGCACTTTCACAGCTTGATCAGAGCAGCTTGTCAGATGGAGAGCCCCCCGGCAGAGTCCACCCCAAAATGGGTGGGCGGGGCAGGCAGCTGTTCATATTCAGCTCATGCTGAAAGCGGCCTGCTCCATTCACACAGCATAGAGGGCAGGCCGTTTCAGGGACGCGTGCCGTCTTGTGTCAACACAATGGTGCCATCAGCCAACAGGCTGCACCCTTATGGAAGAATAACTCTTCTGTTCTTTATTGGGTGAAACCATTAATAAAAACATTAGTACATCATAAGTACAGCTTGCAGTCATTATAGTGAAGAATAACACATACAAAATCAATAATGGTAAAACAGATGCTAGTCTACACAAAGTGTATGGCAGCTGGAAGTACATTTGTATTCTGTTAGAAATATATCTGTCTCACATAACCACTTACCCAGTATGAATTATAGTGAGCTAGGAGACCCATTACACAAACTTGGGGGGGGGATGCTCCACACACATGCAGAACTAACATACAATGTATTAATTTTTCATTTATTAATAAATTAATGGAAAATGAAAAATGGAGAAATTCAGTGTATGCCTGCTTGCTAATACAAGGACTGCCTCTCCAGACAGCAAATAATTTGATAGAAATGGAATATATACACCTTACGGACAGGGTGAAGAGTTCCATGTACAATCAGACTGACAAAGGCGAAGGTGCATGATCCAAGGGCTTCGGAATGCAGCGCGATTGTTGGTGTCAGGCGTGGTGGCTCCTGCATCTCAGAAACCCACTTGGAATTTTCACACGCTACAGTGTTAAGAGTTTACTGAGAATCTTCTTTCCGATTAGCAAAAAAAAAAAACGCCCAATGTCAGCACATCAATAGCATTTCTGTGGCTGCAGAGGTCAGAGGAGAATGGCTAGACTCGTTAACAAGAAGGACTCAAGAGCAAAAATAACCACTCAGTTCAAAAGAGGTCTCCATGAAAGCTTCTCTGAATGCACAACTCAGCTATCATTAGAGAGGTTCTGGAGGCAAAAGCTGGTCCTGCCCAGGACTAACTTGGTGTATCGGATAAAGTGTCCACTAAATTGTGTAACATCCAGCAAAACAGAAAAGTCAACTTCAGTGGTTTCTCTTTGGTGGACCAGCCAACAGAGGAGACAATGCCTCACATCTGATACATCAGGAGCGCTGTGCTTGATGCTCCCTGGCATAGACACACTGCAGCTGAGAGTCTCGTGTCAGATCCGTAAATTCCAAAGAACATTTTCCAGTCATTCCTCAACCCGGAAGTGTGGAATAAATCCACAGAGCTGAATCTGTTTAAGTGTGACTGTGGGGGTCAGCTTAGCACTGCGATAAGGCTGTGCCATTTTTTGGCCAGCAGAGGGAACATTGGCTAAAGAATTGGAGCTCTGAATCCTGCCCTCTGCTCTGTGTTTGGGGTGTGCAAGATCCTCCATGTCATGCAGTTTGAATCCTGTCCCCTTCTCTGTGTTGGGAGTATGGCGGATCCTCCAGATACCAGATATCTTACTGCACTCCAAGGACAGCCGAAATGGAATCTTGGACTGGCATCTCCCCAAAGGTACTTCCCTGCCTTGTGCCCTGTGCTTCCTGGGATAAGTTAACGGCTCATTGCAACCCTGTACTGGACAAGAGGTAAAATCTGGCTGGATGGATGGACGGACGGACGGATGGATAAAGAAAGAACAGAGCTAAAAAAACGCAAATATTTATTGGCATGTAATAGAGCAGAGGATTTGTCCCTGGAAATCACAACAGCATCAGCGTCCACCGTAATTAGAGAGGTGCGGCCCTCAGCTTAACCCCTCGAAACAATCCAATCGCAGACGGGGCCCATCCCACCTCGCCAGAGAGAACGTTTCGGACTAATTACTGTGCTTTATCTGCGCTGGAGATCCTTATCCAGGTCTGCCTGCGCCTCCGAAGATTAAAAACTAAAGGCACCCTTAATTAGCTGCGATAAGGGACTGTGGAGATGGACTGCCGTATGTAATCACCCCCCCCGAAAGCTTTTCAGGGGTAACTCGCGTTTATGATTACAGCTTCCCACACTCTTCATACTGCGAAAAGTATCTCTGCATCAATAACAAAATGCACAGTATGCAGTGCTGGTGATGCAAAGCGTACAGGCGGTAACTGCGGACTCGAGCACTGGAATTAGTCTCCGTCATGGCAGATGGATAACTGAATCCACGTCAGTGATGGGGATTCAGACTCCATCAAACTGGATGTTGTCCCCCCCGCCCATGTCACCTCCTCATTTATTGACCCCCCCTCCACCTTTTTCCTGCATGTTGTCACCATTATTCCATCCATTTATCCAAAATCACATGTGCAAAAAAAAGGGCTCTTTTCATTGGTTGATTACGGTAATTGTGGTCAGTGCAGTGACTCAGGCATAGCTGGATATCAGAGTCCCTCACAACCTTCAATAAACACGGACACCTCAATTACCTCAACCACGAACCTGCTCCTTCTTCATCCACAGCCCCTTGGCTGAACCGCTGAATACCCTGGATGCTTTAGTATTTTCGCACTTGTCTTTGTCTTTGTTTGAATAGCTCTCTTATCTTTTTACAATGTTTTGTAATGTACTGTACAGCACTTGCTCCAGTGCTAACTTGCATGTACCTTCATTAGCAGCTCTGGACAAAAGTGTCTGCTAAGTAAATAAACGCAAACGAGTCCCTCCGGACTGCAATATTGAAGTGTGTACAGTACGCATGCACAAACATGCACATTGCTCACGGCACGGATCCTGGCCGTAACCACGGCTCCTCGGGTTTCAATAAGCAGTCTGGCACTAATCCGGGTGAGGTCACTCAACCCCAACACTCTCATGATGTCAAGGTCACGTGAGGTCCCCCAGGGCAGCTGGTCCACTCACCTAATAACAGCGTAGGCATGAAAGCTCACCCAAACCCAAGGCAAACACAACCTTATGTTTTCACTCTTAGTCGTCATGGGAGATTGGTTAGTCTGGTAGATGTCAATCCTTCCTGGGCTAAGTACCAGACAACCTAAGAGTTTCAAGGCAAGTGCATCAACTCTGAGCTCAACTTATGTCTGCAGACAGATGACTTCAGGACACGTCTTCCCTGTGATTGTCAGCTTGCTGTCTCTCCAGCAGGCTCACAAACCACAGCCAGCCCTTGTCCTCTCCTGCCCCCCCCCCTTACACGCTCAGCTTCTAACCCCCAAAGCCAGGTGCGTCCTTCTCACCTGCTGCTAAACAGCAAAAGACAAGCCACCGGAGCAAATGCGTTTCTTACCATCTGTTCAGTTTTCCGATCGTGCCAGGACACGGGACCCCGGTGCTGTTCACATGACGGCTGGAGAGCCACGCCTCCTCCTCCCCCGACCCCCACAACGCATTCACGGCATCCCTTCCCCTGACCCGAGCGGCCGAGAGGATTGCACCTGGCTGCCTGCTGAGGTTACAGGGACACCGTGTCCTGACAAGGCCACCAGCAGGGGACACTGTGCGCCAAAGGGCCCTGTCATGTAATGTACCACGAGAACAAAAACTATGTGACGCATCTATTTTTTTCGCTATGTAATAGTGGTTGCCTTGCATCAGGCCACCTCCATGGTCATCATTAAACTCCAGAGGTGTAAGTTTCATGTGCAGAAAGTAAAAGTCCAGGCCAAGATTCTGCTTACACCAATCAGTTGAACACTCTACGACTATGAGTCTTTATACTCAAGTAGTTGGTTGAAACATTTACAGTTGCATTTACAGCATTCGCCTGATGCCCTTAGCCAGAGCGACATACATAAGAAGCTAAATCTGAGTCTGGATTTATACTTTCTGGACCTGAAATTTACACCTCTGTCAAACACCTACTAACTGATTAATTAATGGGACCAATCCAGATGAGAAGCAGTTTGCTCATGTTGTCTTGCTAAATAAGTAAATGAAGGTGACAATGACCTTCACCATTTTTAGTGTTTTATTGTCATGTTTCTATTCCAAACACAAGCCTAATCTATTTCAGCGCCCGTCACACGTGTTCATAACTACAAGGAGCACGGGAGTCAGGGAAGATGAAACAACATCAGAACAAAGGGCTTTTCTTTTTATCTCGACACTTAATCTGCACAGTGAGATGGTGAGAATGAGATCAATCTGTTCCGGGTTCAGTTCTGCAATGTGCCCGGCCTTGGTCTCATTAAATGAACCCAAACATTCAATTCCAGGAACAAAAAGAAATTCTTTAAGATCACCAAAGTCATTTATTTTTCCTTGTCCTCCTGCGTTTGGGCTGTTTACTCAGGTACCAGAAAGGTTACAGAGACCAGTTGGTAAATGTGCCCTAGTGCACGGTTCCCATGGAAACCGTGGCCCCACAGCACGCGAGGTGACGAGGAGACGGGTCACCGACGTGGCTCGGAGGACGCTCTGTGGTGGAGTGGGGAGGCGGGGAGGGTCCAGGGAGACGTGCGGAGCCTCGTGTGGTGAGCCGACGAGACTGCAGACCTCGCTGTCGATAAAGGAGTTCAGCTTTACAAATGAACAGCCATCAAGTGTCCTTAAGGAGACGAGACCCAGACCAGTGAGGTACCAGTCTGTGGGCAGATACGCACATCATCATACAGACGGCGAACTTAAACCCAAAAGATTCAGGCGAGATGACTTCAGACATCAGGAACTGCACTAATCACTGCACTAATGCCGCACCAAGACACCCCCCCCCCTAACAAATCACAGGGTCTTTGAAGTGCAGCGGGCGAGACAGAGCGAGAGTGAGCATTGTGCATAAGACAGAGTGATTTATGCTCTCATGTTGCCCAACTGAGTCAGAACAACAATCGATATCCAGATACACAACAAAGATTGGCATGAAGGCGAGACGCGCTCCTCCAGCTGGATTGGCAGAGATAAGCATGCTGAACGTCCCAGGGAGAGTTCTCCGTCTCAGACACACACCTGGGTGACAGTACGCTGTGCAAGCACTCCCCACTGCAAAAAAACAACCAAACCCTGTGTTTAGACGCATGACAGGTGCAGGGCTGCACCCAAGGTCTTGCTCATCCACCCTCCCCACAGACTCCACCCCCACTCTGAATCACAAAGGTGCTACTGGCTAATGAACACCTAAAGTGAGGAACCTAATTACAAGGGCAGCCAGGTTTCATCCCTCTCCACGGCTCCCTCTGTTGGTGGAGCAGATAAGGACACTTTTGTTCTGGCTCTTCATATTGTTCTGAAAGATGCTTTCACGCAATTCTTATATTATTTTTCATTCATAACAGTGTATGTAATTGCGTATCCTAAATTACATGGATATATGTAATGGTACGTGACCAATGTACAAATTATCTAGCCTCAAAGTTTTGCCAACATTGTTTGTTTCGGACTACATAATAGTGATAAATTGTCATAAGGAAATAAAAAGCCTAAAACCGCAAAGAATTCCATTGCAAAACGTACTGAGAGATTTTCAAAAAAAAAAACTATATATATATATATAATAAACTATATTCTATTATAAACTATAATAGAAAAATTTCTTAATTAACGTTCAGACAATTAGATAGTACAACAAGAGCTTTATTGGTCAGCATAAATACTGTTTCCTAGGAATCAAGCTATCAAATACTGCAAAAGTAAAATACAGATTTGGGAGGGGGGTAGTTACTGTAGACGCAAAACCGAATACTGATGAAAAATTAATATCCCGAAGAGGCCGGGCTACCTCAGCCAATGTAGTTAAAGTCGCTTGATATGCCAGCCTAAGGAGAGTAACTTACTAGAGCCAATTTGCAAGGTTTCTAGTTTCTAATGTTATTCATGAGCATTAATAGAAACCACTGCAGGAGGTACATGTACGTTCGGTTTCAGCATCAAATCCGCGCTGAACGGGCCACCCCCCCCCGTCCCCCCGTCCCCTAAACACACGGTACTCCCATGTCCCATGTCCCTAAAGTCCATACCCAAATATGCGCCCTCGTACCACTGCAACAACAAACAGGCGACTTGAATAAAGGAACCTACATTATTTTATCAAGCAGACGTGCAGATGTTTAAATGCAGGGAGCATTTATAAGCTGGTGGGGAACGAACAGGGAGACTGCTTTCTGCATCACGAAATAAACGATGTCCCCAGCTGGATACGGCCATCCCGTCCCCGGGTACAGTACCTCCCTATTACCTTCCAGGCATACAGGCAAAGCCCGCTATATTTATGAGCCCGTGAGCTATCTTGTGAGCTTGGGAAATTAATATTTTCTGTACAGATTGCGTTGCCTAAGCTCTTTTTTTATTTATTTATTTTTTTATTAAAGGGGGGTATTAAATGGACAAGACAGGGAGAGAGAGGCATATCAAACACAATGTATATTCGTTTATTATAGTTACATTGGACCGTCCACTTCTGCGCGTAAATCTCCTAATAGTGTCGAGGCGCGTTAATAATGTATGGTAATCTACAGGTGCTCCCTCCAAGGCATTCAGCCCGAATCGATAAGGCGCTCGCTGCGGACCAATTCACCTTTCATAATTGTGCACACAGCGGCTCGTCCAATTAAAGCTGCAGCTTTGGGGCTCTGGGCAATGTTTGATGTTAAATTACCGGCGTTTAATCACCGTTTTTGCGGCATCGCCGGCTCAGCAATGTTACGGAAAGCCACCCGGGGGCCGCTCCGGTGCGCACACGCCGCAGCGGCCGGCCGGCCGGCGGTGCGCCACTTTGCAGCCATCTGATGGGCGCTGGGCGCTTCTGCAGCGTGTGACCTCTCACTTAAAACCACCTAAACACGATTCGAGCCGTTTAAATTAAAACGGCAAGAAAATAAATATCAAGAGCCGTACAATATTTCCCGGGGGGCAGAGCGCAGCCCATGATTTGACACCAGTATAGCGGTTACGCAGGGGAAACATGCGGTTAACTACAAAATAGGCTAACAAATTCAGCATTTCTCTGCATATTTTATCCATCAGGTATCTGCACTGCAGGATCTAGCCCAGGTTTAGCATGTCACCGATCAGTGACATACATAGAATCTACACCTTAAAGGACATTTAGACTTTTTCCATGCAGTCTCCAACTCTGACTCCTAGCAATCATAAGCCATAACATTACTTTACTAATCAGAAGCCTATATATGACCCAAAAACGACCTGGAAAAACACTTTTGCTATGCCGGTGACTAATTCAGATGGGGTACATGTACATATAAACGTGTAGATGACTGGTGAAGTCATGCGAGGTGGTGAGAGGGCACCCTGCCGGTGACAGCATCACACCGGCACGTCCAGAGATGGCATTCTGTAATCCCAACTGAAGGTGGCCTGTGCAAATGTACGGCCAAAGAATAGTCTGTGCAAAAAAATAATAAAATATGCAATTAAGACTAAAGTAATGGAATGCACAGGACATTATAAAATCGAAACGAGCAACTTCGTGACAAGTGGTATGGGGAATCAGAAGGGCCACTTCTGCCGAGCGCCTGTGTAAATATTCCCGGGTGGAGATCTCCGTGCGGGTGTAGGACCTGTCATTCCCAGGTTGGAGATCTCCATGTGGGTTTAGGACCTGTCATTCCCGGGTGGAGACCTCGGTGTGAACTTTGGACCTGACATTCCCGGGTAGAGATCTCCATGCGGGTTTAGGACCTGTCATTCCCAGGTGGAGATCTTCGTGCGGGTGTAGGACCTGTCATTCCCAGGTGGCGATCTCTGTGTGGGTTTAGGACCTGTCATTCCCATGTAGAGATCTCCGTGTGGGTGTAGGACCTGTCATTCCCAGGTGGAGATCTCCGTGCGCGTTTAGGACCTGTCATTCCTGGGTGGAGATCTCCATGCGGGTTTAGGACCTGTCATTCCCGGGTGGAGATCTCCGTTTGAACTTAGGACCTGGCATTCACGGGTGGAGATCTCCATGCGGGTTTAGGACCTGTCATTCCCAGGTGGAGATCTCCATGCGGGTTTAGGACCTGTCATTCCCGGGTGGAGATCTCTGTGTGAACTTAGGACCTGACATTCCCGGGTGGAGATCTCCATGTGAACTTAGGACCTGACATTCCCGGGTAGAGATCTCCATGCGGGTTTAGGAACTGACATTCCCAGGTAGAGATCACCATGCGGGTTTAGGACCTGTCATTCCCGGGTGGAGATCTCCATGCCGGTGTAGGACCTGTCATTCCCGGATGGAGATCTCCATGCCGGTGTAGGACCTGTCATTCACAGGTGGAGATCTCTGCGTGTATTTAAGACCATCCGCGGAATTCCGCCTGGCGCTATAAAGGAAAGCCCCCGTTCAGGAAGCGAGCGCGTCCTGATGGGAACGCTGCGATATTCCGCCTATAGTTATTTATACGCCGCGTAGCGGATCGGAACATCTCGTCCGTATGTAAGTGCGGCTGGTTCTGTAGCTGCCAGAGCAATGCATCGCGCATAGCATATATGCGGCCCGCAGCGATTGTCCAGCATTATAATTATTTTGTATAAATAAGAGCGACTGATGCGGATCTGATTTTCTTACCAGGTTCAGAACCGTCTCAACGATGTCCCTGTTGCTGACCTCGCCGACTTGGATCAGACCGATGAGGACGGCGAATTTCATCTTGATATTCCGGATCGGAACCGAGGGGTTGATCATCCCGGCGGGCAGAACCATGGAGCCCGATCCGGACACCATCATCTCGCGGGCAGCCGGGCCGGCAGACCCCTGTTGCCCGTGACTAGGTGGAGGTTCTCGGTCCGGCAGGGAAGCCGAACCCGGTCCGGAAACGGACTTCTCGCTCGACATTTCCACCGGAATCCGACGGAGCGACGGCACCTGCTTAATATCACCGCCGGCTGTGCAAAACCATCAAGGAAAAAGGGGGGGACGAAAATTCTCGAATATTATAAGGCTAATTCTCCTTTCAAATAAAGTCCAGAGTCTCGCCCGTGTATGCATAGAAATGCACAGGCATACAGACAGACAGAGGCGTATTTATAATGGTGTAAGGAACGGCACTTTATCTTAGCATTTAATTCGTTCTAGATGTCAGCCAGTAATGACAGCGGTGAAGTCACTAAGCTAATGTTGTTCTGAAGGCTGAGCCACTCTCTCCGCCATGTTGCCGCCCCCTGCCTGCGGCACGATTCAGCACGCCTGCGTGGGGGCCGGCCATGGGCGGGTGGGGGGCCAGGGGCGGGTGGGGGGCTGCCCCGCGAGACGGAGAGGCACAGGTGAGCGGCTGGAATGCCAGTGTGTGTGTGCGGGGGGGGGTCCCCCATTTAGATAGGCAAGTAGTGTATAGGTATGCATGTGTGTGTTTGTGTGTGTGTTTCTGTGTGTACTTCTTGATGTGTGCTCCATCCTTGAAATTGAAATTTAATTGCAATTTTTAAAGGAAAAAGGAAAACTTGCTGTTTAAAAAAATACATAGAGACATGAATGCAAAACTACACATTTGTGTACAAATGTGTACAAAGTTTGTGGGTATTTTTGAACATTAAGTTATGTAACTTAACATCCATCAAGCAGTCATCCAGTACAAAGCCATGCAGGGGGGGTGAAAACCTACCCCTGTATAGGACGGAATGCAGGGGGGACATCTTGGATGTGATGCCAGTCTGTCGCAGGGCACGCACATCACAGCCAATTCAGAGACTCCCGTTTATGCTCGTCATTGGAGAGTGCCGAGGGCAGAAAGGACCCCCCCGTGACATTATTAACCACACAGTCACGGGTTATATTATAAATTCTGTCCTAGTCTTAGTAGCTTTCATTTTAAGCACAAATAATGGCACCGATCTCACAGTCTGAGAAAAGCCCAGCTAAAAGACAGGAGCTCTTTCATTCTGCCAATGTTATCGTACAGTGGGGGGTTTGGTTGCTGTGCTTCTAGGTCACTGCTTCTAATCCCAGGGTTGGTTCAGTGATTCTGCTGTTGGACCTTAGAGTAAGGCCCATAACCCCCAGTTCCAGATATTGTCTTACTTTGCTTTGTCAAGAAATTCCACTTTGGGATTATTATTATTTATTTTTTTTAAAGCAACTACTAAATGTAACTCTTCTTGGTGATGTGAAGGGAACTGCAGTAGGGCTTCCACAACCTTCAGATGTGGGCTGCTTCGCTTTCGGGATTCCCGCCCATAATTTGTCACTATACCGTATTTCCCCTGCTATGTGTGCATGTGACTTTTTAGTTTCTTCCTAGACTTCAAATAAAACCAAGAGTAAAAGCATGTTAGTCGCTGAAAGGCTCAGGGAGTCGGCAGTTCCCACACGGAATGTGTATGCTTTCCCACCGCCAGTCCCCACGCCAGGAGAGGCCTGCCGCGTTTGAAACAATTGCACTGAATCACTCCTGGTCACTTTCCTTGCTTCTGGAAGAATAGTAGAGACTTTATGCTTCATCTGTAGCTATATAAATTACAACGAGGCTTCATTCTTCACCAATCTAGGGTATCATTTGTGAAGAAGTAGGCTAAAGGATTCAGGTCTGCTTATGGCACACGTCTGAATCGTGTTCCTGGTGCCGTCCCGATAAAGGCCGTTCTTTTTATAGGGTATTTTTCTGTCTCTAAAAGTACCCATGTAGAATGACTCCCCCTGGTTCCATGACCGTTGCTGTGTGACACAGAGAATATGTCTCATTTATCTGTTAGTATGCGTATTATTACATGCAAATAAGGAATTTGTTTGCAGTGACTTCACGCTTATAAATGTGTTTAACCTATAATGATAAGAAAGGAATATTTGTAATTAGACTTTTCTAATCAATCTGTCTTCCAGCCACTTATTGAGAACGGGGGGGGGGCTGCGAGCTGTCCCACCCATATAGGACACACTTTTCCACTGTCACCAATACGCGAGCCGTACCCAACCAGCAAAGTGATAGTTTTCCATTGTAAAGTATGTGCGCCGTACTCGACCCGTACCCATGCTGACATGGCCCAGCTAGCGTCGCAGACGGAATGCAGGTCCATCACAGGGCGTGTGCACACCCATGCACACACACACACACACACACACACACGATACGCCTATCATAATAGGGACTCTCCACCCATTCCTATGGGTATAACCCTAACCCTAACTATGATAACCCAAATGCATACCCGGCCCTAACTCTAACATAAGTAACCAAACAGAATACAAAACTTAGGCTATTGAAGATTTTAATGCATCCACAGATTTTTATAAAATGTAAATTTATATTGATTAAATGTCCCCACGAGCTAAACAGTAACAGGTTTTGCCCCACATTGTGTTAAATACAAACTGTGAAATAGCAATTCATCTGTATGTCTTTGAACACAGACACAGGTGACCATGGCCATAAAAGGAAGGCATTCAGTTCTGTCAGTTTGCCTCTTCCAGCTGAGCCAGACTGACTTGGTGCACCCGAAGCATCCAGCCTTTCAGCTAATCACATAAAGTCCCCGGAATTTGCCTCAGATCACTGTGAAATTGCCTCATCCCTTAAAAAAAAACAAAATCAATCTCTATGTTCCCACTGCACCAAAAATGATGGCCTTCTCTACTTAATACTCTAAACGCATCGTCAAAATGACTCGCACCGTTAAATTATGGAATGTTTTGGTGGCTAAGGCCGACCGACATGAAACGCGAGCGATGCCGTTTTCCCCGCTTCTCCTGGTCCAAAATTTCCAAAGAAACTTCCTTGATATTATGCCTCCCTTTCCCTCTAAGAGCTTGTCATTTACGGTGCTGCTATTAAGTCCGTCCTTTCAGAAGCCATTAATTCTTTTAAAAAAACTCAGGCGCAATAGATTCATTTTAGGTTTATTGAGATTATATTGTGCTTTGATGTATTTGACTGCCTGGGCAAAGAGAAAAATGAGTGAATGAATTTATCATTATGTTTGCAGCAGGAATAATATACAATGTAAAATAATATATATATTTTTTTTATTTTCTTGTCATGTGCGTCAAGCCCAGGGAACTACAGACCATGGAATTTGAATATGCTGTCGATTGCTCTCTCAGAAAGAGCGAAAGGCCTGTCACATCAGTGTATTCCCCTGTCACTTCGTTTGAGACGTCAAACGATGACAGGAGTCCCTTCAATGAACGCGAGGAATCCTGAGGTGTGAGTCATGCTTGTGTGTGTATTTGTGTGTGTCTGTGTGTGCGTGTGTTCGTTTGGAGGGCTTGCGGGAGGCGGCACACTTTCAGGCGGCTCTGCACCGGCCGCTTCCACAGAAATGAGGAGCTCGCCGACTGTGACAAGAGCTGAGCAGCGCCCCGGTGGAAGTGACAATCAGCCACCATTGGCGATTGATCAGCCAGATGCGGGCCTCCGTGTGTAACCGCGGCGACAGGGCACATCTTGGACACGCCACCTGCCCGCCGTGAATCACTGACACCTTCGCACTCAGAGTTGTGGGCTGAGAGCAATTTGGAGCCGTCGTTTCACCCGAACCACTTTCTGAATGTGTGTGAGTAAACCGGAGGCCCTTGACGATGAATTGCTGAAGCATTTTTCTGCCTTGGCGATGCACTGGTGAAGTACTGCTTCAGTATTTCTGTACTGACTGATGTACATGCAGATAATGTTACATCTGAAGTTAAAACAAATGCACATATATTAAAAGCAGGTGATCTTTTATTCGCTTTTAGGTAAATACCTGGGTTGGGAATTCACTCTGACCAATTAAAGAACAAGCTACTTTCAATGTCATCAAACACATTCGTTACGTCATTAACTGGTTATTGCAAACTGCTGCAGCTCCTCTTCTGGACGTCTGTTATCCGGTGTTTGAGTACACACCGCAGGAACAACCTCCATCTGCTATTAGCACTTATCCGATGCAGGGTCGCGGGCACCCTGGAAGAGCACGGGACACACAGAAAGCCACTCCGTGCCAGGGCATCCTGAAACACACACCCTACAGGGAATTTAGAGTCCCCTTTTAGCTGAGGGGTAGGCAGCCCTGATCCGGGAGTGCTGGTAGCAAGCTGGCTTTCTATCCTAGCTGGTCTCTGATGAACCACACCTGATCTCAGGCGGATAGTAACTCGGACAGAAAACCTGCTGGCTACCGGCACTCCAGGATCAGGGTTGCCTACCCCTGTGTTTAATTAAACTAGCTTAACTAGCTGAGCTGAATGCTTCTGAGCTGCAGGGGGAACAGGACAAAACACACCCCCCCCCACATATAACTACATTGATCTATATTCTGGTCAGACTAAGGGGGTATAACTGCAGTTTAAACAAATCCTGCTATTTTGCTATTATTACATACCACACAGTATGTACTTAGCTGGGTAATATATACTTTGCTATCAGCAGAACCATATAGTTATTGCTGGCAAGTGTTTTGTTAGTAAGACATTTGCTCCTGTACATAACAATATATGTGGGAAAATAAAGCTGGGTATTTCGGAAAGTCACACTGTTGGCTGACAGTTCTTGGTAACGCTCTGGCTTGCTGGGAGAGGATGCTGACCCTGCTCATTAGAGAAGCGTAGAGTGCTCACTAGAGTAAGCAAGGTCAGCGTGTTCAGACCACGCTCAGGCCGACCATAAACCCCGAGGCACACGCACGACTGAGCGCAAGCACTCAGCGTCAGCTCGGAGTCACGGCCTCTGTTCCCGAGTGGGGCCTAGCGACCGTCGTCTTGGAGAGCGACGCACCGCATCACCCCGTACCCCTATCCCCGGAACTGTGAGGGAGTGAAAACACAAGGTAATTTCAGCAGCATCGTGTCTCTCTGTGCTCTGCTATATCACCCAGTAAAATAAACACTGCGTCATGGCTGCCCCTGGGTCCTGGGCCTGCACCACAAATCCCATGGTGCACCTACCCCACCACATGCTCCCTCAGCACTCCCCCTATTGATTGGGAGGGGAATTTCACCCATCTGCCCCACCTGTGATAGGACAATCGTGGCACCTGGTCATCAGTGGACACCACAGAAATCGCTGTTGTGCACTTCACACATCGGTCTGAAGGCTCCGCACATGGAGCATAAATATAACACATTTACCCCAAAAGCTTCAGGCTGATCTATTCCTGTAAGTTGTGAATCTCTGATCTTTGATCCCAATTTCAATGGGATGCTTAGCATCACAGTGCTGATCCTAGTGTCATCAGTAACAGCCTGACAGAGAAGAGTCTAGACAGAAGGGTGCAAATTGAGTTATAAAATCTATGAATTTGCTAAAAATACCAAAAAGAAAAATATTACAACTAGATTATGTTAAGGGAGTAATTTACCTATTTATAATTATAATAAAAAACCTATGATTTAGGTTCTCTCAACCCTGCTGTTATCACGCAAAAAAAATAAACGGATGTGTTAAGAAAATAGTTCCGTAACACCGATCTAAGTGGCTTCCTCACACCTGACAAACATGTGGATAGGTGTCAGGTTTGTTGTATATGGTAGGTGATTTCATTCACAATGACTGGTGTAATAATTAAACAAAAGAAAAACAAGCAATTGTCAGGTAAATTATGTACAGACAAAAGAATTGGGACACACCTCTAAATTATTAAATTCATTCAGGCCCGTTGCCAGGGGTGTATAAAAGGAAGCACCCTGCCATGCAGGCAGGTTTACAAACATTTGTGAAAGGATGGGTCGCTCAGAAGAATTCAGTGAATTCAAGATTGATACTGTCATAGGATGTCACCTTTGTAAGTCCGTTTGTGACATTTCTTCCCTCCTGGATATTCTACAGTCAACTGTAAGTGATTTTACTGCAAAATGGAAGCATTTAGGAACAAAGGAAACTCAACCACAAAGTGGTAGACCA
>JAODKN010000038.1:14020577-14031168 GCA_026774425.1 Petrocephalus zakoni
CCCACATCTCGCCCCGCCCCATCCCGCAGGCTGCAGCGAGGACCCTCTCGGTCATGCTAGAAGACTGGGGTAACGCAGTATATCGGCCACCCACCAGGGGAAGACAGAGCCGCGGTTAACCGGAGTAATCCAAGCCGAGTCCTGTCTTTGCGCTGTTAGAACACCGAAGTGCATGACATGTAATTACTGGGGGAAAGAAAAGCCAGTGGTGGTAGCAGGGAGTACTTTATGTGCAGAAAAACTCGATCATGCATTTAAACAGTTCTGAAGCGCTCATTCCTGAATTGTGCTGTATGCATGGTTTCCAGACGTATTTGTATTTATAACGAAGCGTTTTGGCATTTGATGGTATCAGACCTACATCATGCAGTTCTTTATTTTTAACTATTGCTGGCTTTGATCAAGTTGTCCTATCTGCTCATGCACTAGCTCTCCAGTTTATATCTAGAATCTATCTAGAATCATGCCCGCACCTACCACTGAGGACACCGAGGTCTACTCCTCAGTATTTTTTTCTGCAACTCCAATAACCAGGATCCACACGCGGCACCCCCAGGAAGGGATAACACTTCTGACCTTGGTATTTAAAAAATCCTGACTACGGCCCTGTCTAGACTCAAACTCATATGATGAACTATTCAGTAAAATGAATGCACATTCGCTGGCTGTAACAAATACTCAAATTAACCGATTAAAATTCTTAAACGTGCCTAATCAGCCCAATCAAGCTAAACGGCATTTACATTCTTTGAAATGTTAAGTTCATGTGGGGCTGTCTGGATTTGCATGATTTTTGAGTTATCTTTCCAGCGAGCAGGTGATTGTGGGGAGAAAGAATTTAAACACTCTTCTGAGAGATTCCTGGGACATCCTGTTGTTATTTTTCCTCGCCAGAAGTTCATGGGAATGGCAGCGCTGTCTCTGAGACAGGAAGTGACCTCGCAGGGCGGTCCCAAGCACAGCCTTGGGGCTCAGAGGTCACAGCTGCTTACAATCCCAAACCGTGACTGAAAGTCACCCTTCCCCCGAATCGGAGAAAGTTGGAAGTCAGCTTTTTTGAACCAATCCTGTGACTTAACCCCCATAAAATTGCTGACATATATCACTAATTTCCATCCTTAATTTATGAAAGTGCAGGATTTTGCCATATAATCCCCATAGAGATAAAAAAAAAAAATCACACTGATACCCTCATAAAACCTGCTGTCTCCGAGAAGTAAGTGAGGAAGACGAGTGTTGAGAGTGGGCAGGTCCTGGCTCTGGGTGGAGCTGAGGCTGTACAGTGCCCTGTCTGAGCTCAGCCTCCTGTGAGCATTCCATCCAGGACAGGAATAGAATGGGCCTTTGAGTGGCAGCCCTGCGCACATGCGTCACACACTGCCTATTGAGGGAAGGTACGAGGGACCACAGTGTATGTGGGATCATAAAAGCCTTCGGGTTCAAAAGGTTATCGCAGGATAACTGCTCGCCGGTCACGTTCAGACGCTGTTCGTCAAGACAAAGGGAAGACAGTCAAGTACACAACATCCAGAGTTTGGGGTCTTTTAATGTTTTCATTAAAAAGGGTCTTGGAGGTACTTTCTCCCCCTTCAAACGTTGCTGAATACAAGAGCAGGTATGAAAAAAAGTCAAACCTGAGTCAAGAGTTTTCACCCTCCAAACGACAGGGTTAAGTCAAATTAAATTACACTCTCACAAACAGTACCAAAGAAGCGCAGTAAAACCAGCTTACAGTTTTGAATAATTTCGATAAGAGCAAAGGAAAAAGTATGCCAATTTTATCATTTCATATTTACAATATATACAGTCTGCTGTACGCGCAGATTTAGGCAGACACACGTCACAAACACTTACAATATAGCTTTGTTTTTAAAATGAACGAAGAGAAAAATGCTTCCCAGAAGCTTCCGAATGTTTAAATGTCCCAGACATCGTAGAGAACGATATTGACCAGAGCAACAGCTAACAGTATTACCATGGTAACAATAATAACAACAGTACAGACAATGATGCTAAGGCTAGTTAGGGAATGGTAGCAGGCTGGCTGGCCCTTCCCAAAGTCATGCAGCGTCTAGCGCGGGACAGACGAGCACCAGCTTAGCGGTCGTACAGGAAGCCACGGGGAGCCCCACGGCAGAGAGTAACCGGAAACCCAGCTCCTGTCCCGGGTCCCACTCCCCAGCCTCGTACCATAGCCCTACCCCTCCAAACCAGGGCTGTCATGCTAACTTGCCAGTAACTCATGATCCCTCTTTGTTTCCATTACAACCCCTTATCTCAGGAATATCCTAGTCCAATTAGTAGTTAATTATGTATTATATAAATATTTAGGCTTCTACCCCAGAACAGAATGTTTAAATATGGTATATCCTGAATATATAGGCTAAGAACAAATTACACGCAAGTTTTTAATGTCAAAATGAGGCTGCTAATTATGTTATTATAGGACGGGGTTGGGGCTTAACCCACACGCTGGGCCTGCCAGTAGAATTACGACTTCACATTCAGATCTTGGTCTCAGGGCCTTCGGTGGCTAGAGGCTGGAAGGAGTTGCGGATTCGGGCGACTTCGGCCGCACACAGGTGACCGAAGGCCTTGTTATACCAATCCGGTGTTCTCCCTCTGTAAGACAGCAAAGTATGGATGGGTACCATAAACCCACATGTTCAGAGGAATCATTCAAGGATACAGGTAAGTATTATAATCAGAGGCCTTCCTTCCGATGTGACATACATATCAGGATATAGGTAGATGGTGTGAACAAAACTTCTGGAGATGCAAATAAAAAATTTCAAATGGGGGCCTGGCGTTGACTTACTTGAGGTCAATCCTACATATGTGAGTGAGACGGGATTTCCCAGAGCCGCACGGTTCGAGCAGGTACTGTGACTCCAGAACCACGCCTCGGATTCCACCCATGGGGGCGATGTCCTCATGATCCACCGAGAAGGACACCAGCGCACACGTGCCTTTAGGAAGGTCCACCCTCCACGACCTGTGCGAGATGGGAAGATGATGTAAGAAGGATAATGGTAGCACTCACGCCCCCCCAAAAGATTACACCCTTACCCCCAACCCACCTCAACACCACGAAGTCCCGGCTGGGGTGTGGGGGCATACGGCTGAGGGCATACTGATACACCTCCGTCTGCCTGTCCAGTGTCTCGCACACCTTCCACTGCAGCAGGTCCACGTCCCATAGGTGGCGCTCTCGTAGCACGCGGTTCAGCACCACCGAGGGCGGGGCCTCCACCTCCACTGATACCCGCCATCTCCTCAGGGGGTTTCCGTCACCAACCTTTGGAGCAGGGGGGAAGAGTGGAGAGGGTGAGTCACTGGAAAATTATTGCCCAACTCCTGGAACACAGCAGCTAAACTTACTGGATGTTATGAGGCGGTCATGGTCACAGGACGATCTCCTACTGCTGCCTCCTTCATTAAGATATAGATTATTTTGGCTAAGCAGCCATAACAGTAAGTCATGATGGGTAAAAGGTTTTCAGGGCCGTCACAGGCTGTATGCCGTTAATGAATGTTTCTGCCATATTGGAGACCACAGGATACATGTGGCACGAAGAAAAAAGTATGAATGTCCTACTCACATAATTGTTGAGATGTACTGATGTTCATATAGTGCTACCGAAGCCGGTGTACGAATAAAGGTGTCGTGGATGTCTTTTATAGGACTGTGCAAAAGTCTTAGGCAGCCAAAGAAAATGATGTTTAAACTCATGTTAATGTTGGTTTAACACTATGACTTTATGTCTGTCAGAATGTTACCTTGGGCGACTTTTAAAGTCATCAGATTGCTGACTGTTGTGGCATCGCACGCTACACAACTGATCAGCGACAGGGGGTCGCACGCTACACAACTGATCAACGACAGGGGGTCGCACGCTACACAACTGATCAACGACAGGGGGTCGCACGCTACACGGCTGATCAGCGACAGGGGGTCACATGCTACATGACGGATCAGTGACAGCTATACACTCCTGAACAGTAAGAACAGTTTCTAAACAAAAGGAACCTTTTTAACACTATTTTAAACTCCCCTCTCAGGTCTCACCTCACCCCGTGTCTTGCGCTTTCATTGGCTGGAGCTTGTTGTCACACATTGCAGGGGCGACACTTTCACACCTACAGGATTTGGAGTCGCTGACAAAGTCTAAATATTTAGCACGCTAAATACCTGGCGGGTATCTCAGATGCATTAGAGACTCGCAGCTTCCAGTTCACACACAGCGATCGAGGGCCCATTTGCCAGTGCTGATCGAACACCAAAATGCCTCTGATCTCAGGATTTTGTCAGCGACCTCCAAAAACTGTTGGCGACTGGAACATCGGGGCTAAAATCATGTAGCTTAAATGTAGCCTTAGCCATTTCATAACTACTCCTTGTCTACAGTCACAGTATTTGCAGTAACCATCCAATACACTCATGTATTTTTTGACTCGACCGCTAGCACACTTTCTATAGCTAATCAATACCCCATTGACTTGTTTTTAAATAATAAAAGTAATTAATTAAGTCAGCTGGTGGTGAAACTGAATAAAGACGCTGAATGGCTGAGGTGCCCCTGAAGAGCGGTTTGGGGATCAAAGCGGCCGTCCGACTAGTCATCAGTAACTTTTTGGTGACCGGAGGAAACTGCTGCTAGTTTTTGTTGATGCTATTTATTAGCATATGTTGTGATACCAAACTGTGTTTTTGTTCTGTACAAAAGTGCACTTACTACTCAGATGAATAGTTTTTCTTTCGACTGCCTATAATTTATAAATAAGTACTGTATATGGTTCTCTTAGTCTGTGGTGTTTAGGTGGATCTTCATGTTCCCTTACCTTCTTGTAAGACAGCTCTGTGCTGTTGGCGCTAGAGCAGGACACCCAGCCTTTGGACTTGTCACGGGTCTCCTTGAGCAGGTTCTGGATCTGGCCGTCCATGTGGTTCCGGTAGGAGGAGTCGTCTTGTTCCGGCTGCCGGCACAGCTCCTCCAGTGTGGGCAGCTGCAGCTCCGCCTCCACGTACGAGTTCCGCGACTGCGTCACCATCTCGTGAGGGATCTGCGGGTCCAGCACGTGTGGAAAGTTGGCGCTGATCCCGAGACACTCAGCTTTACTAGATGCTCTCCGGACGGACTCCGCCTCCCGGCACCGGGCCCCGCCTCCCGGCACCAGGCTCCGCCTCCCGGCACCAGGCTGTCTCTCACCTCAAAGAGCCGGTTGCACTCTGTGATCATATGGGCCAACCCCTGGGTCGCTGCCAAGTTCTCCTTCAGGTCCTTCTGGTCGGGCCTCCCTGTGGCATACTTCTTTTGCATGGCTCTACAGGGGAATGGCAGAGGTGGCTAAAGTCAGCATGGCACCATGGCATAGCATCCAGCACTCAGCCCATAAACCAACCCCTGCCACCCCTCAGGCGGAGCAGTTGTAACTCTTTGACCCCCACCCCTTCAGAAATGTAATCAGTGGCTAAATGACAGATGAGAGTCTGGTTGCACACAGCAGAGCCCTATAAAGCCAAGCAGGATGCAGAAGAGAAGCACCATTAAAACTGCAGCAGAGACCTGATGTCTGTATTTGTGTGGCCTCTGTGTAATTCTTGACTACACCCTTTGGGCCAACAAGAGCAAGCGGCCTCTAGGTTTATGTACTGCGTATGTAGTCTATATAAAACTGAGGACTACATTAAACACTGCAGACTTCTGAGTCATCACAATAAAATTCTTGGGATTTATGTCAAAGAAGCGCGGATGGGTGAATGACCTTCTTTTGGGTGTAAGACTGTGATATCATGTATATTAAAGTGTGTCAGCCTAGTCATCACAGAACCTTTCCTAAAGTCACCCCAGTATTTGCAGCAACCAGCCAGTACACCCATGTATTTACTGATTCAGCCACTAGCAGACTGTGTTTGATTATTTAACTAAGTCAAATAAGTGTGGTAATGCTGAAATTTACAAATCCAAGAAATGGCTGGGGTGCCCCTGAGCAGAGGTTGGGGAACTGAAGCAGTGTTCATCTAGCTATCCAACTAGACATTAGTAACTTACTGGAGACCAGAAGAAATTCTTGTTTTTGTTATAGTGTTACTGTTCACTTGCATGTATTCTAATGCATCAACTCATACCGCATAGGTTGTTTTAAACCTTTAAGACTTTTGCACAGTACCATGTGCTACAAGGAACTCAGTGCATTTCCGGCAGCCTGGCTGCACAGCGTAAGCGTGCCGTGGCACCGTGATAGTGGCCCACCTGGGCGACAGGTTGTCCTTCTTCAGGATGTTGAGGTGGAACAGGGACGGCGCCAGGCACACAGCGATGTTCATGGGCGTCATCTGGTTCTCCTCCACAGAGGAAGTGACATCACTCAGGAAGCACAGGAGCGTCTGGAGCACCTCCCGGTTCTCGTCCGACATGAGCATGATGGCGGCCTGCACGGCCTGCAGCCTCTGCTCCTTGGGTACGTCTAAGGTGTGGTGGGGAGTAAGGAGGGATGGGGAGGGGTGGGTGGAATCGGGAGAACCAGTGAGAGGGGAGCAACAAAGAAGGAGGGGGGGCATTAATGGGCAGGACTGGAAACCTAGGGATGGGTTCTGATTAAAGCACATCAGCGTGGACATCTGGTATCTCTCATCACCTCATGAGTGAAAGTCAACAGCACGCTGACTGCATGGCTGCAGCGGCCCTCTCTGTTAAAGAGCCGTGACAGATCGCCACAGGGCTAATGCTCAGAATTAAAGGCGGGGTGCTGATTGACAGGAGGTAATGAAACAGTACAGTTCTACATCCCTAAATTAAAACTCAATAAAGATGCATTTGAAGACCAGATTTCAAGATCTATCTCCTGATCCTTCAGTGAATCAGCATCCATTTATGTTTGCATATCTGTAATTTTGAGTTATACATCAGCATAAGTTTGCTTCTGTGTATCTTGTAAGGGCCCTGTGAATTTACATTTGGATCATAGTGTGTTTTTGAGTGCCTGTGTGAGCACCACAGGTGTGTACGCGTGTGTGTGTGTGTGTGTGTTTGTTTGCGATTGGAAAATACTGCACGTGAATGTGTGTGAGCCTCTCTTACATTGGTAAATGTGCAGGAAGGTCTCGCCCAGTTTGCTGGTGAGCAGGGGTTCAGGCAAGTCTCTGAAGAACTGCTTCACCATGTCTGCCACATCATAGGCGGACTGGTCTTCGTAGTTCACGTTTTCGGGAGAGCTTTCGTTCATCTGCCGAAGGGCCTGGATCCGGGACTTGACCCCCGACTTGCGGAAGAGACCCACCTGAAAGCCACAGGCAGAGTGGGAGTGAAGGTCATGGGGCTTCCTTGGCTTGGTTTTGTTCCATGTTGTCCATAGTCTGCTGTGCCATGGTATTTCATGCAGTGTAGACTCCAGGACCGGGGTCTCGTACCTGATCCAGGCAGTGGCTCCTCAGGTACTGCAGGGCCTGCTGCAGACCCACCGGCAGGGGCTGTCCAAAGCGCTGGACGTGGACGATCAAGGGGACGCCAAAGACATTCTTGTCCTTGTAATCGGGCACTTTCATTCTCTTCATGAACTTTGGCACCGACCTGAAAATGACCACCCAACTAGTTTATGAAGGAGAAAAACATATTCTACACTCTCATGAGCACATAGTGCTGCTTGGGGAGTGTTACGCAGAGATGAGAGACGTTGATAGAGGTCCAACAGTCTCTTGGAGCCAACCGACTCATGGTGAGTGTGATAAGACGAAGCGTCCAAACAAATGTCCTTAAAATCTCCTCAAGAAATCACCTTAGCAGGGGACATTCCATACTTCACAAATGATAAACTACTCTGTTATCAGACACAAAATCATAAAAACATACTTGCAACATATCTGCATTCTATGAACTAATCATGTACCTAAAATCTCAAATGAAACATTTTTTTAGTTTTAAGATCAACAACTATCCAACCCTTATTATACATTTCGGAGGATAATAACTTCATAGATCATAGATTACAGAAGTTCACTGGTTGTTCTCCTTAGTACTGCAACCTCCAACTCACCAGGTCCAGCCATGCTTGTTGGACATGGAGTACTTCTCCATGATGGCGGTGAGGCGTAGCAGAGAGAACTTCTGCAGCAAGCTCAGCTGGGCAGCCGATTGGTTGGTGATCTGGAACGATGCTACAGTGCGGCTGATGCGATGGGAAATCTGGAAGCTGGGCCACCTGAGGCTGCATACAGGGAAGAAGCCACATCAAGGCTCAGGACTGATATCTGAGGCTGAGAAAATCAGTCAAGCCTGAACCTTACATTATCCTGAAAGGGCAAGAACATGGAATAGTGCTTAAATACATTAAGATAATGTATAATGGTAGCATGGCTACGTATATTGTGTTTTGTGTTGTTCATCTGACATACAGGCAGTCTCCAGGCTGCAAGCGACATCTGTTCCCCAATTCACACGTTTCACAAAGTAGTGTGCACATTCGTAATTACAAACCATTGTATTTAACCCTAATTTTTAATATACAGTGGTCTCTCGCTATAACGCGGTTCACCTTTCGCGGCTTCGCAGTTTCACAGATTTTTTCTAGTGCAATTTCGCATGCTTATTTTTACAGTGCATTGTGTTGTGCGTCCGGATTAGCGCATCATGTTCTGGGTCCTGATGGCCGTAGACCATTGTCAATCAATCTCCTCTGTGCTGCATCTCTTGTACAATACGGGGGTGCGTCCAGCCTGTCAAATTTACATAAACCTTGGATCGCTAACAGTGTGACTCTGACGTGCTGTACTGTATGTTTGTAAGTTTTCTCCCCAACAAACCCAACAATGTCGACAAAACGTTTTGCACTGTCAAAGGCACCTGTGGTAGCACCCAAAAGGCAGAGGAAGATGCTAAGAAAAGTATATTAAGTGTGTAGTGAGGGGTTTTACAGCCTTAAAACATCTATAATAATTGTAAAATATAAAGCTGACTACTTCGCGGATTTCGTCTATTGTGGGTTATTTTTAGAACGTAACTCCCGCAATTAATGAGGGACGACTGTAATAAGCTTTATGGCAGTCTGATTGTAAATAGGAGGTGTCTGTAAGTTGGATGTTCTTAGCCTGGGGACTGTCTATATATGGGTGTTTCTCTGAAAAGGACTAAAGTAAAGATGCTAATGGATAGCTGATTTATAAACATTCACTGGCACCCACAACCAGAACCTCACCGATTGGGTCTGGTGAGAGATGCCCCAACCCCAGAGTCTCGCCTCTCCCGCATCCCTGGGGAGTCCGGTTCGTTGATGGACACCCTGTCCTTCCCCCTGTCGCTGGGAGTCATCTGGCCTTCTGGAACTGAGTTCCCCTCAAAGTCCAACACGATGGGGCAGGTGGGACATGGCGCCTGGCCCCCGCCTCCACCATCGGGGAGCACGTTCTGTGACCAGTGGTCTACCAGCTGCTGAAGACCACTGACGTGTTGCAGGATGTCATCCAGGTGAGGGAACAGGTCCTCCTTCTCCAGGTCTATGAGGTCACCAGTGCTGGCATAGAGGTGAGAGCCAGGGACATTATCGTAGATGCTGACGCGACTGCCGCGAGGGTAGCGCTGGGTGACGGGCCGCGGCTCCGGGGTGGCCACAACGCCGACCGAAGCTCCATGGGTGGGGGACAGGCTCTCGATGGACAGAGCTTTGGGGAAGGTTCCCGGCTTGTGATCCTTAGGGATGTGCACCACCAGGTCCTCGTAAGAGCGGAACTCGTTCCTGCGGTTCTGCTCTGCCACCTTCTTCGCGTGAGCACCCGTGAAAACGTCCACATCCTCCAGGTACATGCCGCCGCGCTTGTGGTTCCGTGACCAATGGTCTGCCATGCTGGGAGTGCTGACGTCGCTGCCACCCGATTGGCTGCTGCCATCACTGCCAGACCGGAAGGCGGGGCCCCGGCAGGTGGGCGGGGCCGACAGCTCTGACGGACTGGTGTCGCCATTGGCAATGTCCCTACAGGGCAGCATCCTCAAAGCCTGCGGCTCCTGCTGCAAAACTGGGGCGCTGATGGTCAACGATCTGCGATCACGGACCCCGGGGCCCCGTGAGCGCAGAAGCTCCATGCGCCGCAGGAAGTCCTTGGCCCGCACGCGCCCGTGCCTCCCACCCTTTGTCGGCAGGGAGCCGTACAGTGGGACATCTCGGTGTGGGGGCGCCTGAGGGGGTAGGCTGAGGGACGTGTAGTCTGGCATGGCGGCCGATTCGGAGCAGGCGCGGCGGGAGCCCTCAGAAGGCCCACTGCCGCCGCTGCCCTCGCTGTGCAGGGACGAGTCCTCGGGCTCGCTCAGGTCCGTCAGCACACTCTCGCTGCTGGTGGTGTTCCTCAGGGCCAGGCCGGCCGGGCTCGACCCCCCCACGCCGCCCAGGAGACAGTCAAAGTCTTGCAGCCTGGACCATCGCCGGCTGCTCTGCTCGAAGGTCCATCGGTCGCTGATTGCCAGCAGGTCGTCTTCATCGGAGTCTTCGCTCTGTGAAAGAGCATGGAATCAGTGAAAGCCGCAATAGACATAAGAACATAAGAACATAAGAACTATACAAACGAGAGGAGGCCATTCGGCCCATCAAGCTCGCTTGGGGAGAA
>JAODKN010000038.1:14080782-14098020 GCA_026774425.1 Petrocephalus zakoni
CCCCCCCCCCCCCCCCCCCCCCCCCCCCCCCCCCGCTGGCTGAGGCTTCGAAGGAGCCGGTCTGTAACGATGTGAAACTTCACGGTTCTATCAAAAAGTTTTTAGTCAAGAAAAAGCTCTAAAGCAGGGAGAAGGTGGCAGGCATAGTCTGGTCAACGGCAGGTAAACCTCAGACCTCACCAACCATATGATATCCATAAGACGGCTGTGGAACTCTCCCCAAATTCTGAATTCTTTAAAACACTGTCTCTCAGTTAAAAGGAGGCAGGGTCTCTGTCCTAATATCCAGTGAAAAAAATCACCACACATGGCAAGAGCCCCCCCCCCCAACTGCCACGCCCAGCCACCCCCCACAATGCCGAGCGGCTTCACAGCTCCTGTCCACATACGACACGGCCGGCGTATGGCTCCCCAAATCCCACGTGGCACGGTCGGATGGAGGATTAACCTCTTCCCCAGGCGGAACAAATCCAAGGCCCCCAGGCCTGCTTGCCCCATCCATCCACACCTGCAGCACCAGGCTCTCCACGAGACGGGACCACCAGCACCACTGGAGGACCCCTCACTGATATCCCTCTGCACCCCCCTTCCCAGCCCCACCTGCAGAATAAGCCCCCCCCTCAAGGATTAACACAGCCTACCATGCTGGCTGTGCAGCTCGATCATCCCCACCGGGGATTAATTTAATTTAATTTTTTAATTGGTCACTTCAGATGAAGTAACGAGAGTAGCAGTTGAGAGACATCCAATAATACTTCCTGCCCTCACTCAGGACAAAGGCATCTATATGTAAAACCTAAATTCAACTGGATGAGGTAGGGATGAGTAAGGAGAGATGGGGTTAACCCCCACCTTACTGTGGAAGGCGTTCCATCGTTCGGGGGCCAGTTTTCCAGGCTTCCCGCGTGCTCCCTGGGGCTCACAGGAGAACACTTACTCACCAGGCTTTATTTTAACACCAGGCCAGTAGGTAATAACTTTCCCTCACATACACACAGGCGAGTGTTGGGATTCTGGCTCACTCATGATCTCATAAATTCACTCCCCGATTCGTTTTGCTTGCTACGGCACAAGCTGTAAAGAATACCGTATTATTCAAGCTAGGCTTTGCACAAAATGTTCTTACAGTTTTGTTACTGTACTGGAATATTCTGCAGTGTGCTGTCATCAGGTTTGACAGCCATGCTGGAGAGGCTCTTGTAGGCTGTGGTGAGCTTTCTTCAGATGATAACATGCTCTAAGAAGGAAACTTCTTTTAATGGGTGAAGCCAAACCCTTAGACCGCACTCCAATCCAATTGCCATTTTTAACTGTCCTGTTACCATCCAGCCAGTGATGCTGTACAGCGGCTATGAAGTGTATCTGATACTCCCTCACCGCAGTCCGGATTAAGCACATTCAGCTGAGTCTCAAAGTCAGACAGAACCACCAGGTTCATATCAATAATGAGGTGACCAGAACTTAAAAATGTATTGATTAGAACAGGGGTACCATGTGACTTGGGCAGTAGCTGTGACCACCCACCACAAAGTTTTGTGTTGACTCCCACCCCAGCCCTGAGTATATAGAGTTTGCTTGTTCCATCTGTATTTCAATGTGTCTCCTCTAGGTTTTCTCCCCAAAAACATGTGGATTCATGTCTTTACATGGCTCACTGTGATGGACGGAGAGACTGGCATTCTGTGCTCCCAGCCCGAGGTGACCCTCCATCAGATAATCCAAGATGGAAGATGGATTATTCAGCTTCGCTTTAAACAGAATGTTTCCATCTCCTATTTCTGTTAAAGTTATGCTTCATTAGCATTATGGAGGTATGTCCAGTTTAATAAACATTCATCTGAAATTCGATATTGGATGATGGATTTCAGTTTGGCACTGACTAACAAAACCACAACAGTCTTAGAATAAAAATGCAAAATGATACTTAAAATTGAGTTTTCAGATTTGATCACTTTAATTTTCATTGTACTAGGGTAACCGCATTTGTACAATGGCAATCAAATTGCTTAATTATATGCTGCTACAAAATGGATATAAACTGGACAATCTAAAGTCCAGCAGCATGTTACTGTGTTAATGTTAATTAAGCATTAAACCACATATACTTAGATTGCCAAAAATAAATAAATAAATAAATAAATAGATAGATTGCCATCTCTTGTGTTTTTCCATGAGATTTTCGTGATTTTTTAACACTATATGCTGTGCAGAGCTGATTAGTGTCTTTATATTATGACATGACATTGTACAGGGAAGATAATTTCACTAAGGCTTGGCGTATCTGGTTGTGTAGAATTCTCTAAAGCTTCTTTGTTTGACTATTTTCTTTAAATTGATCACAAAGCCCTTAGTTCCCATTTACTAAAATGTGCCAGAATCTCAAGCCTCTTTCCTGCTCCGTCGCATGGTCACAAGTGGTCACAGTTGGAGCCACGTCTCAGACATGCTTGGATGCTTTAGAGAAAACAAAGAGGCTTTTCTCGGTAAGTCTCTCACCTGCCCCCCCCCCCCCCGGTACACACTGTAAATCTCAGTGCCACCCCTGTCCTCACTTTCCACCTCATTCCAACATTTGTTGTGTCGGTCATGCTAAACGGTTCATAATCTTTGTTTATGGACAACTCGTGGGGCACTGAGCCCAACCTCAAATATTTACCAGGGCTGGCTGTGCTTCTGGAACGCCGGTCAGGAGACAGCCACCGCCTCCCGGTTTCAGACAGACAGAGAAATGCTCCGGCTGAGCTTCAGTGCTAAACCAGCACCAGGACACTGGGCTATTCTTCGAAAGCCGTCACCTCAGGAATACGTCCCGCTAAGTGGCACTCAGTCCGCCACCTTCATCAAACGCAAGCCCCATTCAGCCAAGGTCACCATTCTTATCAGAAAGCAAACACGAAATTTGGCTGACAAGATTTGCGTGGCGGTGTGTTTGAAATATGTAATGGTTTTTGAGCACTTTCTGTGACGCCAGTTTCAAATAATGCCTCCTGATTATATTTTGCTTAAATGTCCACGTTCCTTGCCGACCACTGCATAGGTTCCACCCCAGTTGGTATGGGGTTATCTGTACATAAAAGCACTGATGCCAGCCAATTGGACGCCACGTGTCCTGTTAGACACTTGGCTTTACTTTGGTGACCCTCTGACCCCATAAGAACATAAGAAATATACAAACGAGCCATCGCCACGAGACTATTTACCGCCGCACTTATTTTAGGGCATTTCCTGAAGGAATTTAGACTGAATAACGATGTGCTGGGCGAAAAAGAACGGAAATGGATAAATGAGGAATTTTCGTTTGCTATACAGGGAAGCAGGAAATGTAGAGTCGATGGCGTCCTTACCACCGGTGCGGTCCCTGTGGGATGTAGTCTGGACTGCAGAGGGGAGAGGCTATCCGGGATTCTGCATTCTGTCGTGCCGCGGTCACCGGATGCTCGCCTTCTTGAGGTCCCCCAGATGGTGGCGGGCTGGAACGACAGCACGGCGGCGGTCAGTGATGGGCCACGACAAGGCCATCAGCAGGCAGCCGCGGGGAAAGTGAAAACGAGATTGGCGAAGGGGAGCCAATCCAATTGTGCCTCTGTGAAGAAAAAAGAACAGCAACAATGCCGGCCAGAATGTCGGCAAAGGGGAGAAGCTGAGGGAGACTGGGGGGGTCGTACTCGAAAGCTGGCGTCTGCACTGAAGAAGAAATCATACCTGAATTCTGGCGTCTGTACTGAAAAGCGAGCCACTCCCGATTCCTGGCTTCTGTTCTTAGGAGCGAGTCACTCCCGACTCCGGGTGTCAGTACTGAGGAGCGAGCCACTCCAGATTCCTGGCTTCTGGTCTGAGGAGCGAGTCACTCCCGACTCCAGTTGTCAGTACTGAGGAGCGAGCCACTTCTGACTCCTGGCTTCTGGTCTGAGGAGCGAGTCACTCCCGACTCCGGGTGTCAGTACTGAGGAACGAGTTACTCCTGACTCCTGGCATCTGTACTGAGGTTCGAGTCACACCTGATTCCTGGCGTCTGTACAAAGGAGCGAGTCACTCCCGACTTCTGGTTTCTGTACTGAAGTTCGAGTCACACCTGATTCCTGGCTTCTGTTCTTAGGAGCGAGTCACTCCCGACTCCGGGTGTCAGTACTGAGGAGCGAGCCACTCCAGATTCCAGGCTTCTGGTCTGAGGAGCGAGTGACTCCCGACTCCGGGTGTCAGTACTGAGGAGCGAGCCACTCCAGATTCCTGGCTTCTGTTCTTAGGAGCGAGTCACTCCCAACTCCGGGTGTCAGTACTGAGGAGCGAGCCACTCCAGATTCCTGGCTTCTGGTCTGAGGAGCGAGTCACTCCCGACTTCTGGCTTCTGTACTGAAGTTCGAGTCACACCTGATTCCTGGGGTATGTGAGGAGCGAGTTGTACCCATAGCCTGGCATCTGTGCTGTTATGTACAGCTGCGTCGCTGCTGTTCTCTTCCTGATACCCTGGAATTGGACGAGACTATGCCAACAACGCCAGAGCACACAATGGCTCTCTATGTGCCGCGGACACCAGCAACCCAAGGGCGGGAAAAAGAGCGATAAGGAGCTTTTGTTCCTTGCGACAACCTCCTCGGTGGTTGGCGAGATGCTGCAGGCCAACGTGAGAGGCCCTTGTCTGATGTCTGCCGGTTACATGGCCCCGCGGGTGGCCCCCGAGCACAATAACACGACTGTCCCCTTCTGAGCAGGACCCTCAAGAACCCAGTGAGGGTGCAAACCCACGGCATGAGTGAGACCAAGAGCGTGCACCCAGATAGAGACAGAGAAAATGGGGCCAGTGAAGAGTCCTGCTCTTAGCAGAGCCTCTAGAGTGATGGCCTCAGGGAGTGAAAGCATACAGATCAAAAGCAGAGAAGGAGAATGTTCTGAAAGCCAAGGTTTGATAGCTGGGGATCACTGGAGTCATGCACGGGCAAAGCCACTTCAAAGAGCCGCTACGCAAGCTTGAGGCTGCCATGCCATTTACATCGCAGAGCAAATATTAACTAAAACTGGAGCGACATTGCTGTTCATCTGAAGCAATAGGTAATATACATGTGATGGTTATCGGTCGGTCAGTCCTCAGCTGATTCCTGTACATACTTCCTATTCCAGCCCCTCACCATCCATCCATCCAATAAATACAATCCAATAAATATCAATTGTTTGCTGGGTGGTTTGCTTGATACTTGGCGTCGTACCCGATGCCTGTGTGAATATTTAGGCATAGTAACTGGTGCATTTTACCTAATAATTCAGTTTGAATATTTATATTAAACACTAAATAGTATTGGTTTAATAGCACAACAGTTGTGCTGACTTGTTTACATGCTATGCAGGGTATACTTTTTGGGATGGTAAGTGCATGCAAACTGCGAAAACATGACTCAGGAGGCAGGACTCTGAGAGGAGACTCGCATTCACAGCTCATGGCTTTCTGCCTACAAAAGGAGCAGCTTGTGTGAGACGTGCTTCCTGGGTGCGCAGGGGGGAACCATTAGACAAGCTCTACTCACACAAAGACCCGCGCACCGGCAGAATCACAATATTCACGTTCAGGTCCACGAGGACGGTCAGAAAGGAAGGGCTGCTGCGTAACACTCACTATGTATGGCACCAGATGCCAGGGAACGGCCCGTTGGAATAAAAGGGGCCGGCAAATAGACTCTTATTCAGATAATGCTTTAATGCTCACAGATAAAAGATCTTAAATGTAGGTAAATGGATCACTGGATAGAATTAGTATCACATGATATGATTTCTGAGAATGTTGCTGAAATTAAATTGCATCAACATTACTGAAAGAATTCTGGGTCATTGCAAATGAGAAGATTTATGTTGTCAAAACCACAAATTGAACATAGCTATGCAATTAAGCAAAATGGTTAAAATCACCAGATGGCGACAATTTTTTCCCCCTGGATTAATTGGCATGTCAGTGGCCTGTTTGCCTGAGTGCACATAAAAATGCAGGGAAGCCATACTTTGGAAGCCATTATGGCTAATGCCAGAGCTAATGTGATTACTACGCTATGTTGGAGGGAACACTGGATGCTTAAGGGCGATGCTAAACTGAGAAACGCTAGAGAAGGACGACGGGACCTTAAACACGAAAGCCGACGCTCTTAGTTCAACCAACAGCAAACGATTCTGGTATTTGTGTGTTCAGTGTTCATTTATTTGACAGTATTTGATATCCATCTGCTGTGATTCATACATTAGATCGACATTCATCCATCCTCTGCTACGGAAGCAGGACAGGGTCGAAGGGGGGAGCACAGGGCCCTAGAGAAAGGTACAAACTGGAAGGGATATCAGTCCATCACACGCACACACACACTGGTTAGGGGCCTATATATTTGTCTGAACTCTCCTTTCATTTTCTATGGTTACAGTCACAGATTTTTATAAAATTATGATTACTCTTGTGGGTACCGAAAAAAATTGTCCCTACAACGTCAAAATAACAGGTTATTACCATTATGTTCCTCACAATGTAATATATACATGCCCACACACACACAAAATAATGTGTTATTCAGAAACTCCTATATATCTAACTGCACACTGAAACATACATGTCTCACCACAGGGTCTCCCAGACCAGCCTCGCAGGGGGCATCACCAGGCGGCGAGACACTCAGGGCCTCGATGTCCAGGTTGAGCTGCTCCAGTGTCCTCAGCAGCTGGGTCACAGTCTATGACCAAGAAGACAGAACGAGTTTATGTGCACTGTCGTGGGCGCATGTTGGGGGTGGGGGGGACACTAATTAGGGAAAATGAAAAACATCCTTGGAGTAATATGCTTAATAGCATTAAGCAAAATACTGCCTGACAATTGAGGAGATATCCAGCAGCAAATTGCTTCTTTTTTAATCTTTTTTAAGCTGCTTAGGACTGGCAGGGATAATCCATACATCCATCATCCGGCCGCTTTTTCTGCGCAGGCTGTGGAAGAGCCTGGAGCCTAAGCCAGGGCAGAGGAGGGCATGAGGCAGGGCTATGCCCAACGGGAGATGCCAGTCTAACTGCATGTCTTTGGACTGTGGGGGAAGCTGGGGGACCCAGAGGAAACCTACATGACTGGAGTAGAACACTATGAGCCCCCAATTCTGTTAAATGTTATCTGTATAGTGCATTTTCAAAACATTACCTTGGCTCAAAGCACTTTACATTATGTCTGCCCGAAAGTCCCAAGTGAGCAAGCCAGAGGCAAGAGTGGCAGGGAAAACCTCGGGAGGAACCAGAGCCAGAGGCAGAGCCCATCCTGCAGGGCCCGGGACAGGGTGGCCTCATTTACATGGTCCAAATTACTACTGGGGTGGCACCCTCCAATTACTACTGAGTGTGGCACCCTCTGCTGAGATAATGAATAATGTACTAATGTGAAATGCCACACGGAGGAGCCCCTGATGTGGGCCACAGCTGCCAGCGGGAGCGGATGGGATTAAACAGCAACCCGCGCCCCCCACAGTCATCAGGCAATGGAATGAAACAGGAGAAGCTGCCATCATGTACACGTATAGTGCCCACATAAGGTCTTGGGGCACCTACTTAAGCAAAACTACTACAAATGTATTGGCTTTATAACAAAAATTGTTACTTTATTCATTTGTTTACAAAAATGTATATCATATCGGAAACAACCAGGTGTTTTAACTACTCAGCTAATACTACTCAGTAATAAATCAAAACCCAAATTATAGTTCTAAAAGAGCTGAGTTGAAAAGTTCATTGCCAAGCAGTCTCACTGCGTGCTTTGTAATTAGTAACACCTTTGCAATGGCATAATACACCAAACATTTGTGTTTAGTATCCATTTGGGAGCCGGTGACCACAGCTGCAATTAATGGCAAAGTGGCAAGAACAGAACTGAATGAGTAGGTCAAAAAAATTATGACGCTTAATAGAAAGAATATGTCTGTGCAGAAGATATGTGCACACACTGCTTGTCAATGGACTTTTGTTCCAGCACAAATACACGTGCAACATTTTTACAGAATTAAGCAAGCGTCCCAAGACTTTCTGTGAGCGCTGTAATTCAGCTCCCTGGACTTCTATTACAACCCGTGACTGTCCTGTCAAATATGGCCAATCATACAGAAAGATGAGGTGGGCATCCTTCCTTAGCCAGATCCCATGCCTCTCCATAGTGCCCCACTTTTGAAGAGCTGACAGCCATACTGTGCTCCTTAAAGCCGAAACAGCTGTCTCTTGTGCTTGTTCCTCTCCCCATCCCGTTAAACCCCAAAACCCCAATAGTCCTAGTTCCATCCTAATGAAGCCTGTGTCACATGGTCCTGTTTGCTCTCCCAATTGGACCAGGCCATGCCTTAACCAAGGATTATGATGAATATGATAATATCGCTCACTGTCAGAGTGGGGGTGGTGCTAGACTAGTGGGACCACGGACCTTGGAATGCGATGATTTAGGTGTGGGGTGTCAGCAGGGTGAAGCATGACCTTACGCCTGCTAAAATACACTGAGATGCACACAACACATGCACACAAAAAGAGAGCTATGGCATGATCCATGGGTCAAGGTCTGCAAGGAAGAGTGGACACGCATGAAGGAGGGCGCTCCCTGTTCCCGGCTCCCAGGACCCCCTGGGGGGAAACACAGACATTTCTCCGCACAAATCCCAAAAGCTACGTCTGGGAATCCGGAGGCTCGAGGTCACGAAGTTGTGTGCTAAGTGTGTAGCATTACCGGGCTAGCTGGGGCGCTGGGTACTGTGTCGGGCTCCTCTCACAAAGCCTCTCAGAGATTTCAGCCCGACGGAGAAGATGCGGGGCCTTCAAAGGCAGTCATTCGTTTCCTGGAATGCGCTGCGGTGAGAAGCGGCCCCGGTCGCTGAGCGTGACAGCCATGGCCCCAGGGCGCGGGGATCCCCCCCCCCATGGCTCAGCACAATCAGCCCTTTGAGGGGCGCCGCTCCTTTGGAGACGTGCACGCGGCCCCACGAAACCAGGCCAGAAAGAGCTCACCGCCAGCGTGATACCCATCAGCCCGGCTCGGGGAATCAGCCGGAATGTGGAAAACGATGAGCAGGACCCAGCCACACCCCTCCCACCAAATGGGCTAGACACCAGATATCTGCAGCTGTCCCACTCTGCAGAGTCCCACTCACCCCCACGACGGCCAGTTCACATCCACGTGGCTTCATTGCATCATGAGAGTGTATGCTCAGACATGGGGGGTGTGGGTCAGACATAGGGGCGCGGGCAGAAATTTGGTGTGGTCATGCATGAGGGGCGTGGTCAAGCATGGGGTGTGGTCAGACGTAGGGTGTGGTCAAACAGGGGCATGGTCAAACGTGCTTGTGGTCAGACAGGGAGTTGTCAAGCATGGCGGAGTGGTCAAATATAGGGCCTGGTCAAACATGGGGTGTGGTCAGACAGGGAGTGGTCAAATATAGGGTGTGGTCAAATATGGGGTGTGGTCAAACAGGGAGCAGTCAAATATAGGGTGTGGTCAAACATGGGGTGTGGTCAAACAGGGAGCAGTCAAATATAGGGTGTGGTCAAACATGGGATGTGGTCAAACAGGGGGCGGTCAAATATAGGGTGTGGTCAAACATGGGATGTGGTCAAAGAGGGGGCGGTCAAATATAGGGCGTGGTCAAACATGGGATGTGGTCAGACAGGGGTGGTCAAATATAGAGCGTGGTCAAACATGGGGTGTGGTCAGACAGGGAGCAATCAAATATAGGGTGTGGTCAAACATGGGATGTGGTCAAACAGGGGGCGGTCAAATATAGGGCGTGGTCAAACATGGGGTGTGGTCAGACAGGCGGCATTCAAATATATGGCGTGGTCAAACATGGGGTGTGGTCAGATAGGGGGCGGTCAAACATGGGGTGTGTTCAGATAGGGGGCGGTCAAACATGGGACGGTCAATATGCAGTTTTAATATTATGCCATGTGTCATCAAGAATATACTGCCTTTTTAAGACAAGGTATTTCTTTGTCTATTGATCATTTTAAATATAGGCTTATTTTATGTACCACGAGTTTAAAACGCACTCAAGTTCAAAATATTCAAACTGATCATCATCCTTCACAACTGCTACGAAAAAGATCAAGGAACCAAACTCCTCACTTCAAGGTTTCCCATTCAAATCCTGGACTAGGCATGAGAATTATTCCAGCAAAATATTTATTAAAATTATGAGTCACTTTGGACTGAAATTGCCTTACTGAGCTCCACCTGGAAATGTCTTAAGAAACAACCAGCAAGCATTTTAAAAGTGTCCTCTTCTATTTTTGCTGTTCCTTGAGGCTGTTTATTTCGAGCCTATCCTGTGGAACAAGCCCATGTAACCAACTCACCTCCCCCCTTGCAATTTCCCCCAAGGTTGAAAAAAATGTGCCAGCATCCCAGGCCCTTCTGATAGACGTGTGAGCCAAAAAAACTGCATTTATAATCCCGTGCCAATTTCCACTGACAGCCCTCTGCCCTGGGGAGTGGGGGGCATGAGGCATGTGCCTTTAGCGTGAAATGAGAGGAATTCCAGAATGCGTGCCAACCTCTGTGTGAAACATGACGGCCCAGATTCATTTTACACAAGCTGCCCCCCACCCCTGACTCCTCCACCCGCCCCTCGCCGTGGCAACCGCATGGACACGAGGCCGGCCCACCCATCTATCCATGCCATCTGCAGGGAGAGACAAACCCCTGGAAGAGGCCACAACTTTGGCGGCGCAGA
Organism: Petrocephalus zakoni; assembly: GCA_026774425.1. Lineage (NCBI taxonomy): Eukaryota > Metazoa > Chordata > Actinopteri > Osteoglossiformes > Mormyridae > Petrocephalus > Petrocephalus zakoni. The sequence continues at coordinate 14,091,492 of JAODKN010000038.1, forward strand.
TTGCCCACGTTGTCAAGCGGGGTTGTCGGCCATTGTCATTGAGATGAGCCGCGGGAGAGGCCCGCCTGAGCCTGGGCGCTCTGGGCCCCAAGTCCTCCTCCCGCCACCCACATCGCGGGCGGCAGCGCCCATCGCACACACAGGCACGGCTCCTTTATAACCCGGCCGTTCCAAAGATCCATCCCCCATCCACCAGCAGTCTGACTGTGGAGGCGCGGAATCTGCACATGCCACGCAGATCTGTGCGTCTCAGCGACACTCTGCTTTCTTCTCCTGCTGGACCCGAACCTTAAGTCGTCGTGGGAGAAAAGGCATGGTGGCAGAGACGGTGTGCAAGTGGTAGCCCCCCCCATATTAGAGCAGGGTGAGTCAACAGCACACCCTGATGCCAAAAGGAGAGAACTGCACCTCAAACCTTCCTAGCAAAGCGAGATGCAGCCTCACATTGAGCATCAGCCGGCTGGGCCAACGCTAGCGCCACATTTCTGAGACGTACCCAAGCTCTGTCTCATTCACCTCCGTCCAGCCTTTCTGCCTGCGAGCTGTAATGAGCCAAGAAACTTTTCGGTCAGGTACATGACTGTTTTATGACCCGTACAGGCTAATCCTGTCACGAGATCCACCTGGCCAGGTCTCTCGCAGGCTTTCTGTTTTTCCGAACACCGCTGGGGTTATAAGAACCCGTCGGTGAAATAGACGGTTTTTTTTTTCAGTCAAATTTTTTTGCGGCTCCTGGGAGATATTAATACATAAGCCAGATTGTGGTATAGTGAGTTTAAAACAGAAAAAAAGGGATCGATGTGGACAGAAGCTGGGCCGTCCCAGAACAACATAGGGGTATCAGTCGGGGGGGGTTGGATCACACTTCCAGCCAACTGTGTCCTTAGCCAGCGGGGGAGTGAAAGCGAGATTAATGGGGCTGACCTGGGGGCAGGTGTCAGGGCAGATTGTAAGGCTGCACTGAGATAGGTGGTCAGCTCCTGTGTCCCGAGCTGAAAAAAACAGTTAGCAGAATTCCCGGCATTCTTGAACTCCCTCTCCAAACATTTCACGACTAAGTTCACGAGTCATGGTGTCTGCACTCGAGTGGAAAGATTGTAGATGCTGCAGTCAGCCAAATCATCCTTCATGCTGCTTGCAACTTGCCTCATATGTTCCACATTTAAAATAAAAATTAAATAATTGAAATTAAAATGCATAAAAAAAAAATCTGGCCACATGTCAACGTGGTAAAGAGTATAGTATGCCGCATGCATGAAAAACACATTCACTGCCAGGTGTTTCACCTGCAGAAGTGGGATTTGCACAGTGCAGGTGCCACCAAGGCCAGGCACAGAACTAAAGGTCACAAGTCAGTATTATTTTAAAGCACTAGCAGGCTCAGTGCAGCGTTGCGAGGCTCTGGATCGACGCGGCATGCGGCCGCGTACTCAGAACGCTAACGGGTGTCAGGTGCGCACATTCCAAGAAGCAGTCGGGTTTCGGGTTTGTCCATCAGCAAGGGAAAAACAAACACGGAGACACCATCTGACACCGCTAACGCTCACTGGTGTACAGTACCTGCCAGGAGACGCATAAACAAAACCGCCAAGCTCCTTTTTAAAAATCGAAGGAGTACATTCGTGGACGCAGGAGTCAGGAGTTATCATGTTACCTTGGGAAAGACGTGTGGTTCTCGGAGAGTACACGGCCAGTTCGCTGTCACAACACGGAAAGGAAACTCAGCGGGCGGGTGGCGATATGCCGTGCAGCGTGACACTGCCCCGCGTCTCAAAAAGCACACGGCCGCCACAAAAATAACCCAGAATGAGGCCATAGCCTCTCGAAATTATACATGCTGCTGGAAGTGGAATGTGCCATTCCCGTAGAGTGAGATCGGCTGCATTTGGCTTAAAAATAGACCTTATTTTCTGTCACATATTTTCCTGGTTTGCATTTGGATTTTTATTTACAACTGGAAATATTTACAAAGCAAGCACGATGGAGCTATAGTTAATGTTAGGAAAGCAAGACAGGAGGCTGAAGGGGTACTTACGTCTTCCTCTGCCTCGTAGCTGCTCTCACTGGTGGAGTTCGAGCTCACCAGCCTGTCTGGCCAGCGGCCGCCCTGCCCTCCGTACAGCCCATCGCCTCCCAGTTCACCCCTGGCTGCACTCCATCCACCAGCAATGGTGACTTCACTGCCATCATCTCCTGAAGAGCTCCCGCTGAAGTCCGAGCTCTCGGTGATGAAGAGGGCCTGGCCGGCTGGAGAAGGGCAGCTTATGGGACAGCGGTTATAGTCCGAGAAGGTTATGCAGCTGGCCTTGACATTCACAGTGGTGTCAAGCCTCTGATGGTCAAAGGTCTGCTCATAAACTTCATAGCCAGTCAGTGAGGGAGGCAAAAGTCTGGCCGACCTGAGTGTCGGAACGGCGGACACTCCAGGTGTGCTCTCCACTGGAACAACTGTGTCACTGCTCTCCGTAGGACAGGAGCCAAGCTCATGAACACTGGCCAGCTCCTTGTCATGCAATTTGTCCAGCAGACCCATCTGACAAAGTGATAACGGCAGCTGGACCTCACTCAGTGTTTGCGTCTCCATGCGGCTGGTGGTGGCACACCCAGGTATGTTATCACTCGTTATTTCCAGGGTATCCAATGCGGTGAGACTATAGCCAAACTCATGCAAAGACCAAGCAAAGACAGAAGTGTGGTCTTGCTCTTCAGAGTAGCCCAGTGTTGAGGAAGGACCATTTGGGCCTGGTAATGGATCATGAAGGTGGCCTACATCCTCTACTGGGCCCAGCACTGAGGCTTTTATGCATTTCCTCATGCATTCCTGGTCCTTCTTGACCCATCCCTTGGTCGGCTCCAGAAGACCCAGACTTGGGGCTTCCAAACCAAAGACAACACTTCTGTTGTCTGACAGACTCTTGCCGTGGATGGGGGTACCATACATGTTGCTTCCGGCTGAGGAATCCAGCACTGAATAGGTCACCAGAGGCAACACAGCTATTGACAATGACTGCGGCCCCTCTAGCGTAGCCATGCCTGCGGGGTCCATCTTACAATCTAGAGTTTTGCTTCAGCTCTGAAGTGGACAGACCAGCCTCTGTTAGTGATGCCAGGTCTGGCCATGTTAGGTACAGATATGGCACCCCAATCAACCAATCAGAAATCACGGTTCCTAATTTGCATTCAGAAATAGTTTCAGCCCCAAATGGAATCTGCGAACAAACAAACAAAAAAATTCATAAATCATACAAAAGCTCTTTTTAGGATGTCCACAAATACCAAAGACAGAGAAAATAATATTGGGGATGAGATAAGATTTTTAAAAAATGCTTCTGTGGCAGTTGTTACAGTAATAAAACTTAGAGAATGGCATGTTCCGGTCTGCTTGCTACACGTTTTACTTTCCTAAAATGCAGGAAAAGTGAATGTGAAATGTTTCAATCAGGTACAATGATTGCGGTTCTATTTAGTGAAGTGAAACCCAGGAGTGTGGGGGAGGGGGGGGGCAGACGGTGAGTTCCACAGCTGGCTCAAGTCTGGATCCGTTTCAGACACAGGGTTGTGACGCCACCGGCTCGAGGAATCCCCCCCTGATTTACGATCTGAGGTCACATTGTGGGGGGGGTTGGGGATAACTGCCGGACACTAGAAAGTGTTTATAAATGTTTTCAAATTCCGTCAGTTATGATTATTAAGGTTAGTGTTTATTTTGAGAATTAAATTTCTGACCATATAAGATGTCTATTAATGACATTAATCAATAAATAAAATAAAAATTAAAATACAAACGACAATATAAAACCAAAATTAACGTAACACTTTTGCTAATGAGAGTGAAAGATGAAACAAAACGCTACACGGATGCTGTATGGCTTTTATGTTGGATACATGCCGTGGGCTCTTGGGCTCCTGGGCTCCTGGGCTCCTCACCCCCGTTGGTATTACAGGTGCCACTCTTTCTGACTGTGCCCGTTCTTATCTCACACTTCGGATACATGACTGGGAGCCAAAGAAAATACACACCTAGAGCTGCTGGAACCCCCCCCTGCTTTAACCTTCAGATAACAGGGACAAGTGGGCATTAGCCTGTCTACATTTCTATATACTTTGTATATTTCTATAACTGCAGAAATGCTTAATCCTGTTATTATAGAGCGCTCCCAACTTCAGAAAAGAAGTCAAGGTCAACCTGCTGGGATTTTAGTAAGTTTCAAAATGAGTCAAACTTCCAACAGCACCTGTAACTTTCACTTTTTTTTCTGCAGGGGATTTTAATAAGCCTCTGTGCTACTCGTAGGGAGAGAGGGGACTCTCAAATGGAGCCATATTTAATGGTGAGTCGTAGCGAGTCTTTTGGGTAGCAGTTTGGCTTTTAGGAGAGTGGGATATCTGCCTGAAGAAACACCCTGCAGATCACGGCGTTCAAAATAACGACCACGGAGAAATACACAACAGAAGGAAAAAGGCAATAAAAGGCATGCATGCCAGGGAAGTAAGGAGTAGCGAGCCAGATCTATCTGGATAAGTCATACGTACACTAATAAAAGCAATAAAAGCAATTCTAGTCATTACAGAGCATGCAGACTCATTAAAGACAAGATTGACTTTGCGGCTTTAAAAAAATATATGACCGTTGACATAACCAGCTGCCAACAGCAAACAACTGGAAGGCAACTGTACAGTTTGAAAACACGTGTTGTTTCCTAGGATATCACTTAGCGCCTTGTCTTTAAGGGCGGCAAGGCAGCAGCCGCTTGGCTGTGCTGTACTGCTCAGTCAGTCGTGATAAGTACCATAAAAACAGGTGAGTAGCATCTGAAGGGCAGTACTGCTGATTGTCTCCCTAACGCTATTAAATAAAGTCATTTGGGTCTTCTCCAAACATCTGTGGAGATGAGCTTGACAGACCTTCCAAGTGAGTGAGGGGAAGACGCCTACCTGTGGAGCAGGTCACTCCCCTGTTTCATCCTTGATGTCACAGGGGTCTTGATGGGAGACGGATCAGTAGGTAGGAATCTCAGGTGAGAAGCAAGGTTGGGGAACACGGCTTCTTCCAGAGGAACAATGCTTTAAAAGCTTGGACTGGGGAGCCTGTCATCGGCGCTATGCTAGAATCCCCAGAGGCTGACGGCTGGCGTGACTAAGCCATTGAGGGTATGTGGAAGTGTGAGGAGTGCCTAGTGTAAGGGAGGGAACACAGCCTGCAGAGGGGGAGGAGTGTTTCCCAGGGAGGGGGCGAGTGAGAGAGGGAAAGAGAGAGAGAGAGCGGAAAGGGGAAGACATGGAGGAGTGGGATGTGAGACTCCAGCACACACAAGGAGCTCGGTCTGGAATGCAGAGGGGCTTCGCTGACACCCCCAGCTCCAGACGCTTTAAGCGGCTCAGCTTTATGGCATGCTCATGTGTGCTGTCTTACCTGTCTGCCTCCACAGACCCCACCCCCCCCAAGCCAGATTGCAGGTACCTGCCTTCTGCTTATGCTCAGAACTTCTAAACACCTGTCTTTTCAATCACTTTTCAAAGCTCCCCTCCGATCTCTGTCAACTAATGCATGCTAAAGTATGCACGCGAATGAATGCACACTAAAGTATGCACTCTAATGAATGCACGCTAAAGTATGCACGCTAATGAATGCACGCTAAAGTATGCACACTAATGAATGCACGCTAAAGTATAAACACATGGGACGACCCTGATTGTGAAAGGCAAACACAAGTGGCAGTCACTTGCACTGGAAAACCATCAGCACAGACTCTTATGAGTGAGAGTGTATGTAGAACACATATGTATCATTACACTTCTTTAGTAGGACCAAATTTTCTGCTTTGTGGGAACAGAATCAAAGGCTTAAAAACAGATTGTACTGCTCTCCGTGTTTCAGAGATGCAGCACTGACAGGTGGAGGATATTTATTGTAACGTAAATAAGATTAAAACAAAGATATAGTGATATGGATCAGAACAGCTGTGTGTTGAGAACAGCTGTGTCTTGTAATTTATTTACACAGTTAAACTAAGAAGCTGTCAAAGAATCTATTATGCCCTTATGAAAACTCTAGAATGAATCTTCTTTTAGATCAATCTACATTTATTTTTTTGTACCCAAAGCAGCATACTTCCTTTTTTTGGATAAAGCAGAGAAAATGAGGTTAAGGGCACAATGGCAAAGACACTCTGGGACCCTGGGATCTAAACCAACAACCTTCCAATCGCAGAAACAGAATCCTAAGCTGCTGAGCCACACACCATGCCAGCAAGGTTTGCCAATGTGCATGATTTCAGTGACTGTTACTGGGGGCTCAGATTTAGTTTTGCTTTCATCAGTAGTAAGTGCCATTTTTCTCTGCCCCGCATCAAACCTTGAAGGCCAAACTTTGATCCAATTAGAAAGTTAAAAGTAAAAAAAAAGTAAAAAGCCAATTAAAACTGAAGAAAGTGAGAAGTGATCTTGTACATTGTAAGGTAATCCATGTAGGGAGCAGGAATATAAAGTACAGGTATTTTATGGGTCCTACTGAAATAAAGGTAGCTGA
>JAODKN010000038.1:14121926-14140565 GCA_026774425.1 Petrocephalus zakoni
CGGCCTTGTCCCCGCCCACTCCGTGACGTCAGAGAGCGTCTCCGGCGTTGGCCAGCGTCGCGTGCAGGGCGGCGAGAACGACGGCTGGCGTCTTTGACACTTGCAGTGTGAACGTACCATTAGGCTGCATGCTGTTTGTTTATTTTATTTGTATATTTATACTAAAGACTAAAGTTGTGCTGATACCATCTGTATAAGCATGCACTAATTCCAGACACCTAGGGACGCACTGATTCAACTTTTTGTCCCGATACAGATACCTGGGCTTTGAGTATAAGCCAATACCGAGTATCGATACGATATTAATAAGCTGTAGGCTTTGCCTCACTGTGTGGAGACTGATCATTCATCAGGTTTTACAAAGCTTTCCTAACTTCGTAAAATAAAACGTAACACATGTATGCATATAAAAAAATGACAGTAAATATATAAATATACACATTATATAACGTATATGCATTTACCTTACTTGAAAGCAAAGTTCATTTATTTATTTTTTTTACTGTTTTTGGATAGTTTTAGTTATTGGTATAAGATTTTTATGCGCTTTTACAAGTACACGAGTGCAGTATCGGTCTGATGCCCGTATTGGTGCATCCCTACAAATAGCTGATGCTACAGGTACAATGTCATCAATACTGACAAGTCAAATAAATCCACAAAACTTAGAATCTGTCTTCTAAACCATCATAGGGAATCATATTTTAACAAATGGCTTTTGTTGCATAGTAATATACACCAGCTATTCCACAAAAGGGTGTAAGCTCACTATCCTAGCTCAAAAGAGTGATAGGCTGACTGCCCAAAATGGCCACTTTATCTTCTTAACGGCCACTATGAGCCAAGCAAATGCTTAAAGGGCTAAAACCTTTTTCACCTAGGCATTGATGCAAGTAGTTTAAATGGATTTACAGAGGCTTATCTGTCCATTTTCGTGAGCTGTTTATATCTGAAAAAGTACAGCAATAAACACACACCCTTAACACAAAAGCAGCAATGCAGAATGCTCCTTAATTAACCAGCGGGGAAAGAAACAGTATTGCAAATGTGGGATCAGACTGGAAAACCCTATATCTACATAGGAAAAAAATAGCCAAAGACAGCCAAGGCTAGTTTCAGAACTACAAGGCTGCCAAAATAGTTGCCATAGGAGATGTTAAGCTATACATGCTGCCAGGCTTTTCCTACCCACCAGGCATCTCTCTCATCCATCCATAACTGGCTCAAGCTATCTGGACATTGGTCAGGGTCAAAGGCAGCGACAGGAACTTAGCACAGCCGTCCCCAGGACAACCAGAACAAGAGGCAGATCCAGATAATGCACCCAGACACCAGTCTCGGCACAGGAAGAGCAGGGCCGGCCGGCAGGCAGGCAGCAGGCACTGCCAGCACAGCACGCTAAGCTTCCTTTTGGTATTTCGTGATGCGTCCTCCTCTGTAAGATTTGGGCCAAAGGCACAGCACTGTACCCACAGCCTACAAATGAGGCCTCCCTTAATTATAGGTCAGTCTAATTAAATAAGAATTTATGACATAGGCAGGCCTCACACTCAGAGGCCTTGTGGTTGACAACAAAAACAGTCAGGAAGATGACAAGGCATGGAGACATGGCTCATGCAGACATTAGATTCTTATTTAACACAATTAATAGTAATTTGTGCCGTTTTTATACAGGACTTTCTGAACACCTAATTGAAAAACAAATCTTTCCAAAACAGAACAGCAAGCAAGGTGAATCCGAGTGGAGATTTAGGTTTGATAACATGAGGAACTTTAAACAAAGGAATGGCTGGCACAAGACTCACAATTCTAAGATGTATTTTATGATCATACTTGATTGATCCCCAAACTCTCTTTCTGCCGCCCCCCATCTTGTTCTCTGTAGGTGAGCACAGGTTTGGCAGCAATGGGCAGCCACCTAGCACCGAGGGAGCTGGGGGTTAAGGGCCTTGCTCAAGGGCCCACAGACATGCTGAAGCTGGAACCGGCGACCTTGCAATCACCGGCAGAGGCTGAGCGCAGAGCCGCACACTGCTAGTTGAGAGAGATCTGTGGGGTTGGCTGGGCTTTCTAATTTGGATGAAAATGTGCAAAAGAAAACTGTCATATTCCAGTCAAATGCTAAGACAATAGCTTCACCTTTAATTTGTCATACACTTTTGTCCCTCTGTTGACAGCTGGTTGACCGCTGTCTGCCAGTGTTCCAGTCTCCTGTGCAGACTGCAAACACAGCACAGCCCTTCCCAGGCTATAGTACATACTGTTGGATCACATTGACACGGATGTCCATCCTCCGACGGCATATTAACAAGCATCGAAATTCAGCTGTGTAAATCTCTGGAGGGTCCAAAAATTCGTGAGGAATGCAATGAATGCAAGAAGCTCTTACCTTATCACACCAGACATGTCTCCACCCCACCTCTGTATGAAGAGAGGCTTGAACAAGCTTGTTCAACCCAGTGCAGCTATGTATTGTCAAAAGTATGCCCTGACAGATGACGAGGACCTCGATTTTTCGAATGCAATTACAGATTCAGCTTCAGGCAGTGGTGGCAATGCCACTGTAAAGGGGGGAGGGAGGAGGGTGGGGATTATGCAACGTCCTCCCCGTTGGCTTCGGCTCAGAATCCTGTCTGAGACTGCTCTCCATTGAACAGAATGCAAAAGCCAACGGTCAAAGGGAATTACATAAGACTGGCGCAGTGATCGCTGCACGACAGGAATGAAACCTGCCTACCGCAGGACGGCCAGTAGAATTACTCACAAAGACATCTGAAGATGCAGCTCAAACAAAGTGGTGGACTTATTCATCTCTGCAGACTACTTATTTTTACAGAATTTATATCACCTCGACTAAAGAATCCCAACCTACCATTCGGCTGACTAGAACAGTGTTGAGACTGCAGGGTTTAATAAGGAGTGTGAGAGCTTGCAATGGCAGAAATTATGGGTTCCTATTTCTGCAGAAGCCAGAATAACTTGCACCCTCCCTTGCAAGCAAGCAATCCACAAGGCAGCATGCGAAAGAAACAATGCAGAGTACTATTATTTAAAACAGGTAATTTAGAAAAAAAAATTATATATACTGCACATTTGCATATTCATAGAAATGTGGGATTTCATTCTGACACTATAGAGTTCCAGTAAACGAACAGCTTAGTTTGCTGTTAAAGGGTAAATTAGGGTAAACAAAGGGTAAATTATTGAAGACACTTGGCATCATCAACTTTGAAATCACAGTTTTAAGAAAAATGCTAGATTTAATCTACACAAACACAAGATTATGTGGAAAAAATGTGTGACATCCCCTGAAGTGAGTTATCCCACATATTGGGGTGACAAAGGTACTTGATCAATATAAGAAATAAACTGCTAACATTATTGTCAATAAAATCTGTTCATCCAGCTAAAGACAAGAAACTGTTGTTTAGGACAATTCTGCCATTTGTAGGCCTTAAATCTATATCATAACTATCACTCTCCACACAGCAACTCCCAAAAATACATACGGTAGGCAGTAAAACACTAATAAATATGATTTCTCATTTACAAGTAACAGAAGAATTGCTTGTTTGCTAAATGAATGCCATACTGGAAAAGCCCACCACCACCTTGCTCCAAGCAAAAACATGGACTGCCCAGCAGTCCCCGAGGACTGGGTTGGGGAACACTGCACTAGAAGACTTTGAAAGGACTCCGAAAAGACTAGTCTGACACCCTCTCACATCCAAAGACAATGTGTCCTTTTGTCACAGACTGATTTTGCCCAGACTGGGGATCTTGCAGGGTCACTATTTGAAAGACTGCAGCTAGATCCCTTTAGATTCCTATCATGTTCCTAGTGGAAATTTCCAAGAAAAGAAAATCTGTTGAACAACGGAGCAGAAACAATCAGATTTTATTAAAAGCTGCTCTTGTGTGTGCAATAGGCTTGTCTGATAAAACAGCCAAAAAGAAAAAGACACCATAGAATATAGACAAGTCCCTGGTCACGTGAACAGGGACAGCATGTCCTGATCTTCCTACAAAATGAATTAGAGCTCACCTATTGGTGGCTTACAATTTCCACCTGACTATTTGCATGAACCACTACTAAACACCTATGATAATATCAAAAACAATTGATTTTATCGGAACATCAAGATGGGAAAAAGACTTAAGACCACTATTCTGACCACCAGATGATGGGAGTGCGCCGTAACTAGCAAAACTCCTGTGATTTTATTCTGACATTGGAAGTCATTTGGTGCATGCAAGACATGCAATCAGCCCTGATACATTAGGTAGCAATACCATCTGGGATGTATACTGGCTACCAATCAACTGGACCACATTTTGATGCCATTTACCAGACTCCTATGTAAAGCACACTAGAGTAGAGCCCCAGTTTCAACAATCCTACAAATACTGAATGCTCATTTTTCCACAAGATAAACAGAGTTTGTTCCACCCAGTACAGCTTGGTAAGGAGTGTTGACAGTAAAGGCTTAAGAATGCTTTTAAACCAAGGAGTCAGTTAACAGAGACTGATGTCAGGCCCACTGTACAGAGGCTGCTCATGTTACAGACCCTCCATGGGTTACAGCAAATGCAAACAACGTTAATGCAAGCAGCTTGAGAGACAAGAACCTGTTTAGGCTGGCTGAATGGCAGTGATCAATGATACATAGAAACAGATTGTGTTGGCTTGGAGTAGTCTGAGCATCTTCTGTTTGTGCTGCTCCTCCCACACCTGCAGAGAGGAAAGGAGGGAAAAAAAAAAAAACAAGCAAAGGCCAGTGACCACCTCCACAAGCATCATCCAACCACAGCCAGCTCATCTACTAAAATATACAAGCTCAAAATGTGTCAATTTCCTCACCAAATGAGGTAAACGAACACCAAATGCTTAGCTCAGATTCAGCCCCTTTATTTAAAAAGCCACACAGGCACATGCGATACATGGATACACTTCAAAAAGAACAGACACCCAAATCCTTGCTCCTGGCCTAAAGCGATATGACAAGCAACGCCCACAGGCTCCACAGCTTACTATGAAATCTGAACACTAACTGGGTCAGGAGCGATACCGAGGCACCCACATAAGAGTCACTATCAACAGGGACCTTTTTACTCCAGAAGAAATGTGTCAGAGCCAGATCTCCTGACAGCATGACTCACTCATCTCTTCCGAAAGAAAATTAACGCTTTTTTCAGTATGTCACACCCCTGTTCGGACCCCTAAGCAAACAAAACAGCGTGCAGCAGAAGAATTTTGCAATGATGGTCATAAGTTTCCAGCATGCACCCTAAACTCACAGTCACCCATCACAGGATAGTGTAGAGAAGCAAGGCTACAGGCAGTAAAGATGCACCTGCCTGGAGAACAGAGCATGCATTTAGTTATTTACCTATTCCGCACAGCTTCGCTTTGGGGGTTTAATTAACGGTTTCTGCATCGATAAAACTGGCCCAAGAGAGACATTTTACCAGAACAACTCAGTCCCAGCTCATGGGTTCAAGGTCAAACATACATATATATTTTTTTAATAACCACGGATCTTAAGATTGATGAATACATCACTGAAACACAGTTTTAAAAAGCACGGGAGGGCTTGTTTTCTAACGGGCACCAGTCTATACTTATAAATAATTTCAACCAAGGTTTCCCGTCCACATCCCCCACAGCACGGGGTAAAAGCCGGGCTTTCGGGCGCTTCCTCGCCACGCAGAAGCGCCACTTTAACCCCCGTTCCGGGATCCGACTTCGGTAACTCCGCGCAATAAAGTTCACTCGTCGCGTTCAGTTATTCTTCTGCGAAATGCTATTTATTTATTTATGCGGCGCCGGAGCGCCGCTACAGCCCGCGGTACCCGCTACCGTCCCCGGCTGGAGCTGCCAAAGTGTGCACGGCCGGGGCGGCGGGAGGACTACGCCGTCACCCGCAGACCGCGCCGCGGAGCGCCACCTTCCACCGCACCGCCGCCGGCTCCGGCCGGTAGCAGCTCAGCGCGGTTTGCCCTCGTTTCCCCGATAAAGTGGGAGCGCAAAAAAAACAACGAACTTTCCGTTACCGGGAGCCGGGGGGGCGGCGCGTCCGGGGCGCTCCGGAGCCGGGCGGGCATCTGCGGCTGGCGGCTGGTCGGGTTACAGCGACCGGGGACACCGAGAGCGGCCAGGAGCACGACCGCGACTCTGCGGCGCGACTCTCCGACGGCGCCCCCGCCCCAGCGCCGGCATGAGCCGTAGGGAGACCCGCACTGCGAGCAGCTAGCGGAGCGGAGAGGAGCGGCGCGGAGCGGCGGGACGGCGCGGCCAGCAGCGCCCAGACGACGCGCTCCCCTCGCTACGCGACTCACCGCCTTTCGGAGTCCGACACGGACGGCTGTCATTGGACAGCTTGCGGTCACGTGACCGGCAGGCGGCGGACGCCGCGGACTGGGCGCGAGAGAGGAGCGCGAGCGTCGCCGTCTGAGCTCTGATTATCTGCTACGCTACGCAGTTTTCTCTATTAAAAAGAAGAAAAAACACCCAACAGTCAATCACATAATAGCAAGCAACAATTATAAAATGAATGAAAGTATCTTATGGACGTTAAAATAATTGTAATAAATATTAAATGCTTTCATATAAATTTCTGTATTTAATATGCATATCGTGTCATATTTCAGTATTTTCTAAAAAAAAAAGAAAGATCTGAAATAAAAAAGGCATACTGTAGAACTGACTGTAGGATTTTGAAGAAGCAGCTCATGGGAGTTACTGGAAATCCAGAACATTCTGGCAGGAAAGGGGAAAGACTGAAGGCACCTGATCGTAAATGAAAGACGTTTTAGGGAAATGGCCAGGACGCATCCTGTACACTCATATATTCATGAGCACCTGCACTCTGCTGCATAAATAGGGGCAAAGGTCCCATTTGCCTGCTTAGCATATGTGTGATGCTCATATATGCAAAACACAAGACATGCCTTTTATTCCCCCTACGGAAAGTAAATTAGAGTGCTTAGTTTGGAAGCAGAATGGTGCCTCCTTTCCCTGAGGTCTTAGTGCCATCAACAGGGATTTGTTCTACAGCCATTACCTAATTGGGTTCCACGGCTTTTGGCTTGTTTTCCTGTTTCAGTCACTGCAGCCTTGGGCATCCAAAAATAAGAAATCAGTGTACACATACATCAGTCATCTGATTGCTCGTGTCTCAAATACTGTAACAGAAGCACCGTGCTCTGGCCATCGTTCCAAACACGCCCTGGACATGCCAGACCTGATCTGGGTAAAGCTGTTACTGAAGTTGTTTATGTAATGAACACATGCATAGAAATGATACTGTAGTGTACATAGTTGTTTATAAGAGTTTTTTTTTTATTTATACACATCTTTCATTATTTTATTTATTATGGCAGAAAAAATAATTTGAAGGCAAACGACAAATTTAACACCCTTTTCCCGCAAAGTGTAAACCTAACAGCTGTGTGTTTGGGCCGGGGTTTAGTAAAGCTTACACGGAGAATATGCCACTCGTCAAGTTTTGCTTGCTGATCCTTAGAGGCAGGTCAAAATTTGGGGCACTTAACAAAACAGGTAGACATAGAAAACAGCATTTACATTTATTTCATTACCTGTAGTCAGGTTACTTTAGAAAGCAAGTCATAGACCAGTTTCGATATGAATGTGACAGCTTGTGACCATGGAGATGGCAAACTGTAGATGCAGTGCTCCTCTGAGCCTGGCCTCCATTAATGCAGCCTTGACAGGCTCTCTGAACAGTCAGGAATTATTCTTTTCAGTGATGCCCATGTTAATCTTCGATCCCTCCTGCCTGGTGTTTTTTGGATCTGGTGAACAGAGGAGATTCCTGGGTGTAAGAGCAAGTCTCGCGCATGGCTGCACATGAACATTCAACGGGGTCAAGCAGGGTCGGACCTAATGGCCTCGAGGGGTCATGGGTCGTGGTGAGGGTGCTCTCTTTGGGTATGCTACACCCACTTCCTCCTCCTCATCATCATCATCATCCATGCTACTCACATCAGCAAAATTGTTTTCTTCCTGCTGTCTGAAAGTGACTGCATCTGATAGTGAGTCAGATTTGTAGGCAAAAGCAGAGACTGGAAAATACAGGAGTTGAAAGGAGAGTCAGAGTTGGAATTGGACAGTCAAAATGAGGGTCAGAGGTCGAACAGGATAATCTGAGTCTGACCCAGACTCAAAAGGAGAGTCAGAGTCTGACCCAGAGTAAAAAAGGAGATTCAGAGTTAGAGTAGGAAAGTTTGACTTAGAGCTAAAAGGAGAGTTAGAACAAGATAGTCAAATTCTGACCCAGAGTCAAAAAGAGACTCAGAGTTGGAATAGTGAGGGCCTGACTAGTTAGAGTATATAGAATATAGTTAGAGTATTTCGAATATAGTTAGAGTATATTGAGTATAGTTAGAGTTGGAACAGGATTGTCAGAGTCTGACCTAGAGTCAAAAGGAAAGGAATTTGAATAGGATAGTCCAAGTTTGACTTAGATTTAAAAGGAGAGACAAAGTTACAAAAGAACAGTTACAGTTTGCCCCACAGTCAAAAGGAGAGTGAGAGCCACACTCTGGTACAATATTGTCTAAATCTGGCTTTACAAACTCACAGAAAATAGATGTGCACACAAACAGGCAAAAAATCAAGCTGACTTTTGTGATTCAAGGCCCCCCCTCACTGCCGCTGCCCTAGAGACAGACACTCTGCCATTCACTGCAGCCTCCATGCACTGATCAAGTGTTCGGCCAGCTTGCTGGGGGGGGTCCGCTCTCTCAAAGCCGTAACACTGGGACATTTGCGATTTCCCCCTGTGCCACTCAATGATTTATAGCCCCTCCGCCTGCACAAAGCATTTATTACTTCCTAGAAATATGTTCACCAGTCCAATCAGAGCCAGCATGACACCAGAAGATGACAAAGAAAGGTTTTAAATCATAGGAGGAACATAGCAAGAATATGCACATTATTTTGGTGATGTAGATACTGGAGGGAGGAGAATATTTGGCATGCAGATGGTGCACGAGGGCCCCGTACAGGGAATGCTTGCTGGGAGGTGACTGCCTTACACGCACCAGCGAGCTCATCAGTGCAGCCAGGGGTGAAATGGAGCCAATTACTGCAGGCACAACAACATGAAAGCAGCCCAGTCAAGACCTTATAAATGGTCTGGCACTGGCTATACACGACTACCATTCAAATCACAGTGGTCCAATAACAGGGAATGTTCTGTCCTGGATCAGCCACCAAATCAGCAGACTGTGACCGCAGAATCCCCGGATTCTGGCATTCATCACCAAGAAATGTTCATACCTACAACTGCACTCCTTTTTTGTGCACATTTTTTATCGTCTTCCTCGGGCCACAATTTTCACTTTTGTCTGCACGGGCAGTTTGGTTTTTCCGTTTCCTGTGTTCGCTCTATATCTACTGTGACGCAACGACTTCATTGTGAAAATGTGCCATGCTAGTAAGCTAACTTGCTTGATTAATTGTGCCCCCCCCCCCTTAGAGACAGTAATGCCACAGGGGTTAGCCGTACTTCTGATGTAATCCCCAGAGTGCCCTGGCTTGCTTCCCCACTTTGGGTTTCACCTCCATGTCCAGTCTGCTGTGATGCTCCTTGACATCGGCATCCTCCTCCTCCTCAGTGGGAGGACTGGGGTTTTTGTGACCCCTCCCAATAAGTGTCCCACACCTGAGAGAGGCAGCTCTGGGGATGTGAGCTCTCCGGCCCCTATTGGCGAAGCTGTCCTGCTCTCCCCCCCCTGGCTCTGGGACGGCTGATGTCGCCTGGAATCTGGAGTCTGTGATTCCAGCGCTGACGGCCCACCTGTGAGCACGCTTAGACCCCCAGGCCCGGCCCACGTGCTTGTCCCCTTCCCCGGTCGCTGCTCCTCGCTTCAGTCCCCGCCGCCTGTCCCCATCCTGCAGAGAGGAGGTATGAGTGCTATTTGCTGTTTAATTCCAGCACCTACAGTACCTTTATCAGGCCAACACAAAATTCTCTAGAAATAAACATGGTAAAAACAATGCCATGTTGTTCCTGTGATACACTGTCTATCTATATCTGAGTTATTTCCATTTGCTAATGTTTTTGTCATTTATTTTGGGAATAAACGTTTTGCGCACACGCACACAATACGCCATCGGAAACCTGCTGCACACGCTGATGTTCCAAGAACAACTTGTACTGAATCTCATCACTGCTAAAAATACAACGCGATACAAACCATTTTCCCTAAATCCTTCGCACGTCACCTTGGATACGGAAGACTAACTGACCAGAGCCCTTCTGGGGCTCTTTGCCCATATTAGTGCCGGGTTCGGGGTAGGAGGATCCCATACCCTGAGCAGGACGGAGTCATCGCTAGCTCTCCGCGTGTTCCTGCTTCCTGGTACCGGGGAAGGGTTTGCAGAGGAGGCTTCCCCGTACTCAGAGTGCGTCGTCCTGAAGGAAAATCAGGTGAGAGGGTTGTTAAACAGGAGGAAATGACCCCATCTTAATGCGGGATGCACACAGCATTATCATACATTACTGCCTTGCAGGGTTGTGCATCTAAAGAGCTGCTTTTTAACTGGGATCTCACTGCTAGCTAAAAGGGCTCAATTAAGGGATGTTCCCCCCCCCCACAATGGGACAGCGAAGCTACACGGGCTGCTGGCCTCTCTTCACCTTTCCCTGCCAACAGCTCAGATCAAAGCAGCGAACCAGCAGCACTAGCATAATGACGCCTTAAGAGTCTGACCCTAATGGAGTGATGAGCACCAGGATCTAACTTGCCCTCTTGGCCCCAGTCAGCTCCATCCTCTCTGTAAGACAGCACAGTAACAAGCTCCATCCTGGCCCATTAAATCCGGGCACCTTGGGTCAACAATGAGCAGAGTAATTAAAAGGAGTGAACAGACTGACATGCGAGGTGCTGATGTTGGTGGAAATGACAAATAGCCTCCCTATTATTACTTTCCAAACACATCTGGACTGTTTTTGCAAGTGGACTCTGTCAGCTCTGGCAAGGCCTACGCAGATCCAGCTTCCAGGAGTAGCTAGACACCTTTCGTTGTCTGCGAGTACCTAGCATGACTAAGCCGTGCCTTATAAATACACCGTGTTCTGTGACAGGCATTCACAGAAACAGGGCTGGTAATGAATCACTAATTCTGGACCCACAAAGCAGCAACGCAATTTATTTCAATCTATTCCTAACTGTTCTAAAACATTCTGAGTTGCAGTCCTCATAATGCCAGTTACAGGCGAAGATTTTTAGCGGTGATATTTATTCAGCTCTACAGCAGATTGAAAGGTACAGCTGTTATTATGAACTGTGTGACCCCCCCGCCCCCAGGAGGTGAGTGGGCATACATTGAGCAGGTTTTGTGCCAGCCCAGGGAGCTGTCTCTGCTGATGGCCCCTGTCCAGGGCGGTTTGGTGTGCGGCGGCTTGGCTGTGGGCAGGGTCTTGTTTAGAAGAGACAAACAACAGGACCATGGTGAGAGAGAGGGAATCAGGGAATAATGCCAGTGAAGGACACTTTTCGTTGTTGTACACTGTGTGCTGGGGTGTGACAATGACCATTAATCACTACACTATTCACAGTAATATGCTGTGAATGACAGGTTTTTGGAAGGTTACCTTTCCCGGACTGATAAGGGACTTCATTTCCGCAGGGGGATGCTCCTTTATCCTGCTGATTTTCTGCAAGATTTTATCGACAAACCTTAATTACACAGTAAAATAACCCTAATTGATTACCGTAAAAAACCAGCTGCTGAGATAATAGGATGGCATGGTGATGCAGTGGATGCCTCACACCTCCTGTCTATCATTCTGGAAGACCTCCTGTCTATCATTCTGGAAGTAGCATTTACTCCTGATTCTGGTCCCCCAACAATATGGTTTGCTGGCTGGGCGTTCGGGGGTTTACAATCACCAGTTGGTGACCACTGTTCTAGGGTCAGCACAAATCTGTACTAAATAAGTGGCTAGAGGTATGACGATTATGCTGGTGATAATATTGAGCATTATTTTTATAATGGTGTACCACAGAAAGGAGGCGCACCGTGTCAGGCTGGCTGAAACTTCCGGCAGCCAGGCCGAGAGCTTTGGCCGACTCCAGGCTGTAGGTGCTGTGCTTGGAGATGATGCTCATGGCTATGTTACACACGGTGTACAGTTTCTGAGCAGACAGACCAGAAATATAACATAAACAAGGAACAGCAAACACTGAGTATTACGCGCCATAGCATATACAGTAAGTGCGTGGGATGGACTGATCCCCTGCAGGGTACCCCAGTGCCCTGTGATGGACTGATCCCCTGCAGGATTCTCCAGTGCCCTGTAATGGACTGATCCCCTACAGGGTACCCCAGTGCCCTGTGATGGACTGATCCCTACAGGGTACCCCAGTGCTCTATGATGGACTGATCCCCTGCAGGGTACCCCAGTGCCCTGCGATGGACTGATCCCCTACAGGGTACCCCAGTGCTCTATGATGGACTGACCCCAACAGGGTACCCCAGTGCTCTATGATAGACTGATCCCTACAGGGTTCCCCAGTGCCCTGTGATGGACTGATCCCTATAGGGTACCCCAGTGCTCTATGATGGACTGATCCCTACAGGGTTCCCCAGTGCCCTGTGATGGACTGACCCCCTACAGGGTACCCCAGTGCTCTGTAATGACTGGCACAGACTCCAGGTCTGGGTGGAAGATTGATAAGATTTTAATTTACCCTCCATAATACAGGTACTGTACTTTTTCAATATTTTACAGTATCTGCATGCTGCAGGATGATTCTATAGCAGGAAATGATCTATAGACAGTTTGAACCAGCTAGTTATGTAAGCTGGCAGACAACTTAAAGTGTTTATCAGTAATGTTTTCACACAAAGCCAGGTAAATGTTCTTTATAAAAACATTATAAAGGACGGATCTTAGAATAAAATATACAGCTTACTAAAGTTTTCATGTTTTACTTCAAAAGCAGTACACTAATTACAGATTTACAGCAAATATGTTTCACCAGTATAAGACTGTCAGCACTAAACACTCAGTCTACTAATGGAAGTTGTATGGTACGTTGTACCTCATAACTGCACTCTGTATAGAGAGGTTGATTTTAAGGTCTTAAACCATCACAGGCATTTGACGTTCCCTTCTACCTCGTTTGTCTTGGGGTCATCTTGCGCCTGGCCGCCTTTTGCACATTTCATGTGCTCCACCATCTTCCGGATGACCGCGTGACTGTTTTTGTCTGTCGCCATTAGAATGTCAATAACAAACCGCAAGCACCTGCAGATAACAACAGAACCGGCAGGGGGCCGTTTCAGTCCCGTCATCCTGGAAAGACCAGCTGTTCCAAGGCCACACATGACCATAAAACTCTCCACAGAAGATGAACTGTGACCTGACCACGCTCCCCTGGTAGCTACATATCATGCACATAAGCAGTAAAAGCTACAACCACAACATCCATAAAAGCTTCACCATGATCGCTGCCGATGCTCAGGGGCAGATTATCTTCCCTCGGCTGACATGGACAGGCCACTTGAGTTATTTTTCGAGGCAAAAGAGAAATTAATTTAAACAAATAAAAAGTGACACAACGTCAATGATCCACTACTGGGTGGGGATGAGGTGGATTGCCAGGACCATTGGGGCAGATTTGATGAGTTTATCCATTCCATTCTTCTCCTGATGCTTGCTGGGGCCCTGCGATATAGCTTGGAATAGCCAAAGCATTAATCTATTCCTGCCAATGCGCTCAGCTTAAAACGTCTTGCTCCGCTGTGACCTGGTTTAATATTGGCACCAAGACCGGCTGTCCTTTTCATTATTCATGACACTTAATGCCAGGATATATGATTTCCACACAACAGGAGACCTTACTCAGAACTATTAGAGCAAAATCCTTCAGTGATCTTTCCAGAACACTTTGTAGATTCCATGATTGATGGGTTATTATACAGTAGGAGTGACTAAAAGCACCGGAAGGGCAAAGAGCAGTCACACTCACTCTCGGATGCCTTTCAGTTGCTGGGCGTCCTGTGCTGTGATGTAGTCTGGATCGTGAGCGAGCAGGTAAATGGTGTACGGTACCACGTTCTCTGGCAGGAGGGGGTGCAACTTCCCTACGGGTGCAGACAGGGAACGAGGTGAGATGAGCGCGAGTCGTCACCTATGGCCATGGCTGGTCCCCCAGCACAGGACAGACTCCGGGTGTATGCAGAAGGTACGGAGATTTGGAAGTAAGGGCGTGAGGAATGTGTAGAATAGGGGGCTCCAACACTAAGCCTGGGGTCTGAAACAAAAATGCTGATCACATTCGCTGGCTGGAGTGAATGGGCCAAAAAGTCCATGGGCCAAAAAGGCCAAAGTCTGCCAGCTGGTGACCACTGGCCTGGAGGAACTGAAGGAAACAATCCAAACTATATCTAAGTGAAGGAAGCGGCGTAGAGGAAATACGAGTCTAACACCAGCACAGATCAAAAGTAGGGGGAAGTAAATGCTAGGGAGGAGAGTGGTGGCCGGAGGCAGGGTGGTGCTCTGGGGGGGGCGGTCTCACCGCCAAGCGGGGCGTGCTGCCTCAGGTAGTGCCTGTGCACGTGGACGTTCCGGAGGAGGCACTGGTGGGCGCGAGCCCCACATTGCCACGCGGGGCCCTTGGTGCACAGGGCGAATATGGCCATGTACTGCAGGGGAAGCCGCAGCCTCCAGAGGGCGCTCTGCAGCTTCTGGGTGAAGGCGTGACGCACCTGGGCGCATTTGTCCTGAAGAAGACCAGGCTGTTATTAATCAACTAAATCACAGAAACATTTATTAGCAAATAAACACATCTTACACACTGGTGCTCTTTATTATTATTATTATTATTATTATTATTATCATTATTATTATTATTATTGCTGTGTAAGGTGACAGGCCAAATTCTTCACTTCACCTACTAATGATAATTGGCGTCTTTTTTTTCTCAAATTTTCAAGAACTAACCCCTAACCCCTGTATGATTCACTTTAGCTAAAGTTCCGATGCCAGTCTGTCTTTCCCGCTCCTCTCCTACCTGCCTAATTAAACCCGTCCCCGTTCCTGTTCCTTAATAGAGCCGGCATTCCATCCACCTGCCCCATTACACACCAATACTTTGCTAAAATCACAAATACAGACATGCATACCGAGTAGAAAAAATGTGACGGTAAATGCTGCACAGGCTCAGCTAATACAATACTGCGGCCACTCGGGGTTACTCTGCTTTGCTGTGCATTTGAATGAAAGCGGCAGAGAGGCTTCTGGGAAAAGGGGTGTGGCCTCACATTGATGAGGAGCGCGAAGAGCCGGTACTGCTCCAGAGTGATGCTCTCCTGGTAACAGGGCTCCTGGGCCAGCCTTAGCAGGGCGCAGCCCGCGGCCAGACGCAGGCGCGACATGTCCGAATTCCTGGGGGGCAAGATTACAGCTGTGACCCCCTCACCACCCCTCACAAGGCCAGCCCAGCAATACAGTACCCACTGCTCCTGACCTCAAACATTTCAGTCACATACCCAGCCTGATTATTATCCCTCTAATCTAATTATCGCCAACAATAACATTTTTTCCAACCAGGATTCATTCATGGCTTGAGATATCACAACTTTTATTTATTTAGATTTTTTTGATAATGGCTCATGACTCATGCTTTCGTTTTAAAAAACATGTCACATCCAAGCGAAAACAAACAGGCTAGAAACAGAGGGAGGCTCTAATTGCATCCCTCAGCCCAGGCAAAGGTCGCTGAGATCTTAGATTTGTGCGTGCAGAGGACATGACGTGATGTTGCTTGCAGAAACATCTCAAAGCCTGCCCACAATTGCCTTTGTTCAGTTTTATGTTGAGATATACAGCCTTACCCCAGCCATCCCTGGCCGGTCAGGTCCCCTTCGCTCTTCAGGACAGCCGTCAGCACCTTCAGGACGGAGCTGGCCCCCTCGCTCCGGCTGTCCTTCATTCCCAGCAGCCACCTTACCATCAGCTTAATGCCCTGAACCTGGCGAAAGAAAAAAGATAAAAGAAGCAGTCACATGGGGTGGGGCAACTGGCAGACCGGGAAGGGTAACGGGGGGGGCCTGGCCTCACCTTTGCCAGGGTTTCGGGAGAGACCACATCATCGGGGTCCCACAGCTTGGCCTCCTTCTTCCCGGGAATCTGAATGACGGGGATATTCAAAAGTCAAAGGTCACAGTCGTCGGAAATACCCACATGTTTGTTTAGAATGCAGTGGAGATCAGTGTGGTCCTAAATGGATGGACATGGGTTGGCGTAAAATGAAGCATAAGGCAGTTCTCCCAAGCACATGGTAGGATCAGTCACACATTCGGTTCGATTCCATCATTGAGCCAGTGGGTGGTTCCTTATTCTCCAATAATTGCTGATGAGGAGTGCATGAGGGAGACTCCACACAATGACAGATGAGTCGATACATCATGTACCCGGTCTTTCATGAGCAGGTCCTTGACGACAAAGTTGGCCACCAGGGACTTGAGTAAGCTGCTGAACTGCCCGGGGGCCAGCCTGGCCAGGTGTCCGAGGGTGGTGAGGGGCGTGATGAGGTGCTCGGGGTTGCTAGCATCCAGGTGCTGCTGCAGAGGCTGCAAGCAGTGAGGGCAACATCAGATTTATACCCTGAAGTAGGATATAGGTGACTGCCTAGGGCACCATCTACTGAGAGGAACCCATTTAGCACACCACTAGGGTGCCACATGGCCTTCAACTGGCACTAGACCAGAGTTTGTTACTTTAAAAGCAACTCTTTGGACCTGACTGAAATTTCTCCAAACCATAGTGGTCCATAACACTTCACATCATAGAAGGTCTGGAGCCTATCCCAGGAAACTCAGGGCAGAAGCCACCTTGGTAACAGTCCACTGCCTGCAGAACATGATACACATATTCAGCAGACTATATACGATACTTTTGTTTCTGTTGTGTTCTTGATTAATTAGCCATGATTGAGCTGCTTTTTGAATGCTGGGTATAATTTGAATGAACGCGTTTTTCAGAACTGCCTTGTGAATTTCCCCAATCACGGCTCCAAACTGGAGTGCCACAGTGGGCAGCACCTTTACCTTTCAGCTCCCAGGCTGGGGGTGTCACTTTGGTTTCCACTCCATGTATGTGTGTGTGTGTGTGTTCCTTGAAATGCCATAAAAACGTGGCTAATGGCTGATTGATCCCCATGTACCTACTCAAAACTTATATTTTATTAAAATCTGCGAATGCAATCAGAAAAGTAAGGGGTTCAGGATGTTGCGACTGGGATTAGAGTTTTTCCCATAGAAAAGAACTGATAATTCTCACTAAGATAGGAAGATAAATGTGTGTGTGTGTGTGTGAGTTTTTCATGGTGAGCAATTGGAAGATGAATGGGTGCGTGTCTTCAGAAGTTCTAAGCCCTTATTAAATCAAGCAGGAACTTGATTTACTTAAATTAAGTTCAATACCAATTCAATGACTGGCTCACAAATAATGTCATTAAAGACAAGAAAATATTTTAAAGGATGGACACATCTGAAACAAATTTCTATCCGCCATTTAAATAAAAATCCATAAATAATGCTGCCCTTTTTCTATCTAAGGAAATAGGAACTGTAATTTAGTTTAACAAAACGATGGCAAGTACTCAGCTATGAATTAGGCTGAATGTGATTTGAGGAGAGCTTTTACTCCAACAAGACCTTTCAATGCTAAGTAATTAAACAAAAACCAGCATGCAGTACGGAGCTGTCAAAAAGAATTTACCCAAATGGGACAATGAAGTCTCTCTAACTAGCAGTTACCAGAACAAGGATTATGAAACCTTTGTCTACATCATGGTGATTTGATGAAGACGGAAGGTACGTTCCAAGGCTTACAGATACCTCAATAACAGAGGTCTGAGATGGCCCAGGTCCATGCAAAATGGCTGATTCATCACCAAAATGTACCCTATGACAATAGTAGCACTGATTAAGGTGCTCCCACTCAGACAGAGGAAATGCCAAGTATCAGGACGATTTTGGTCACTCTGGCTTATAGGTTACCAGCTTTACCTTCTGAAGGTAACTGACAGAGTCCAGTGCATTTCAAAAACAGCCAAACCGCTACAACCCTTTTCAAGGGATATGAGGTACTTAAAAGTTTTTTTTTTTGATAACATGGTGATGGACAACTTCCTTTCTAAATATTCATGATGTATTGTAACTTGAAATGCTTAAATAAGTAACTAATTATGCACACAATTTGCATTCGAATAGCAAGCAATTTGTAAGGTACGCCAGTAAGACATTAAGATGAAAAGGAAAACATTGACTGAGTTAAAAGTGAACCATAAAGTTTACCTCAAATATCTGCGCAAACTGTGCGTCTCTGTTGGAAAAGATGGCATGGATGCAGTGCACGGCGTACTTGGCCTGTCGAGGCAGCCCCTTCTCTGCTTTCTGCTGCAGTAATGGCAGGAAGACTCTAGAGGGCGCAAGAGGGAGCAATGACCCTGGGAGCACCTCTCTTAAAAGGCTAGAGATCAATAAAGAAGGCCATTTATTGAATCAACAACATGTAAAATGTATTCAGATGGACCCGGCTTCAGGGGGGGGCTGGGGTGGGGCTGGCCCACCCTATTACCGAGAGCTGGAGCCAG
>JAODKN010000038.1:14141079-14157342 GCA_026774425.1 Petrocephalus zakoni
CTCTTAACTGCCCAGCTACAAAAAACCAGCCCCTTTTTTTCAAACAACACCTTTAAACAGTTTTTCTTTGGGACCGGGCTGCGGGGGGGGTGGGGGGGGGGGCTGGCCCACCCTATTACCGAGAGCTGGAGCCAGGCCTGTTTTCAGAGTTAAAATAATTTCATTAAAATGTTAGTAACCTAATTCTAAAGAGATTGTAGTTGGGGGGGGGGCTTCTGCTACCTATTTTCACTGCAATATAATATTGCAATTATTTATTTGCATAGTGTTGCTTATTATTTATACTCCATGAGGTTAAAGTATTTCCTTGTCCTTGCTGCACATTGTCAGTAAAACATACTGAATTTTGACATATTTCTTTAGTGTAACAGGCATTAAGAAATAACCTGCCACCTTCTCCTGGTTGTTCCTAGTTGCTTGCAAAAATGAATAGTTGCTAATTCGGTAATGAAATGCAGCTCCTTCCGTGTTTGTGTCACATGTTCTGTCCCCCAACGGCTGCCCCAAAGCAAGTGGTCACATGACTGCTCTACGGGGCCCCTGGTGGCCATCTCGGGAACGCCGACACGGAGGCGAGGGGGCCTCACTGTGTGAGGTGCGGGAAGCTCTCCTCTGTCCCTCCACCCACGTTGTTGAGAATCTGCAGGGCTGCCTCAGCCACCTCTTCGTTGTCCATCTTCAAGCAGCCCAGCAGGGAATCGAAGGTCTCAGCTGAGTGGAAGGACACGGGGTGCGTGGAGGACAGAACCTTGAGGGAGGTGGAGGTGGGGCACATCCATTAATGAAAAACAGGATCATTTTCTGTCATAATCCCTGCAGGGAACCGGACCGGCATGGTATGGAATTATCATTAGAATCGACAGGATGTATCCATCCAAATGTGAGCCTTCCCAAAAGGCTTTATGTCACTGTGTTTGGCAAACGGGACACACACATACGCCTTAGGCGATTAAACCATCAGTCCTCACTAAGGTTAGCACTTCCCGTCTAAAGAATTAAGCGAGACCCCCTGACTCGCTGATCACGTAAAATACTAGATTAATGTTCTTCACCATACTATGGTATTAGTGACAATTAACAAGAACACATTAGGACTGTTCTCCCACTGCATCACTGCATTACCCCTAACTGCAGCCACATTACTGCACACACTCACCTACCAAATGCTGTTACCCCGTTACCCCTCAGTGTTCCCCAAATTGACCCAAAAGTGATTACAGCACCCAGTCACCTTCAGCAGCTGCATACCGGCCCTGACAGCTTGTTCCCTGGACACACCCTCATCTTCATCATCTGCTGTGCCGTCTATCGATCGGCTCACCTGTTTGATTAGGGCGCTGCAGAGGGGGGTCGGGAGAGGAGGCCAAAATGAGAACTGGAACGGTGCCCCGGGATTAACAATAGAGAAGGGGGGCGACCCCTTCAGTCAGGCACCTGATGGACTCTGCATCGATGTGAGCCGGGGCGATTCTCCCCAACAGGAAGGTCACCATCTCAGAGAATGGGCTGCTGGGCTGTCCGGACCGTCCCAGGGCCTTTGCGATGTCTCCCTACAAAAACAACAGAACAGGACAAAAATACAACAGCATGCCTGTATGTGACAGTAGCTTTTAATTCAGTCGGCCAGTCCTTTTTCTTATATCCTACAATGTGGCTAACTTCAACTGGGAGTACAGTCTTCTCATTTTAAAAGGGTATTGGACTTCTGACCACAAGGTCACGAAATAATATTCCATGTGGGTTCTGCGGCTGAGACTGAAAAAACAACCCTATCGGGAGGGGTCTGACTCAGCCATCTGCTCAGAAATAAGAGCAGCAGTACAGCTTACCACACAGCTCTCAGCCTGTTTGCAGGAGCAGCACGGGCTGACCAGGGTCTCCAGCTGCTTCCGGGTCTCGCCGTCCTCTTCTAGGAGCTGGGCCAACTTCTTCACAAAGTCCTCTGCTCTGGCCCGGTCTGGCAGGTTCCCTAGAGCACAGCAAAGGCCATGTTTCCATAAATCCAATCCTTACAACTGTAAATCGTTCTAATTTTAACAGAAACCATGAGGAAACGGGAGTTTACCTACTTGTGATGACTGTAGCTTTGGAAATAACACCTTTACTACATGTTTCTGACTGCAAAAGAAAGTGATTCAGTTCTAAAGTGCTCATCTAAATCATTTCAGTCTAATTGATACTTCAGCCCCAAAGTTTACCTTCGGGTTAAACAGGACTCAACGCATTTTGTGATTATTTGGGGGGGGGGGGGTTGTATTAACTGATTTAGATTATCGGGGGGATTCCCCCGAAATTTACGCCCATGCTGTAGCCTAATCTGCAGGCTACCCTGTAAGCACACTTCACACTCTTTAGATACACTCCCTTGCAGCATGAGAGTTACAGGTCACATGTTCTTACAAACAAAAGCAAGTATTGCCTAAATAAACTGAGCATCATTCACTGCCAGTCAAGACCCTGGGAACTGGATTTATTTAATAAGGGCTGGTGAATGCATTCATCTGCTTTGCCCAAAATGTCAGCATATGATGTAACGGAGGGACTCACTTTGGGCTTACTGACCAGGTCCAGGAGGTCTTTAACGTGACGTCGCAGGACATTCTGACATTTCCACATCTCATTTAGAGCCCTGGAGGTCAGCACCAGAGAAGCTAGTGAGAATTTCATTTTCGCAGCTATCCGGGGATTTATAACAAGCATCCAACCAGTTGACATATTTCGCAAATTTAGTAGAATAGATATTATGAACTATAGCAGCATCCATGCTTATAATATTCCAGGGTAAGCGCACCACTCACTTGACAGCATTGACATCCAGCGTTGCGTACAGGTAGTACAGGCATTTCATCCTCTCGGCGGTTCCCAGACTATGTGGCACCATGTACTTGGCAAAGATCTGCTCAACAAGCACCCTACGGCAGCAGAGAGGGGGGCGTGACACGTAGGTGGACATCTGAGGCCTCAGATTCCGGCATTCTGAGTACATCCCACTGTCTCCCATGTTACTATCTAAACATGCATGACATTGCAGTGTTGGTGCAGATGAGTGGTGAGCATTAAGGAGTGGCTGTTAATCCTGTTCCCCAAACCACGCAGGGCATGATGGATCAGGTTAGCAGCCCGCGTCTGAGCTTTATTCTCTCATCACTTACTCTTCCCTCTTTCCATCACCATGGTCTCTCCCACAGGGAGCCTGCTGATAAAACCCATTTAAGAGGATTACCATCTAAATCTGTGGGGAAAGTGTGGGATTCTGAGTCTTGGTCTGCCAGCCTCAAGCATTTTATTCAATTGTTCTTTTGCAATGTTTCCAGACAAAAAAAAACAAGTTAGCAAGCCATATAATTCAAAAATATATCTGCACATTACTGTTTCTGACATGGCATGTCTATCCACATGGCATTTCCAGATAACTGGGAGAGACGGTAACAGTATGGTAACACTCTACTTAAAGCTGTCATCTATAATGCATTATAATAGTCGGTATAACAATTAATAAAGTATTATCTTCTATTGACAGTCATAAGACATTATAATGTTGATTATAATACTTCATAAGCTTGGCATAACGAGTGCTGAAGGGGTTCTGGGACCAGCCATAACTGAAGAACAACGGCATCTCCTGATCCCTATACTAAGAGCCCGAGACGAATGATCTGGTCTGACATTATATGGGGGGTGTCAGAGTAGAGTTCACTTCACTAACGGTTTTGGCCAGCAGCTGTCACTGGTGAGGATGTAGAGATGTACTTCATCAACAAAGCTCACGGGCTGGACCGGCAGAGCCCCACCTGTCATCTCCTAAGAGTCTCTCTTTTATAATTTTATTTCAGTTTCTTATATATTTTTTACATTCTTGTCTTGTGTCTCTGTGTGACAGTTGAAGTAGTAACATGAGCAATTTCCTCCGGGATCAATAAAGTTTTTCTGATTCTGATTCTGATTCTGATTCTAATCCCTATACTAAGAGCCCGAGAAGGCCAGTGACCAAGCTCACAGGCTGGACCGGCAGAGCCCCACCTGTCATCTCCTAATCCCTATACTAAGAGCCTGAGAAGGCCAGTGACCAAGCTCACGGGCTGGACCGGTAGAGCCCCACCTGTCATCTCCTAATCCCTATACTAAGAGCCCGAGAAGACCAGTGACCAAGCTCACGGGCTGGACCGGCAGAGCCCCACCTGTCCTCCATGCTCCTCTGGTAGTAGATGTGCAGCAGCTTATCCTTGATCCAGGAGATGTGCTTGATAGCTTCCCACCCTCCTTTCCCCTGCAGCGCGTACTTCCTGTAGATCTGCGCCAGGCCCAGCGTTGCCTCCTTACGCACCCGCCACTGAGAAGAAGGAGTGTGAGCTGGGTCACACAAGCACTCAGGGGTGTCAGCACTGGAACAGGGGACGGCCAGACTGGGTCATGCCTTCTCTACTGTGTGAAATAGCTTTAGCTCCCTGCATGTCTAATTAGTGAAGCCATAGGCTGTGATGCTTAGGGGGTCCGACGGGGTGCCACCCTACTTCAGAGAAAAAGCCAGCAGAGGTCAATAATTTATCGTATAAATAGCTGGTTAAAGGTAGTGCAAGGCTCTGGGTACACTTTGGGAGGATCTAATTGGACATCCCTGACCACTGCTCTGTCTCTTCGAAAATTATTTTTAAACAGTACAGTCAGTATGAGTTATGGCCCAATATATTCATTTGTTGTCCCTGTTTCTTAGCAACAGGAATGTCCTTGGGATTAGATTACAGGGAGAGATGGAGTGCACTGGGGGGAATCACAGGTCCAATGGCTTTGTGATGGCTTCATTAAAATACAATGTGTTCTCCCACTGAAGGTGCTGCTGACATCCAGCTTGTTAAAGAAAGCAGAAATAATATGAGAATCATCCATTTCACCACTAAATTGCTGTTCATTTCAGCCAAAAAGGAGCAGCAGCCAGTCTGGGTGCAAAATGACTCATGCAACAGTGCAAAAATGGCAGCCCTTCTCCTTCTGGCTGTTAGAGGCTGCTGTGGAAATGAGCTGAGGCGAGAAGACACCAGTCAGCTCCCATCCACAGACAACAAAACTAAATTTAACCCTATTAAGCTCACGGCCTCAAACCTCATGGGTAGTGTGTGTGTGTGTGTGTGTGTGTGTGTGCAGATTGCCTACTTTCCTTGTGTTTGGACAGGTTTCTACCCCTAGGCAAGCAGTTCAGATAGAGTGGTAATTCATAAATTTTGAATGGTGTAGTGTAGTTTAATGTTATGTAGTATAGAATTTTATAGTATAGTATAGTATAGCATAGTATTGTATAGCATGGTATAGTATAGTATAGTATAGTATTGTATAGCATAGTATAGTATAGTATAGTATAGTATAGTATAGTATAGTATAGACTAATATAGTACAGTATATGCCCTGCTGTGCTGTACACTGTCTCATGCTTATTGGACTCGCCAAGACCCAGCACCGGATAAGTGCTTCAGAGAAATGGATGGATGCAAGACTAACCTTCTTGTCCAGGGTTCTTTCACGCACAAAATTCAGCAGGTGGTCATTGATGAGGGCCAGGTCCTTCTTGGCAGTGGTCACAATTAACTCAACGACGCTGTGCCGGACGGCCTCTTCAGGGTCACGTGACCGAACCCTTAGGTGGGCTGGAAAGCGGCAATGGAATGAAGATGGAATCATAAGTATAGTGGAGAGGAAGCTATCCGTCAGATTTCAGGATGGACGCAGTTGCAAACCTGCAAGCATTCACCTTCATAAATGTGGATTACACGCTCTATTAACTGTACATAAAAGCATAGACCTCTCACGGCTGCAAAGTGAAAATCGTAAGTATTCCATAACTACATGGGGAAGCCTGGTGAAGTGCCAGCTATCTTTCCTGCCATCTCAGCAGCTCGCCTATTAGTGAGTTTGCTCCAGAACAGGTACCTGTCAAATCTTTGGCAAGGTCTGGATGGTTGATGAGGCAGGAGCAGGCAAATTTCACACACTCTAGTCGAACAGGAACATGGATGTCGTTGAACCTAAAAGAGTTATCAAAATCAATGTACCACTATAGAAATCATCACCAGGTACATTTTACAATCAGTACGTTATAGACAACACATCATAGCCTCATTCTAACTCTCTTTTCTTTGTACACATTTATTCTATGTATTTACAAGTACCAGTGAACCATTCAAAATCCAGATATTTCTTACTGGTATCACGTCTTCTAATCGTTTCAGGGTTACCTGGCTGCGATATAAAGCTGTACGGATGAGTAACAGGCGCCAGGTTAATAAAAAAAAACAATAGTGCTCTACCTTCCAAGAAGACATTGCCAAAGGGACTTGTTCTGTGTCGCCAGTTCTGAATCTTTTGCTTCGAACATTTTTGTCAAAAGTTTGACGACCTGAAGGCGCTCGTTGCTGTCGCAGCTCTGGAGGAGCAGTGCACAGAACCTCAGTGAGAGATGGTGTAACAGCTGGTGTAAGAGATGGTGTAAGAGCTGGTATAAGAGATGGTGCAAGAGATGGTATAAGAGATGGTGCAAGAGCTGGTATTAGAGATGGTGTAAGAGATTGTGTAAGAGTTTGGTGTAAGAAATGGTGTAAGAGCGGGTATAAGAGATGGTGTAATAGCTGTTGTAAGAGATGGTGTAAGAGCTGGTGTAAGATGGTATAAGAGATGGAATAAGAGATAATGTAAGACCTGGTGTAAGAGATGGTATAAGAGATGGTGTAAGAGATGGTATAAGAGATGGTGCAAGAGCTGGTATAAAAGATGGTGTAAGAGCTGGTATAATAAATTGTGTCAGAGCTGGAGTAAGAATTGCTGTAAGTAGCTGGCCTACTGCAGGTTTTCAAAAAGGGTGGTTCCACACCTTTAGCTTGATCTCGAGCTGGGGGAGCAGAGGGAAGAGAAGGCAGCTGTCGATGCTGTAGAGCTCCAGGACGAGGTCGAAGATGTGCTCTGAGAGGTGGCTCACGGACGTCTCGCCCAGTGTCAGCACCCGCCTAAAGAACTGAGCACAGCAGAAGCCACACATCAGCATCACTGGAGGGTCACTAGTGTTGGGAAGAACGTACTGTTCATCTAAATTTAGAAGCAGCAATAATTTTTAAACAATATATGTAAAAACCAGCTATTAGTAATTAGTGACTGCTGTAATTTGTCTGCGGATGATTGCTGCCTGATTGTATATTCTTGTAGATTTTATGAAATGCCAAATTTTTGTGATCTCAATTTATCTTCATATAGTGTGAATACTGGAAAACGGTGGCACATGGTGCTAACAAGTCGTGCATGGGAATGCAACATGCATAGGTCTCACTGCTATGCGGTACATGGGAATGCAACATGCATAGGTCTCACTCATATGCGGTACATGGGAATGCAACATGCATAGGTCTCACTGCTATGCGGTACATGGGAATGCAACATGCATAGATCTTACTGCTATGCGGTACATGGGAATGCAACATGTATAGGTCTCACTGCTATGCGGTACATGGGAATGCAACATGCATAGGTCTCACTGCTATGCGGTACATGGAAATGCAACATGCATAGGTCTCACTGCTATGCGGTACATGGGAATGCAACATGCATAGGTCTCACTGCGATGCGGTGCATAGGAATGCAACATACATAGATCTCACTGCAATGCAGTACATGGGAATGCACCATACATAGGTCTCACTGCCAAGCCAACAGTCTAAAGTACACAACATAGATTCCTACTAAACTAGCAAATATATATTGTGCCACATCACGCCTAACTTTCCAAAGTTTTAACGAGGACTGTGGGGAATTGCACAGCTGAGTGTGAGTGAAGCTGGGAAGTAGCAGTGGATACCAATTTAGACCCAGGAATGCTGAATCAGTGTTTTGCAGTATCTTGCTAGTGGTTATGAAGCTCCTGTCCATGCCAAACTGCTACCTACACTTAACACTCTGGCATCAGGCAGGCAGCACTATAGACTTGATGGATTATGGTGTCATCGGCCAAAGCCTAGAGAGTCAGCTTTATGACAAGGTCACTTTACATTGGTGATGTAGGGCTCGATGGCCTGGGCGGACCTCTTCAGCAGGGCTTTGGCCAGCTCGTACCGCTGCTTGTGGACGATCTGCAGGGACACGCGAGGCAGCGAGAAGGTTTATGTCTCCAAGTTACACATGTTTTGTGGAGGTTGGAACAGCAATGCGGGGGGGTGCAGCCGACCCTCACCTTGTGGCCTGGGACCAGGTTGACCAGCACAGTGTCCAGCAGCTCCTGGGACACAGTGTTCCCCTCGCAGATGATGGAGCTCATCAGCTCCACCATGTGGATCTGCACCTTCTGCTCGTGGCTGTCACTGAAAGCAGAGGTGGAGGGCAACATACATCTATTTACCAATCAACGTATAAATAGCACATTACAGACATATAACAGTAAAGGAGTTGACTAGGTATAAGTGCAGCAAGGCTGAGCTTGTAACGAATGTCCAGGTACGTGAGTAAAGAAGTACAGGAGAAAAAGCTTCTAAGATCAATTAATCTTCAAAGCAAGAACCTAATAAGGTGACTATTCAAATCAGCAGACAGCACAACATCAAGACCATCCAGGAGACATGGAGTGGTGTCAGGCTAGCTGAGCTCTTGCTAGAAGAGATGGGTTTTTGTGGCCGAAGGTGGGCGAGGGGGTGATGGGATGTGGTTTGACATCTCATTCCAGCATTGGGAAACCACGACGACTAATACGAGGCTTTAAGTTAAGCGGTAATTCGAAGCTCTAAAACTTGAAAATAAAATGACCTTAGGAGGTCATCGCCTTATTAGGAAACATGTATTCTATTGTAAAGGGAGGAATGACATATTAAGGTTAAGTGAAAGGATATCTTGTTCCCTGGGAGCCTCACTATGAATTAATATGAAATAAACTAGTTTTAGAGTAAAAGATACATCACCAAGCAGTTTAACCAAACTAACCACTGTCAATACTGGTTTGGCGAATTTACTGTAGTTGGGATTTTCTGGGAGTTCTGCCACTTACTTAATCACTTGGAACAATGTCTTATACAGCTGAGTAAAGATCTCATTGCTGTCCTCAAGCTCAAAGCAGATGTTGTAGGACTTCACCCAGGCAATGTTCTATGGCACACAAAATGAATAGTCTTGTCAATATTCTGAGATGCATCTACAGCATATAATCTGACGATCTTCTCTCCACTTACCTCAAGCAGGAAAAAGTACTGGTTGAACTGCACACTTTTTGTGTCCTCTAGTCCTGTCAGCTGCTGTGTGATGAACATAAATATATCCTGAAAGGCAGGGTAAATAAGTCATTGACAGTCATCAATATAATGCAAACCCAGTCAGGGAGCTTTGAACAAAAAGGCCAAACGTCATCCATCTATCCATCCATCCATCCATGGACATCTCATTCCAGATCGTGATCATAAAACAGTGTACATCCTACTACTGAAAATCCAGCAGAAAAACCACAAAACAAAGCCGACTAATAATACAGTGAATGAACATGGAAGACGTCACCCTGAGCTTCTCGGGGCAGGTGTAGGGTGCAGTCGGGGCATAGATGCGAAAGATGTTGGCCAGGCCACAGGCTACCAGCAGCCGCACGTCCTTGTCCGGGTGCTTGAGGAGGAAGTCGGAGGCTAGGTGAAGTGCCAAGTGGAGATAACGCTCCTTCTCCACCTCCGAGCCCTGGCCCGAGTCTGTGGAGGTCTTCACCACCATCTGGAGACCGAAATGACCACTCAGAGACTGAGAAACCAGTGTAGTCAGAGGACAATATAAACACCATATAAGGCCAAGCTGCATTAACATCTGTCATTAACAGCCGTCATCCTGGAGCCCGAGCAGACAGGGGGTCATGGTTTGCTGCATCTTGTTTGCTGTTTTCCCCTCCATCTGGAGTTCTCAGGTGCAGCCTTCAGTGCAGCACGTCTCTGTGTTCCAAGATCACTGAGGGACAGAGCCAAGCTTGGTTTGTTTTCCCCATTTCAGCAATCCCATGGGTACGATGCTCCAAACAAGCTGCCTGCCATCTTCTGCTTAACTGACAGGCAGATAAGGTCAGCCAACAAATGCACTCGTGATGTGGGACAATTTTCAAGAATATCTTCTATCGTTTTATTTGCTGATCCTAGAGATTATTTCATATGCTTTGACCTGAAACTCATAGGACATTGTAATTAGTTATGGGTGGATTAAAAAAGTCCTAGACATAATGAAATGCATCAAGTTTTTGGTGCTTTTAAAGCAGCCAATTTGTTCTTCATGTTCTGGAGTTTGCTTTTTCTACATACTGACGAATGAATGAATTAATTAATTGAATTTATATAGTGCTTTTATATAGCACCTTCCAAGACATCGAAAGCACTTTATAGAGGCAGTGGGCAGCCACTTCAACCAGCACCACTGTGCAGCTCCCACGTGGTCGATGCGACGGCAGCCATTCTGCGCCAGGTCGCTCACCACACAGTAGCTAAGGTAGTGAAGGGGCAGGAGAGAATTCACCAGTTAGATATAGGGGATGATTAGGAGACCACTTTTGATAAGGCCACAGTGGGCGATTTTAGTCAGGGCATCAGGGTACTTTTATGACCTCAGAGAGTCAGGACCATGGACTTATGTCTCATCTGAAGGACGGCACCATTTTAACAGCATGGTGTCACTTTCACTGTACCGAGGCATTGGGATCCACACAGATCACAGGATGGGCTAACCCTCTGGCCACAGCAACACCTCTTCCATCACAATTACATCACTGTGTAGTGACGATCCCACTCACTGACATTCAGAAAACACCTTTTCACCTTGACTTGCCGCCCCTTTTCCTCCTTGGATGTTTTTTTAGAGGTTTTCTTGACAGCTGGTGGGTAAGTGACCTTTCCATCGGTAGCCTGGACCACGGATCGAGTTATTCTCACAGCTTAATGCTCACTACAGAGACCATCATTTATGATGACAGAATGCGTCCCAAAGCCACAGGTGGACACTTTTTCAAAAATTTTAATCCATAGGGCTTCACATGGGGGTTTAAGTTATAAGGTGGTAAGATGCCATTTCACCTTGTCTATTTATCTTTAAGGTCTTCTTTTGCCTATTCTGTCCCACACTCAGATAAATACAAATCAGAGCCAGAAAGAATACTTCTTAGAACTCTAAAGATGTTATGCTAGATATGAAGAAAATTGGGTGCAT
Organism: Petrocephalus zakoni; assembly: GCA_026774425.1. Taxonomy (NCBI): domain Eukaryota; kingdom Metazoa; phylum Chordata; class Actinopteri; order Osteoglossiformes; family Mormyridae; genus Petrocephalus; species Petrocephalus zakoni. Next base: position 14,152,261 of record JAODKN010000038.1, read on the forward strand.
GTAGTTGCTTAGTGACATTTGCTTTGCTCTAGTGCCTCTTCCTACATTTTTAAAAATCTGCTTAATTATTCCCAAAAGTAAGCCACTTTAGCATATGTCAATGTTTTATTGTCATACGTATACAATTTAGAGTTCACTTCCAAATATATTTCAATATATTGTAATGTAAAATGCAAAGTTTGTTACCGGCGTCATCACAACCTGAGGCATTCATTTGGCACAAATTATTTATTTTAAGTTTGTATTTGCCTGTATTTAATGACAGTTCAAGACAGCGTTAATAAAGACAACATTTAATTAAAAATAGTGAACACCTTAACAACTGAACTAAAACACCAATTACACACCATGTGACACTATGGAGGGAAGAAGCAATTTTATTTGACTTTATTTCACAAAATGGCAAAATTAAAAGACAAAAACAATATAAACAAAAATAGTTTCTATATTAATCTGCTTTTTAATTGTTATAATGATTCATGACATTAACTTTAGTCACTAGTGTGACGGATAAGGATGCTTCTCCTTGCCTACCCTATCTTATACGCCATGAGACACACAGCAAGGTGACAGCAAGCTTGGGGCTAACAGCGCAGGGCCAGCAAGCATGCAGTGCCTTAAGGGCTTGGGGGTAAGGGCCTTACTCAAGGGCCCACAGACATGTAACAATTCTGACAAGACCAGGGGTGAATCTCAATATGTGTACTCGACCGCACTTGTATTCTCGTCTCTTACGTCACTTACCATCGCCAAAGACCAGTTCCAATACTAACATCACAAGAGCAGAGGGCGGTAAAAATCCCTGGGTGTTGTTCTTGTCCCGTCCCAGATATCAAGGATACATCAGCGGTATCCTCACCAAACGAGACCAATCCCATGAGTCATTGTGCCCCCAAGTTTGTTCTTGGAAGGCAAGGTAGCAAGACCGGTCTTGCCAAGACCACAAGTACAATCTTCATGATCTTGGTATAGAGACTCACCCCAGACACACCCTACACCTCCCCCGAGAAGTTCAAATAACACAGGAAATGTGTCATTCAATCATAAATCAACTGTGCGAATGTATATGCTGACTGCAGGTGCTGTGGCTAATAATGTAAGCATGTTCTAAGCAGCGCAACCTCTGTGACATGGTCTCCCATCTCAGATGGAGAATAACTCATATAACTCATATAAACTTCAGATTGACTTTTTTAAACATAGACTAGATAATCTCGAAAACGATCAAAAGCATGATGTTTTGTTTCCTATTTGCCTCATTTATCGATGGTCTCAACCCAGCTGACTATCATGATTCTTCCTTTTTCAGTGTGACAGTTGCATACGCATAACCTGCAATGTCGATACTAACGTCCCACATCGCATTGGAACGGTACTTAGGGCGGCGCAGTGGCTGTCGCAAGGCACCACCGCTTTGTATGTGTGGAGTTTGCATGTTCTCCCCATGTGTGCACCCCCCCCCCCATAACAGCTTGTTCAGCTTTGGCACTAACCCTATAACCAAACAAGTGTGCCAGAAATCAAACCCTTATGAAGTTATATACAGCTTATACACCGCATTATAACCACAATTTCTGTATTGCTTATAGGAACTGAAGCCTACATAATAAACAACATAATAAAAATGGGTACACAGCCAGTGTATATGAAAAAAGGAATTCCAGAAGGTGTATTAGCTAAATCAACCAGATAATTAAAATCAAGAGTTTAAATCATTTCAGAAAATTACAGTTTTAATGGCCCATTTTAGGGATATTATTAAACTAACTGCTTATAAGTACATTAGAAAGTATGAATCACTAAGAGAGAAAAGACATTACAGAGGTATAAACAGCAATTATTCTAATTTGCAAATCAGTTACGTAAACAGGCATGACTTAACTTTTACAGATTAATAAAAAAAACTGTTTCCTCCATCGAAACATGCTCAGTGACTCGCAGGCCACTGTCCGGCAAACCCTGGTCTATACAGCGTCTGAGCTCAGGATGTATCCACTATGCCTGCCATCCCCAGGCTGAACAGAGCGAAACAGGGCCGCCTGACTGCAAAGCTGCTCGAACCCAGCTGTGGTACAACATCTGGGCATAGAGCCAGGCCGCACAGCCGCTGCTGCTGGTGAATGCCACCGAGACCCAAAATAAAAAACACAGACAAACAGCATTTATACAGATGAGTATAGAGCTGGTATTCTGTAGATGGGGATGGTGAATTATGCTATGCAGACCCTGAAGGGAAGCAGATGGCCAGGGGTGGGCTAAGATAAGGGCTTAGAGCTGATAAGATATTCAACACATCTGTCCGTCACTCCTGCAGACCTGAAGCACGAGTGCGCTGCTGCATTCCAAATGAAGAGCGGGTATATCAGTGTCCCGTTCCGGCATTGCTCTCAGCATTGCTAGAGGAGTCTGCAGGGAGACATCTGCAGCACTGTCTGTCCTTGAAGGGCTTTTAAATCACACCTAAAAATTAGCGCCTGCTCCTTCACTCCAGTTCCTGTTCTTATAAGACCTGCAATGTCATTGTCTAGGTTGCGTAATAAATAATCTTCTGTGTTTATGGCTAGCTAGAAAAGCTATATACTGAAGCAGTACATGAAGGACATTACTATGCTTAAGGCATCGGGTTCCACGTTTTACAGACAGCTCAATCCATGCCTGATTTGAATTAGATATGCTTGTTCAGAAATCACATTTATCCAAAGTGGCATACATTTGAGAAAGCCAGGGCCACCTGCCCCAGGAGCAAGTGAGGTTAAGAGCCATCCTCAAGGGCCCAATGGTGACATCACTCTCCCAAAAAAGGGATTTGAACCAGCAGCCTTCCAGTCACAGGCACAGCGTCCTATTGAGGTTAAGGGCCTTCTTCAAGGACCTAACGATGATATCACTCAGCCAACAAATGATATGCTTTCCTTTTAATGTATACAAACTACAATATTCTCAGTGCAATAAAACTTTCCGGGAGTACGCAAACAAAAATGTGTTCCAAAGGCACAGTTAGTTGCAAGTTAAATTGTACAATGCTGGGAAACACAGGCCAATAACACTGAACAAAAACAGAGGGCAAACTACCACATCTCACTCCCGAGAGAATACTGGCCCTAACAGACTTCAAACACCTGCATTTAAGCAGAGTCCCTTCCCTTAATTCATGAAAAGGAGTCTGCAGTCACGCACACACAAATAGATGAGCCACCTGGTCTGTGATGAACAAGGACCAGGTGAATCCTATTAGTCCCAGGGGATCACCCTATCTGCCACCCAGACCCCCTGCTCCAAAAAATCCAAGATATTATTATTACTACTTTTGTTTTAGAAGCCAAATTCAAAATTTTAGTTCGTACTTCCATATATAAAACTGTTATGTACACACGGTGTATTTTTGCAGGTTGATTTATGTAACTGTAAATTTGTATTTAGTGCCATGTACCAGGCTAAATTATTCATTTGTAGAAAAAGTGATGTAAAAATACAGTTTTTAACTACAATGTCACTGAAGAAATGCAGAGTTGTTTTACTGAAAGCCAGTGAGAGAGAGCACTGGACTTGGATTAGTTTGTTAAACGCTTTGCTGGACTACGCAACAACCATCACCTTAACCTAAACCCCTTTGCCACACCAATTAAGGTTTTCTAGATCTGGCACTGTCGGGATCACTGTGACTCCATAAAGATGAACTTCTTATCGTTAACTAGTAGGTCTGTTGCAGGTTTTGAAGATAATATATTAATTTAAAAGTTTTACTTCTGCAATTAGTCCCAGGGCAGTTGGCTTTGAGTTGGTACCTTCACATTCACCACGCATCCCTACATCTTCCTTCCAGTCGTTTATCTAGCATCAGGATGTGGAGTATCTGGATCCTGTCCAAGGTAGCATACGGCACACAGCAAGAAAACATCCCTGGATGGGATCCTGGCCCACTGTGTAAGGAAACTGGAAAGCAACTGTGGAAATAGCTGGAGAAAAGCCACTCCATGGGGAAAACATGTAGACTTCTCCCATGCAGGAGAAGCAGGATTCAAACCCAAACCCTTGAGGTGTCAGGCCACCAGAGATCAGGTTCAGAAAGGACAAATCCAGACAAAGATTTTGTTTCAGCCAAGCAGTTGAGTCCTCAGTGACTGTGACTGTGACTGTTGGTGGTTGAAACTAAATCTTGGTCTGGATTTGTCCACTCTGAACCCAAACTTTCCACCTCTGGAGGCCACCCATGTTCTACAGCAGGGGTGTCAAACTCCAGTCCTGGAGAGACGGAGCCCTACACATGTAATACAACTCTTTGCAACTCATTGTGCTAATTACCACACAGCTCTTCAGGCCAATCATTTGTGGTGGAACAGGGAAATAACTAACCTACACAGGGCACCGGCCCTGTGGGACTGGGGTTTGGCACCCCTGGTCTACAGCATACAATTCCAATACGCATGTTATGCATACGAACTGATACGATTTCAATTGCTTTGAATGCGGGTATAACAAAAGCTGTAGATAATAACAAACTACAGGGTGATGTAAATGTAGGTACGATAAACTCAAAAGACAAAAGAATACCAGGATTTTTGCATAACCGTCTACCAGCAGTGCAAAGAGTAAAGGACGTCTGTCAGCGGGGGCAGCGTTACGATCAGCGTTTATGCCTGTGTGGTGGCCTTCATCTCCCTAGCTGGCTGCCAGCCCCTGGCCCTATAAGCCTCTGGCTGATTCCACAGAATCGCTGCCAGTTTGCATGTTATACACGGGATACACATGCTATATACATCTTAAAAACCAAATTTCATTTTTTTTTGTCTTTTTCAACACTGAATCTAAAAACACATATTTAACTATTCAAAACATGCATTGGTCAGTCATTTCAAGGTTTTTAAGTGGGAGATGGTTGCATATTTCTCAATCCAGTTACCAAAACCTCAGACAACTGTTTAAACATCATTTGAAAATCATATCAACTAATTCTTTTGCCTTTCCCTCAATTAAGTGTGTGTGGAAACAAATAAAATCTAAGAAATTGTAACCATATTTACTGTACACCTTACTTTGGGTTATTTAAACTAAGTATATTCCCCTTATTTATGTTACAAATTA
>JAODKN010000038.1:14167591-14180894 GCA_026774425.1 Petrocephalus zakoni
TATTCAGAAGCATAAAATAATTTTGGGAAACATTCTGGTTTTCTCAGTCATCTTTTCTGTCCAAACCAATATGCCTGAAAACTGTGACCTACAGAATGCCATGCTAACTTTCAGCGATATGCTACTAGTACACAGTTACACTAAACACTGAGCTGTCAATGCATTACTTAAACTGTATAGTGTAAAGTGATAAAGTTTTAGATATCCAGTCTCTTTATCTAAAACCAAAGTTATCCAAAGTTACTGCTTGACTTGAATTGTTTTAGTGCCAGTTTCTGTTTTACTCTCACAGTTATGCTACGCTGCAATTAGCTTTCGTTAAGGTTTATGTTCTGGCTAATCCCGGAAGAGGCGGCCCCCCTTCCGCGCAGCCATGGAGCTCATTTAGGAGGATAACAGCTGCAAACTGAGCCGATGGGCGAAGCGAAAGCGAGCGGCGCAATCCCGGCCACATGCACCGCACGCACATGCACCTCACGCACCACCTGCGCCAGCACGGCTCGGCTCGGGCCAGACTAACAGCAAACCTCGTTCCGTTTGATCCAAAGAGCATTTAAAGCCCCGGACACTCTGCGCGCTACCATTGATCGCGGGAGGCTCCGCCTGGGCGCCCGGCTTGCTGTGGCACGCATACCCACCCTGGGTGCCGGTGAGAGCCGCACATTATCCAGGCAGTCGCCGCTCCGTAGCCACGTCCGGTGGGCCGCCCGTCACCCGGAAGCTCACCGCCGATCACTTCCCGTGCGGCGCTGATCGGCTTCTCGGCAGATCGGCCCAGAGCCTTTCGGAGCCGAAGGCTGCCCCCTCTCCGTTAGCCCCGGCTTTATGGCAGCGAGCCCGCTGCGTGTGACACGCCCGGGCGAGGCAGCCCGGAGCCATTTCCGTCTTCTGCAGATGAACACGTGATGAACACCGAGACACACAAACACGATTTTATTGATCACGTAAACAATTAATTACACAATCAGCAACAACCACACCACAACCAAAACCAAATAACCACTCTTATACATGGGATTTAATAAATGGAAATAAACTCTTTTTGATTTACAAATAAATACAAACCTTTACAAGTGATGACCAAAAAAAAGAACAAAAAATTAACACATACAGCCTTTTCTCAAGTGCTGATGTCCAGTATTACAGTATATACCATTCACACACTTCCAGAAACATCAGCACCGTCCTAGAGAGACCGGGGTTTGGTCCTCGACCCGCCCATTGGATCTAACGGTTCCCAATCTTCCGGCCTCTGACAGGCCCAGTCACTGCGGACCCTGCAGGCCCGACCCGTCAAGCAGGGCCTGTGTATTGATCATGGCCAGCTCTTCATAGCTCAGCCACTCATCCTCCATTGGCTGAGCTACAGGGTGGGCGGGCGGCGTCTGCCGCTGCCTGCTCATTGACCCGGGGGTCTCGGACCGCCGTGGCGGGTGGAATGTCTTGTTCACGGCGGGTGATATGCTGGTCTTCAGTAGCTGGAGGGGAGGAGGAGAGGGAATGCGGGATAAGTAGTCTAAGCCGCGCTTCCTCTTTATGCTCTTGGGGTTGCTGTCCACTGAGGAGCTGGGCTCTGGGGTGGCCTTCCTGCTCACGGGTGTGAAAGGCCCAACCGTCTGTGCCGATTTCTGAGGGGTCGGCCCAGTCTCCTGTAACATGCATAACAAAATACACTGAACGCTTGGCGAAGAAACACGCTGCTTGGGAGGGCTTAATCAAAACAAAATTCATCCTCTTCGATTTGACTGGTAAAGGGGAAACGGCCACCAGGAACTGCTTAGAAATCCTTACACTATTTATGCCTTGTAGTCGTGCGTTCCAGGTCGGCGTTTTGGGAGCAAGAATCCGACCATTAGGAGGCGGCAAAAAGGATCCGTTCGGATGGATCAGGCTGAAGAGTTTCTCCTCGGCAAGCTTAAAGAAATGCTCAGAGCCCTGTTACGAAAGAAGTCAAAAACGATAAATATTACCAACAACACGAACAATGGGAGCTATCAGGGTGTCATGAAAATACAGCGCAGAAGAGGACCCGTGTCTAAACCATTATCATCTTTCGTGAGAGAGGGATGGCTGGTTCATTTAATTATGTATTTATTTCAGTTTCATGCCTTATGCAGCATGAAACTGTATTTATTTCAGTTTAATGCTTTATGCAGCACCGCATGTATTATCATACATGCGGTGCTGCATAAACGCTGGCTACACAGGAACGGGACTCAGGAGCTCTCCTCAATAGCGCCTACGCTGTTTGGTCTGTACCTGGACGGCACTCTTCAATCGCTCACAGGCCTCCTGCAGGTGTGGCTCTTTAGGTTTAGCTGAAATAAGAGCCAGATCACCAGCGCAGAGGACGGGCACGGGCGCAGACGCCTGGCTGCGCAGCTGCAGGTTGCTCAGGGCCAGTAGGGCTTGGGGCTGCACCACTTCTTCCAGGGCCAGCTGCAGCAGGCAGCAGGAGACGCGGACGGCCACGAGGTGCAGCTGCTCGTCAGCCAGGTAAATCACAGGGGAGTTACCTGCACACAGGGCAGCCGTCTCAGTTCAGTCTGGTGGTCACCCCCCCCAGCTCCCCACACACAGATGATCAACCTCTTTTGCTTAATATACTATTCAAAATGACAGGATATACTTCAATGATCTCAGGGAAATTCTTCTACATACAACAGCTAGTACATTAGTCCCACCCATCCACTGGGGGAAATATTCTAAGACCCCCAGCAGGTTCCGGTACCGAATGCTGTATGTTTTTTGTATGTCTATACGTACATACCTATGATACATTTTGATGTATAAATTAGGCACAATTAACAACAATAAATAATAATAAAATGGAACAATTACAACAATATATAACGATAATTATAACAATATACTATACCATGGCAGTCGATCTGAGACTGCTACTAATATTACATATACATATATATACACACATATATATATATATATATATATATACACATACATATATATATACACATATATATATATACACATACATATATATATATATACACACACACATACACACACACACTATATAGTGTCAATACGCTGGAAGAAGGGATGATTCAGGTACTGGGCGAGACGGTGTGAGTTTTCATCAGGCTACTTAGAACGGCGTGCAATTTAAAACTATTATTGTTCATATCTGGAATTTTCCATTTCATATTTTTGGACCGAGGCTGACCGCTCATAACTGAAACTGAGGATAAGGGAACCCATTGTACATAACGTATATACATACAGCGCGAAGTACACACACTGTGCTGGGAATAAATACACAAAAAGAAATAAACTGATAGGTGGTGTATGTGCAGTTAACGTAGTGCAAGTCTGTCCTGGCATGTGTTACGGCTGTGGGAGAGGGCTGGCACGTCGGGAAGAGGCGCTGTACTGGCCGAAGCCGGTGGCTAGGGAGGTTCTCCGGTAGTGCATACTGCGGCAAAATGAGCCGGGGTTCTAAAGATGCTCTGTGGGGAGCCTCCATGAAAATGCGAACCCTTACCAGAGGGCTGTAAACCAAAGAGCACTATCATTCAAGAGTAGCGTCTCCACCCGCTGTGCACAGAGCTCCTGCTTTTGATAACGCTGAGCGTGTCAGGCTAGAGCAAGCAGCCCTACGACTTACCGTGTCTGTCAGCAATGGAGATGACGTAGCCAACCGCATCTACCTCCCCGTACAGGGGGCGGAACCCTGGGGTCATGAGAGCCCCGAAGCTAACAGATGCTCTGGGCTGAAAGAGTTCAGTCAGCCTTTCTAGGGATGCCTGGAAGATTAGTAACATTTACAGTTTAGAAGCAGCGCATGTTTGACAAACTTGGGTTAAAACTACTAGGAAGAAAGATTTTACACAACATACAATTCACAAGATAAAACAATTATCTTATGGCAGAAACAAAGCATTGCTCATGCACATGGGACTGGACCGCGTGTCTGCCTTGGGGGGGTCGCCAACCGGGACCCAGAGATGTCTCGCTGTGAGGAGGGTGCGGCCACCAGTGCATGCGATACCTGAATGTGCTGGAAGCGCGTTCTCTTGGTGGCCGTCAGCTGCAGGGCCGTGCTGCTGCTGAACTTCCTGCCCTCTGACGTGGCCAGCTGGTACACCTTGTACCTATTCCCCTCCTTCAGTAAGGTCTGCAGCTCCGAAGACGGTCGCCAAATATTCAACAGGCACCCTGCAAAAAGTTGGGCAGCTAACTGGGCAAAGCAGTCATGAGGCAGTCGCTCGCGGGGCAAGTTGCCATGGTGAAGGCAGGGATGAGTAGCTGAACTTCCTGTTGGTCCGATTACACTGTTGGTGTGAGAACAGGACCATGGCGGGAGGTAAAGCATGCATGCTCACCACTGCCACCTGGTGTCTCCCAGCAGTCGGACACGCGCAGCTTCCACACTGGTGTGACTTCCCTGTGGCCGACGCTCCCCTGTCCCTTCTGGGTCTCCTCCAGGGCCTGGCGGAAGCGCTCCTGCAGTTCGGCCTGCCTCTTCTGCTCCAGGGACTGCCTATAGCTCCTCAGGGTCTCCAGCTGCTTCTCACTCAGCAAAGCCTGATAGATACACAGAAGCGCTTAGGTGAACATGCCTATTTCCAGTAAAATAAAAAGACTGACCGCAGAGAAATGATTCACCTCTACTGCAGTGGGATCGCAGTCTACAACCTCGTGCAAATCCTCTCCATCCTGCAACACTTCGACTTCCTGGTGACTCAACCTCCTCCCTTTGCTTCTGCGCCTATTCCTCTCTGTAAAACGAATGCTGATTACTGTTGGTCTTCGCACAATAGCCTTCAGTGGAATTCAGTAGTCCAGTTCTTGTTTTTCAGGAAGAAACGGGAGGCACCTGCCTTCCTGGTCCTTCTCAAACTGGGCCTGAATCTTTGTCAGGAGCATCTCCATGGCCTTCTGCTTGCCATCACTGTGCCTCGCAGCTTCTCTCTCTTCCGCACGTCCGTTGCGGAACATGAAGGTTCCGTCGGCTCTCTTTTCCATCCACTGGGGGAAAACATCAGCATCCTTTACATACATCTCTCAAAATAAGGAGCGATCATGCTCTTAATCAGCCATAACGCACCTGGGTTGGGTAACTTCTAAGCACAATTATATCAACACAGCCCACTGGGCCTCCATTGCTATACAGAGAAGATAGGCGAAGCTTCAGCGGTCGAGGGTCATAGTGGTAGCCTAGCTTGGTGTCCCATCTGGCCACTCGGGTGCTGTTGGCTGAAATCTGAAATCATGACATAACAGAGGGTTTAGTGATTAAAGTGGTGCATTATAAACCAGCCCGTCTCTACCTTAAACCCCTGATTTTTGTTCTTTTAAGCAAAGTTGGCTACATCTATCCATCTACTTCCTAAAACAGCCTGTCCATTAGGCATGGGTCAGAGGGATAACCTGGACGGTGTATTAGTCCATCAGGGGCCTTCACTCACTCACACACACACACACACCCCCACAGGCAATTGAGAAACACCAGTTCACCTTAAAGCATGCTTGTAAATTACCTAAAGGAAACCTGCAGGAACACTAATGCAATAAAATGTAAAGGGAAATGTTTTGTGCAATATTTTATTCTTCCAGTGAATGCTTACCTTAAGCATGATGTTTGGGGGTGCCTCCAAAGGGGTACATGCATCTTGGGACCCAATCAATTCAGCTCCATGGGTCACGACCTTCACACCTACTGTCAGACGACCTTTCTGCACCATTGCCGTCAGTGGGGCATCCAGCAGTGCCTTGATGGAGTACCACCCATCTGTGAGCCAAATGAGTCCCATGGTCGAATCCACCTTGGCTTCGGCACCATGAGTGGTCTTTCTCTCGGTCCGGCCGGAACCGGCTGAAACGATGCCACAGATGCAGAGCACCATGGTCTTTGCAGGCGTGTCATCCCTCTCCATGATCTTCCTCAGTGCTGACCGCCGACTCTGATCGACCTCAAGGTCATACCTGAAGGGAATCCAGGTATCAAATGCTTAGAAATCGGAGGCTTTGCAGGAAAATAAAAGCACGCTATATGGACGAATCAGCAATAGAACGGTATTTAAAAAAAGTAAATATACAGTACTGTGCAAAAGTCTTAGGTAGTTAAAAAAATTGTTTAAATAATGAAACGTGTTTACAGTTGTTTTAAACAAAAAATATATTAATGACATTCTAAATGGTCTCAGGTTAATGGTGCTATGTTTGTGCTGAATAAAAGCAGATGTAGCACTTTGGGATTAAATATTTTTTTTAGATGGGTAATATACTTTAAAATGTCAACCTATTGTCTCAAACTAAGTGAGCTGGTGGTGAATTTTAATCAATACATGGAATGGCTGAGGTTCCCCCTGAGGAGTGGTTTGGGACCTGTAGGAACACGGTGTCCATCAGATATCAGTCACTTTTTGGGGAACAGAGGAAATTCTTCTCATTTTTTTTTTTACTGTGCTACTCTTGATTTGCATATGCTAATGCTAAATTGTGTTGTTTTCTGAGCAACAGATGTACTTAAGATATAGTAACGTGCCTGTACTTCAGCTGCAGCAGCACCTGCTGTGGGGTGAGGCCCAGGCTGGCCATCACTCTGGGGAAGGACCTCTCCATACAGGCCCGTTTCCAGACCACCCACCTATAGTGATTGTATACCCAGCTTTCACTGATCAATTTGGGGTCCACGCCGGGGGTGTCACACAGAGCCCTAAGATGACACACATGCATTCAAAGAAAGCCAATTAGTAGTTAAATCATTAATTCATTCCACACCTTAAATGACTGCACTTTAAACTCCACACCATGACAATGCACACGAGCACTACCCAGCCTTCAATAGCTGAATTTCACACCTGTAAAACTCCTCTTTGCCCACAGTGGCCCCGTTATCAGGTATGAGCCAGCCGCCGTCGGCCAGCTGAACACCCCCCTCTTCAATCAGGGCTTCCTGGCTGAAGTAGTCTGCGTAGCGGAAACGGAACGACTCTGCGTTTTCGCTGCGGACCTGGAGAACTCCCCAGTGGACGCCATACTTATACAGCTGGAGAAAAAAATAAATAAAACATTATCTCACATATAAGAATGCATACATAAATGTCACAGTTTAAGGATAAACAAATTATGTACAGTTTTTTTTTTTTTAAATCAGTCATAGAAAGTTTGGGAAATTAATGTCAGATCTTGACTTGCATAAGAGATTTGACACACTACCATTAATTTACTGTAATGCAGAAATGGGACGACTGTAGCCAGCCTGGTGTGGCGTACCTCATCTTGGGTATGCCTGACTGGACACTGTCCCGCAAATGCACTTCTTAAGGACGACCTCATCTTCCCAGAAGTCTTCGCTAAGAGGAGACTTCCCGGCCGAGGCCTAATGGTCTGTCGGTGCTTCTTCATGATTCTCATGTCCTGGAGGTCTCGGGCATATTGCAGGCTCTCAAGAGCCTGCAACCCCGCACCTACAGACAACCATGATTGCTAAGTCAGGCTAATGCAACACAGAGACACTGTGTATACTGTGAATCATTCATGACGATACCGTTAAGTAAAAGAGGAAAGATTACCAGAAACTTGGCCAGTGCTTCCACATGGTGAGGCGGGACATGCACTTGGGATCCTCTGCTCCAATCCCTTTTCTGCACCTTTTGCAGTGATGTCACTGTTGGGATTTGCCTTGTGGCTACAAACACCTTGCGAACCGCTTTTTGCCGAGGGTACCGGCTCTGACCTCCGCTTGGCAGGAGGAATATATTTGCCCAGTTCCACGACGGATCCAGCACTTTTCCCACTATTCTGGACCTGAATTACGTTCCCTTGCAGATGGCTGCTCATCCTGGGGCTTCCCTTTCTAAAAGGTGGTATGAATACACTGAGGGGCCTGCTTGGACCTGGAGACACGGTATCTTTAGGTTCAGGTGGCTTCCGAAAAGGGGGCACAAAAGCAGGGTCCCTGGGATTCTCACAGCTTCTGGGCAAGAGGGACGGGTCCGGCCTCGGCCTTTCTTCCAGCAGGGTTTTATCACTGGGGAATATATACTGAGTGTTATTAAAATTCACAGCTTCACATTCACAGTGTGTTCTCCCTTCTGTTAAATCTGAGGGCTTACCCAAAGGGTCGGGTCACATTAGGCTGGAGGGGCATGGTGTACCTGAAGGGTCTTCGGTCTTTTAGTGTACCTGTAGCAAAGAACGGGAGGGTTAACATAGGAACTTTATTTAGTTAATTGCTCTTTGATATAATTAAATGCCTTATCACCATCTGGGCTGCTTTTTATGGGAAGCAGAAAAGAGCGTGTGCCACCAGTTGAAGTTCTGTCAAATTCTTCCAAAAGCTGTCTTTTTAAAGGGGGCTGATCTGTTGATTGGGGAAAAAAAAAATCCATTAATCCATTTTTATACAGAGTGCCCATGGCAGGTTTGACTAATGGCTGTCCTTATTTTAATAAATAGAAATATGAAATCTCAAATAAGATAAATCATTAAAATTAAAAAAGGTACCAGATTTTACTGCTTTAACTGGACACGGTGCGACTATACGGATGGAGAGAATGTATTTTATGTGGAGCTAAAGTTCACCTTTCACAGCAGAGTCCCTTGCTCGAAGCCTCTTTCCATTTCTCAGTTTCTGCTCCTCAGAGCCCAGCGTCTCATTAAACGCGGATGCGGTTCTTGTTCCACAGGGTGACTCCTCAGAAACCTTTTGAGAAGCGCTCCTGTTCTCAGCCTCATCCTGAAGAAGTGCCTTTGTGCAAGCCATGGCCTCCTGCTCAATGTACTGCTGCTGCGTTTCTGTGCAATATCCAAGGCCCAGGGACTGCAGGTTAAGTGGGGAGGAATGTTCAAGAGGTGTTCCTGAAGAGGGCGAGCAATTCTGATGCACTTTTGGTGTTCCAGGTTGTTCTACAGCAAGCACTTTAAGAGAAATGTCTTTGTTTTGCTCAGTTGTATCGCACTCCTCCAGCATAGCTGCTGAGCAATCATGTGCTGCAGGAGAGACTGACGTAATCGACTGAAGCATTTCGTCTCGAGCAAAACCAGAGCTTTTTTTGTTTACTGCCACTTTGTTCATTTTTGCTCCAACTGCTTTTTCTAAACTGTCATCGCAGTTCGTTAAACCGGACTGCTGTGTTTTTAGATCACTGTAGGAGGCTCCAATATTTACATTTCTCTTTGCACGAATTCGTGAACATGTGCCGTTTTCTTGACAGGTGCTAGCTCCAAACATTCCTTCATCCGTTGTTTTTGTTAAAAGAGACACTCGTACTTTGTCGTCTGTGGTGTGCTTTGCTGACAAACGTGCTGTACCTCTGTCTGCTTCACATTTCTCATGCCCCATTTTTTCATCACATTGGTCAAGAAGAGTCTTGGCTTTCATGAGGCTGTTTTCGGACACGGACACTTTCTTTCCACTAGCTGTGGCGAACCCACAGTTACTTTTCTGTGAATTAGAAGGGTAAATACTGAATTCCTTTCTTTTCCTCTCCTCTATGTCTTCTGCTCCAGATTCCCAAAATGAAACATTTCCCATGTCGGAAAACAAAGCTTTTGCCTCCTGAAGGGATTTTGTGGAAACGGACACTCCTTTCCCACTAGCTGTGCTGAAACCACAGCCACTTTTACGAGGAACGTTTAGACTCGAAACTTCCTTATGTTGCGTCTTGATGTGTTCTTTGGGATTTTTAAGTGATCCAGGCAACTCCTTGGAACTTGAAGAGCTCATCGTGAAACTCTGTTCGGCTGTATAAGATTTTCTAGGACTGGTTTCACATTGGGCAGCGCCTGTCGTTTTACAACCTAGAGTATCAATGCAATCTCTGAATACGGCTTTTGCCTGCTGAAGAGCTGTATCAGAAATGGACACCAGTTTACCACTAGCCGTCGTAAAACCTTTACCTCTTCCCCGAAGATCATGAGACAAAACCAGTCCACAGCCTGCTAGAGAATTTTCATAATCTACAGTTTTTACAAAATGGTTTTTAGATTGAGTATCAGCATTCTGATGTACCTCTGGAATCTGTACACCTTCAAAATACTTTAACTCATCATCACCTAGAAGGTCACTTTTTGCAATGTTTTCACAGTTAGATTCTGCTCTTGTGCTGGTCTGGCAGGTACCTACAGCAGCTGGTTTATCAGCAGGGTTGTTTACCTCCACATTTGTTTTTTTGGAAACGCACCCTGGACCATAATCGATGTTTATCGCATCTTCTGAAT
Source organism: Petrocephalus zakoni (assembly GCA_026774425.1). Taxonomy (NCBI): domain Eukaryota; kingdom Metazoa; phylum Chordata; class Actinopteri; order Osteoglossiformes; family Mormyridae; genus Petrocephalus; species Petrocephalus zakoni. The sequence continues at coordinate 14,177,786 of JAODKN010000038.1, forward strand.
TGCCGCTCATTTTCCCTTCCAGCTCATTCGATCCAACCTGCAGTTTATCAGTAACGTTAAGAGTGATGTCACCACACTTTGCCCGCGAGTCTTGGGATTTTAGAGTTATTTTCCATTCAGGATTTTCAATGGGCAACTGATGTCCTAGCTCATTTGTACCTGCCTTTACTTCTTCTAAACCTGCAAATATTGCTGTCGCTTTGCTCAGAGCTCCCTCAGACACATTCACAGCATTTCCTCCAGCTGTTCTGAAGCCCACAAAATGCTGAGCAACGGCAGTATTAATTCCATTTCTCATTACATTAAAGTCACACTCAATATATTTATCTGCCTCCACCACAGATGAGGTTAAGTGTCTTTTTGAAAATTCCTTCATTTTTTCCTTGCATGACTCGTGCGGTCGGTTTTGTACCGTCTCCTGCATTGCACTTTCCACAATGCTGTCAATTTGTAACACATTAGTCTTCTCTTCTGATGAACCGAAATCATCACCAGGATTTAAGGCTGAGGTACCGAAAACATCTAGACCATCAAATACACTTGAAGCCTTTTTGAGATGTTCCATTGAAACTGGAATTTTTACACCCCGGGCCGAGTAAAAGCCACCACAGTTTTTGGAGTTGGCTATGATACCTGGGACCAATAATCTATCCACACCCTTAGAGCACAATGATTTCTCTGTGCCTTTGTCAATGTGGCTATTTAAACCACAACTTGAAATTGCCTCTGCTTCACCTATAACACTGAGTTTTTGCCCACTGTGCTTTAGGTCAGAGTTTTCTGTGGGTTCATCCAGCACTGTTACTTCATTTACAGCAGACTGCTGTCTGGTCTCCTGTCCAGGGGTGGTGAAACTGTCATCGAAATCTATCCCGGTCAGAAAATCAGGATCTACTTCTTCGCTGGGGCTGCCAGGGGGAGCCACATCCATCCTGCTAGAGTTTGTATTTATTTGCTTAAACTGTGTGAACTCGAATTGACTGTCCGCCTCTTCCAGAAGGCTGCAGAGCTCAGAAACATCTGCCTTTTGTGAGGCAGTTAGAAAACAGTGAGCTTCCAGTTCCCCCTGTACAGAGGAATGAACAGGAGATGAGCCTGCCACCACTACCACTGCAGAAGGTTTAGGTTTGCAGCATTCCTTGTCTGCCATTCCTTCTCCATTTTTTGGACCAGTGACGGTTGAACCTCTCTCTGGAGGTTTCTCATAATCTGTCTCATCAAACAACTTCTTGGCTCTCTTGAGATTTGTAGAGGTCACGTGAATTGCATTGTTAGAAGCAGTTTTGAAACCAGTTAGTTCGGGTGTTGAAGAATGCCTACTGGAATTAATGTGGCCATTAATGGCTCTCTGAGGATCAGATCTATACAGCTGGCCCACTTTCAGCTTAACATTACTAGGATATTTAGTGATATTCTGCAGGCCCTGGCAGGCACTTTTGACGTCAGACTCTCTGGCTTGCACGGTGTTGTGAGCAATCATATGTACTGACATTTTTTTCTGAGCAGTGACTTTTGCTGTGAGGTCACCGTCTGCTGCTTCTTCGAGTAGAGCTTTTGCTCTCTGTACTGCTTCAGCTGGCAAAGCAATGATCTTATCACTAGCTGTTCTGAAACCAACCGCCAGCCTTCCCTGTCCAGAGCTGGTAATATCATCTAATAACATAGGAACATGGGAAACATCAGACAGAGAGCTACAGTAGCTGCTGTCTTGCCTTTGATTACACAGTTCATTTACTGTGTTAGACATGCAGTCACTGGAGTCATTATAGTCCACTATAATCTTTTTTGAGGTCCATGCTGGTTCATTGGGGACTGTCCAGAACTGACCAAGGTCATTCTTAGCAGAGACATCCTGCTGGTCAGCTGTAGGTGGAATTGTTTTGTTTAGCTCGGCTTCATTAGAGTTTTCTGGTAGGCATCTGTCCATCTGTCCCTTACTGGCAAAGCAAGATGTGTCCATGTAGCCATTCTGGGCAGCTGTCTGGAAAGCTGTCTCACTGCTGTAGTCTTTGCCAGAGTGTGCATCCTTCTTAAGCTCCTCTCTATAAGCAGAACATGGCTGGTGATCATTTTCCTGGCTTGAAACTTTAAGCACAGCATTCTCTGCTGCTGTACTCTCATGCTTTTCAAACACACGATTTTTACAATCTAATACGTCCCCAGCACCAGCACATTCTTCTCCATCACTGCACGATACAACACAATCAGACTGCCTCTGAACTGCTGAACCTTCTGAAAAAGAGGAAATTAAAAAATAAAAACTCAAGTTAATTTTAGAGAAAATACCAATAAAATGACTAAACTACAGTCAGGTCCATAAATATTGGGACATTGACACAATTCTAATCATTATGGCTCTATACACCATCACAATGGATTTTGAAATGAAACTAACAAGATGTGGTTTGGCCTAACCCTAACCCTAACCCTTCAGCTTTAATTTAAGGGTATTTACATACAAATCAGGTGAAAGGAATTACAACAGTTTGTATATGTGCCTCCCACTTTTTAAGGGACCAAAAGTAATGGGACAATTGGCTTCTCAGCTGTTCCATGGCCAGGTGTGTGTTATTCCCTCATTATCCCAATTACAATGAGCAGATAAAAGGTCCAGAGTTCATTTCAATTGTGCTGTTTGCATTCGGAATCTGTTGCTGTCAACTCTCAATATGAGATCCAAAGAGCTGTCACTATCAGTGAAGCAATCATTAGGCTGAAAAATAAAAACAAACCCATCAGAGAGATGGCAAAAACATTAGGTGCGGCCAAATCAACTGTTTGGAACATTCTTAAAAAGGAAGAACGCACCAGTGAGCTGAGCAACACCAAAAGACCCGGAAGACCACGGAAAACAACTGTGGTGAATGACCGAAGAATTCTTTCCCTGGTGAAGAAAAACCCCTTCAGAACAGTTGGCCAGATCAAGAACACTATCCAGGAGGAAGGTGCATGTGTGTCAAAGTCAACAATCAAGAGAAGACTTCACCAGAGTGAATACAAGATATAAACCATTGGTGAGCCTCAAAAAAAGTGAAGGCCAGATTAGAGTTTGCCAAACGACATCTAAAAAAGCCTTCACAGTTCTGGAACAACATCCTATGGACAGATG
>JAODKN010000038.1:14180994-14191676 GCA_026774425.1 Petrocephalus zakoni
GGAAGTGTCATGGCGTGGGCATGTATGGCTGCCAGTGGAACTGGTTCCCTTGTATTTATTGATGATGTGACTGCTGATAAGCAGGATGAATTCTGAAGTGTTTTAGGCAATATTATCTGCTCATATTCAGCCAAATGCTTCAGAACTCATTGGACCGCGCTTCACAGTGCAGATGGACAATGACCCGAAGCACACTGTGAAAGCAACCAAAGACTTTTTTAAGGCAAAGAAGTGGAATGTTATGCAATGGCCAAGTCAATCATCTGACCTGAATCCGACTGAGCATGTATTTCACTTGCTGAAGACAAAACTGAAGGGAAAATGCCCCAAGAAGAAGGAAGAAGCAGACAGTTGCACTAGAGGCCTGGCAGAGCATCACCAGGGATGTAGCCTAGCATCTGATGTCTTTGCATTCCAGACTTCAGGCTATAATTGACTGCAAAGGATTTGCAACCAAATATAAAAAGTGAAAGTTTGATTTATGATTGTTAATTTGTCCCATTACTTTTGGTCCCTTGAAAAGTGGGAGGCACATATACAAACTGTTGTAATTCCTAGACCGTTCACCTGATTTGTATGTAAAAACCCTCAAATTAATGCTGAAACTCTGAAGTTAAAGTACACCTTGTTCGTTTAGTTTGAAATCCATTGTGGTGGTGTATAGAGCCAAAATGATTAGAATTGTGTCGATGTCCCAATATTTATGGACCTGACTGTATATATAGAAATACAAAGGCAAATTGAGAGAGCCTTACCTGGAATTGTAGGCAATTCAGAATCAGACTGCTGGTAGGCTCTTGAGCTTTGGCGTTTATGCCTGAATGGGCTTGGAGTCAGCAGAGAATACACAAACCTCCTGGAAGGTTTCTGAAAAGGCGTCACAGCAGCACTGCTTTCCAACGAGTCCTCAGCCAAAGACCCAGCTGCCTGTGAGACTGGCACTTCTTTCCGTCCCTCGGAATTGTGTCGAGATGGTTCCTCTATGGCCGTGTCTCCTGTAAAATCTCCAGTTGGGTCACAGCTCATGTTGATGTTAGGCAGCTCAACTGTGATCAAATGGCCCATTCTCCCCTTCTCTGCTCCCACAGTCTCTGTTTTAGGAGGACTGGGACACTGTTCCCCATTATTTCCTTGACTTTTTACATTATTTTTCCATTGAGGAAGAGCAGAATCACACTGTACTGGACAAGCAGTCTCCACTGCATCACTCTCAGTACATGCAGGAGCTCCTTCAGGTTCAATCCTACCAACCAACCGTTTTATTAATACGTCTTTGTGAATATTAGTGTCCTCTTTTGGCGAAGGGTGTGAAACTGAATCAGGCAAAGTCACTGGAGTCCACGGGACAGAACAATCCACCATCAGCTGGGGTTCATCCTCAGGTTTATTGATAGGTTGTATGCAAAGTTCTGGTGTGGTGTCTGTGGAGGCCACTTTCAAGGCGCTAGTTGCTAGCCCTTTGCTCTTGACTCTCTCGCCAGGTTTCACTTTCCTCAATGAACTGCTGCAACTGTTACTGAAAAAAAACGAGAGAACTTCCTCATTTCCATCCAGCACTCTGGCTACTGTGCTGCGGACCTCCCTGTCCTGAATGGCATCTGGCACTTTCTTCTTCACCGGAACGACTAGTGAGAATGTTCCCATGCAGTCCTTCTTATCCAAATAGGCAACGCCTTCTGTTGATAAATTGTTGAAATACTGTCATGGCACTCTATATAAATGACAGAAAATGCAGATAGTGTCTGAAATGACTAATGCAATGAAATTCAGACATAATGTACATGTTATTTATGGTACAGTAATATGTTGGCTCACTGCTGAACACAGTGGGTGCACACCTCCAGGGTGCGGACTGGCTTTTCTTTGGGCAGCTCATATGCTAGCCCCACTTCGATTTCTTCACTTTGAGGACCAATACTCGGTCTACACTTGGACCAGGTGAACTGGTGCCTTTAAACTGCCCATTGTGTGACTATTTATACTGGGGGAGGCTGAAGGCCTGCCAACACCTTGTACTGGATACGCAGGCATGAAAACATAACAAATGGATTTGTTATTCTCATAATGTGCATAGAGTTAGAATTATTGTAAGTGTATAAATGAAAGTATACAGCAGCAACTCACCAGGCAGCAGAAATTCCTTGTTTGTTTCCCATGACTTTGGGATTCCAGTAGCCTCAGAAAGAGATGGGAAGAGCTTCCGTACAAACTGCAAAAGAGCAGAAACCGAATCTGCAACATGAAGCTATCAAGCAATCAGCCTTTTTCTACTGCAGCAACACCTAACAAAAACAACGTTTGTGAGCAATGTTTTCAATAAAAAAAAAATGCTGCAGCACTTGGATTCACTTACAAACACTCGCTTGTCTCCAGTGCAGGTTACAGGGCAAGTACTGCTGTCAGGTTTAGCTAAAAAAAAAAAATAAAAAAAAAATACTGAATTACTGCAGACACAATTCTGTCAAAATCGGATTTAAAGGGCAGGCATTATGGCATCCTTACTCAGAATGACTGTGGGAGATAAGGCTGGCGGTGTGTTAAGAGAACTGGTCCAGGATACATCAGGATTAATCTGTGCTCCTAAGCTTTCAGAAATGCGTTTGACTGACGTAGGCTGAAAACAATGACAAGGAATCAGCACTGCAATTCTGATAAAATGCTCATGCTATTTAATAGTCAAAGTTTTGCGCATACCTCTGAATTTCCTGGTGTGTCCAAAAACTCTTCTGAATGGATGGAGGGGGGGGATTTAAAAAAAAAATAATAATTGCTGATTGTTCATCAAAGTTTTTTTTTTTTTTTTTTAAATAATAATAATACAAAATATAGACCAGTCATTTCATTTGAACTGAAAAGTTTCACATGATTTAATAATGTCATGTAAATTTAATAATGTAATGTGAAGGTTACATTAGAAAGGTTTTGTTTATTTTTCTAAACCCTATTCAAAAGGGCACCCGTTTTACATTGTGGGCAGCAAAAAGAAAATCATAATTTTATGGGCGTATCAGAAAGCTCAGAAAAGTATTTGCTTAAGTATAATACATTTGAGCCTCAAAAAAGGCATGTGGGGAAAGGGGTACGACTTTTTTCCATGTAACTGGGAAGAAAGAATTCTTTACCTGCTTTCAAACAAAAAAAAGTGTGTGTTATTATTCAAAGGGATATAAGAGTTAAAAGGCTTTGAACAAAAATAAATAAATAAAAATTCACACATTACACAATCTCATTTCTAGGTGCTATATCTCAAAGAGCATTAAAATCAAAAATGGTGATGCAAAGATCATCCATCAAATTAAAAAGAATAACTGAGAATCCAGTTATGTACAGTGAACCAAAATAGTGCGAAAATGGCTACCAATTTACGGAGTTGCAATCTTACCAAGAAAACCTTTTGATGGTCCACTTCTATGTTGGTTACTGACAGCACTCCTGAAAAACAATATTTTTTTATAGATATGAATTTATTAATTACAATAAGATTCTAATTATTATAGAACTGAATTATCCTGAGCCTTGAACTTTGAGAAAAGTATTTAAGTATTAAGGGATCTGTCAAGGGCACTAATACACAAGATGAGTGTGAAATACTTTTACATTATGCATTTCTTTAACAAGCATAAGTAGGTGTGTAACTGTTCTCTAAGTCCAGGGGGGGGCGGGGGTAACCAAAACAATGCATACTTGAATACACCTGGGTCCTCTGCAATCTTACCGTTATCCGTATTGACCAAGAAAAAGATAATAAAAAACCTAGCCTAGCTTTTACTGCAGGCACCATCATTCGATTATAACTGGACCAAAAAGTCACATGACACACAGTTGGTAGATGATAAAATAGGTGTAATGTGTAAGAAGTCAAAACATACAGCTGGCCTTAATTCTGTGATTTACATGTGTTATAGAGTTAACTGAGAAATGAGAAATACATTTTGTAACATTAATGACATAACAGAGCTCAACAAGTTGCACCTACAGCAGTGGCTTGGGGTTGCGGTTCTGGAAATCGCGGTTCCGTCTTCCAGAAGCATAAATACCTGTTATTTGTAGATCCAAATAAACAAGGGCTGGTCTCCATCCAGTACACATTTTCTGACCCTCTCCCTGCACCTATACATTTATTAGAAAAATCTGTGTGCATTTCATGTAGATGTACAAAACAACACAGATGCCAGTAATATAAAAACAGACCAATCCACAACCCATCAAAACTCACCCTTCTCACAGGAGTGTAAGGCCTCATCTTGGATTATGGGTTTAGGTGACATTCTCTCTTGACCCCTAAAGACCTTAGGTGTGGAGAACATCTGGCTGTACGCAGCTTGTTTCTCTAGAGGTGCCTCTTTTTCACTTGGGGGCCTGGGATTCCCAGGTTCTTGATCAGGGTCCCCATCTCCAGCTCTGGTGGAGGCCTTCACAGTCAGCACCTCAAACCAGTCTGGACAAAGTGACCCCAATTCTTCAAAGAGAAGACATGAGTTTAAAAAAAAAAAAAACAAAAAAATTACTTAAATCGGGAAATAGTGTGATGTGAGTGAATGGAGTAATTGATTTGAGTGCAGATGGGTGGAGTCATGCTTGGGTGGGCTGATTTGAATCGGCCGCCGCAGGTGCGTTACTTAGGAGTATTGAGGTTGGGGAATATAAAAGGGGGGTTAGAGCTTGGAGGACAGGTCTCTTTCTTGTGGTGTGACTGTGTTGATGGCACTCTGGGTGGGAGGGGTCTGTTGCAGTTGCTTAGGACTGATGGTGACGAAGACAGGTGGACTAGGGGGAGCGGTTTGCCTTCCGGGTTAGGAGGGGAGGTCTGTTGCCTCCTGTAGATAGTCCGGGACGGGGTTTAGAAGAGTGGAGTGCTGTGGATGAGTTTGTGTGAGCTTGGCTTTCGCTATTTCCCAAAGTCGGGTCTGTATCCCCAGGATACACGACTGCGTCTTGAACTTGCACCCCAGGGGGGGGCTATGCTCGTATGTGTGAACATATGAACTTTGGGTTGTGATCATTTACAGGCTCCGAGGTTTATAGCTGTTTTCGGCTGTGTTAAATAACCCACGATTATTACAATAGTTATGCTTAGAAACATTACTTGTTCAATATTAGATGCATAAGTAAGGGTTCAAATCTAGGTTTCTCTCGATTGACTATACAAACACAAAAAGTTGCGACTGACGAGCAAAACTCACCTTCTCTGGTGTGTTGATTTAATACTTCTAACATCTTACACTTAGCCACATATTCAGCACGTCGTCTTCTTGTGAACAATCTGGAATAAAACCAAGAACTTCGTGATTCATGCGGTCACGGTTTCTGGATGAACGAGCGGAGATAAGTGCTCGAGTGTAATAGAGTGCAAATAAACAACTAACAGGGTGTAAGTAATATGCTGCTGTAATTCTGCGGCACTTAAGCGACTAACGACACTAAACCAGTAACAAAAAGCCAGAAAGGACAGGCTAACAGCCACGCTAGCGAGCTGCGGGCGCGGAGGTAATACTCGGCAAAGCGCCATGACAGTTACCTCTTAGACGGTGTCGCACGCACAGAGTCCTTATGGAAGCGTCACCGTGCTGCTCGCCTCCTTCCCCCCAATCTCAGGGGCACGAAAAGCCGCCATGCGGGAGAAGCTCCGGCCGACCAGACGCTCCGCTCCACTTTCGCGGCTCGCGCCAGCGGCGTGACGTGCAGACACGTGCGGCCGGCTTCAGCCAATCAGAAGCTGGTCTAGTCATGGTGGGCGGGACCGAGGTAGAACTGCCGGTAGATGTCGGGAAATAAACTAAGTAGGACCAGCAGCACGCGGAAAAGGCTTTTATTATGCACTTTCGTTTAATTTCAAAAGCGTTTAATTTAAAACGTTTATCGATATTTCTAAGATACATTGTATGTCAAGAAACACCATCCAATTCTGTCTCGGTTAACGATGCTGCAACTTTCCGGGTGATTTAAATTCTGATGTTTCGGGAGTACAGCCTTCACATAGCGATATTGATGATGGAAAAAGATAAGGCAAAATTCATATTTGTTGCACCCTAAACACTGGAGGTATACCTCCCATTTTGCAATATACATGTATTAATATGCATGCTGTATTTTGGAAACAAACATTTTTATCTTTAAGCACATAGCTTTACAGGGGTTATATATACTTAAATAGCCTTAAATTTTTCTGATTAATAATGAACTCAAATCATTACAATGCTGAGATTCCATGGTTTTATTATAAATTCTTATATAATCAAGTTAAGGAAATGTAGAGAGACAAAGTGTTCTCCCTGTGCTTGAATAGATTTCTTTTGGATAATGCAGTTCATATCCTGGACTAAATGGAGTGCTTCTTCATTCGTTCATTAATTATGTAGTTGTGTGAGTTCCCTGTGAAGGACCGGTTTACCATCACAAAATACTAAGATACCTCTGTAATTGCAAACAAACGATCATTTATAGATCATGGGCACCATGCAGAGTCGGCCAGTTGATGACTACTGATTTAAAGTGTAGGAGTTACACATTTCAGAAAACGAATAGGTTTCCTTATGTATGTAAAATTCGCAGATTAATTTTATACAGTTTAGTAGAAGTAGTCTAAGTTGACAAACGTTTACTGGAGCAGAAATGACTTTTCAGTTTGTTTGGCAACATTGTTTATATAGCAATGTGCGCCTGGAACTTGCTAAACTAATGGAAGATGGGCGAGATGGTTGCTAAGCAAATGGAAAATGGGCGAGATGGTTGCTAAGCAAATGGAAGTGAGATGGTTACATAGTTACCTGTACAGTACCCAGTGAAGCCAGTGTAGTTCCCTGGGCAGGCTTCATCTCCCAGTTACATTTTGGCAATGGACTGGTATGTCAGCACCCCCTCAGAAGATGTTGCCTATAGGACTGACTGACCCTGAACATGGAAGTTAAATAACTGAAGTGTGGAACTAACTCCACAGCTACATATTGCTCATCAATCAAGCTCCTTTTCTTTTTTGCTGTGCAACCCTGCTGATGTTCTCAAACTTTGTTACACCTTCAACAAAAGGAAATTAAACAGTTATTGTTCAGCATTTTGGATTTTTATTTTGTTACATAAGTTTACAGAACATCAACCAAAATAACTTCACAAAAGCAAAAGTATTTACAAGTCGAGAAACCAACTATGAAAATTCTTAGGGAAGCTTTAAAAGTGTTTCCTTTCTTCTTTTACACGTTCAGGTGCACGCAGTTTATTTCATCGCAATTTAAAAAATATTTTACCAGCAAAGCTCTCTCTGTACTATATACAAATGTATCTTTCAGTTACAAGATTTTTTGTTTATAAATACTCCTAATACATTTCATAAAACATAAACTATGCATGCTTGGCAGTTTTAATAGATAGAACAGTTTCTTTTTATCCTATAAAACTACTAAGTTAAATGCATGTCGTTTTAATATAAATAACTGTAGAAGCTAAGAACAACAGAAAAAAACAGCATACGGAAAATGTAGTAACGTAGTAAGTGAGGTGGCCAACAGAAATGTCCAATGACAGCATCTTCGCTGCAGTGTCATAGTAGTTCAGCATGAACATCCCCAAATGAACATGCTACAGTGTGCAATGGACGATAATCTGCTTACAGTTGGGTGCACATATAAGCAGGCCCTCCACCATCACCAAAAAATAGCACAGGAAACAATATGCCTCTTTCTCTGTTCCTTAGAATTTCAAGTAGCCAGAAGCACTATAATTAGAAAAAAAAAGAACATTCTTTGAATGGTGTAGTAAGTTTCTTTCACTCGAGTGAAGCATTGCACGTTTTCCCCAAACATTAAAAATGGCAAACATCTGCAGAAGAATAAGTTAATATAACTTTGGTATATGTCTTTGTTAGGTGTGGTAGTCACTGATCCCCGCAGCTGCCACAGCCACCATGTGACTTTGTGACTTCATACATACATATTAGTGCAAAAAAGTCAAGATTCAGTCTTTTTATGCAATAGAGTCTTGTGTTCCTTTCACTTCTACAGTATTGCTGCACACTGGGCATTCATAAGCTCCTGCCAACCAAGCAAGGTCAGGAGTGCCTACCCCAGTTTTTCTGGACAAGATTAGAACTTTTCCAAGCCTATGCAGGTGCAATGATAGCCCGAGATGGGAGTAAGGGTGGGCTAAGTGTGCCCTCTCTCCCATTAGAGGCTAGTGCCTGACACGCTGGAGTCTGGGAGGTAGGTACCGAAGACTCTGTAACCCTGGGCCTGATGGATCATGTCCCGGATCTCGCTATTAAGCTCCATCAACTTGACACAGATGTGTGACATGTCTTGGTCAGAGCCCACCAGGGCGAAGGTGCCAGTCTGGCCCAGTGTTTGGTGGCGGAAATAGATGTTCAGCAGGGTCTGGACCTCATCCTCAGAATTGCTGCCAAAGATGTCATTGGGCCACGTCCTCCTGTAAAGGGATAACCAGCAATCAGATGACAAAAATATATGAATGCTACTGATCACAGAACTTTGCCACTCCACTGTCAGATGTTGACCTGCAGAGACGGATGTGTTGGATGGTGGCTGTGAGCTGATTGCTCCTCAGGCTTTCCAGGATGGCCTGCACGGCTGCCTCAGAGGTGAAGAAGATGGGGTCCAGTGAGGGGCTCTCTTTGGCAACCACAGAGGCAGCTGCAGCTCTTAAATTGCTCTTCAAGTCACTCAGCTCCTGGGACATGTTCAACAACTACGAGAGGTGATGAAGGGCGCAAGTCAGAAGTAATCACCGCAACAACACCTCCTCCTAACATCTCCTAACAGCTGGTAGTGACGGCGCAGAAACTTTGCACAAAATGAATTATTTTTCTAAACCCACTGAGCATCCAATGAAAATTATTTTGAAAGCTTAACTACTGACAAACACCACACAGAGTGTTTTGTATATGATGCTTTTTTTTGTTTATGATAATTAATGATAAATGCAAAATTTGACCAAAGTGTGCCTTTCTTTGCCCGAAAGAGGAAGGCGTGAGTCAGGACTGCTATACCTCAGGAATGGAGCTGATGGCGTGGACCTGGCCAATCAGCTTACAGTAGGACTGAAAGAGCAGCAGGAGCTGGAAGTGGAGCTTGTAGAGCCGTTGGCACAGCTCCAGTTGCTGGAGGGGAGAGACACACACATGCAGACGCATTCTGAGAAACCGCCAATCATCTGCAACAGGACAGTCCAATCCACACACCACTCTCTCTCTGTTAGCATCTGGCATCTTTTTCCATCACTATGCGTATTATTATGTGTATAAAGGTCTATCATCCATCTATCTATCCATCCATCCATCTGTCTATCTATCCATCCATCCATCTAACTATCCATCACATCTCAGAATTGAAAGTCTTTAATGCATACAGGTGCAATAATCCTGCTAAAGTCCACCACTATATCATCCTTAAATAGCCCCACCGATAGTTAAATAGCAAACACATGGCGACACTGAGTAGCTGACATGATTATGATACTTCAGAAATGAACAGATGATGCATTTTGCCTTCATATTAATTAATAAAATAGTTGTTATTTTAACTTACTGCCAGAGATTCCATTTGCTACAGAGCAAGCATGTCACAGGACAAGAGAAAGGTGAGAAGTAAATATAGAAAAGAAATCAAGGAAAAGCATGCTTTCTTGTGCCAAAGAAAGTGTCATTAGCAGTTAGCGGATGTCTTAAGTCGCACATGCAAGGAGAGGGAGAGAGAAATGCAGTTTGAAAAGCTTACAGGGATCCTGGAGGCCTTACATGAGTTTTTTTACAGGCCAGGCATAAAAGCAGTTAGGCAGATGGAAAAACACAGTGAGTACTCTGCTGGGACTGCTTTAACATATGCTAGCATGTACTGTATAAATGGCGTAAGTGTTTCTAAGACCATGCCTCAACACTTCCAGTGACAGGCAGTCAGTCTGCAATTGGTTGCTCCCCTTAGATGTTATTTTTTCGCTTTGGTCTGGGAACCGCTATTCCTCCCAACAGAGTTCAGAGGTTGCGTTGCAAGGCGGGGCAGAAACAGTATGATATGTGGCAACCGGGGGATTGCCCAAACAAGCTTGGAGCCAAGAGTAAGAGTGGGGAGGGGAATGAAAGTATTAAACTCACAGGACTACCAGAGAGTGTGGTTCATAGGGAAACATGTAAAAGATCAATTGAAATGGAACCAAATGTAAAAGTAATCTGCTCATAAGAGTGATTCGCAACAGTGGATGCATTTGCTGCAGAGACACCGGATGGAAGGTGAGACCTTGTATCTGTTTCTAGAGGCTCTAAAGCAGGGGTAGGGAACCTGATCCATGGAGAACCAGTGTGGGTGTGGGTTTTTGGGATGACCTCTCAAACAGCCAATAATAAAGCATTGGTTGTCAGCTCCTGTCCTGGGGACCCAGTCTTATTGACTGATTCAAAAGTCATCCCAAAAGCCCGCACCCACACCGCTCTCCATGGATCAAGTTCCCTACCCCTGCTCTAAAGTAAATGATTTTGATGCTACTACTGACATAAACGTGAAACACTGAACAGGTGTCATTATTTTTACACAGTCAATTAAATCCAAGTTAAACAAGAACTTTCTAAACACGGCTCTAGAAGTTAGTTAATCTTGTTAATATGAACCTGCCATCCATCTTGAATTCTGATTGGTTTACATGGGTTAACATCATAAACTGAGGGCAGTCTCATCGAGGATACC
>JAODKN010000038.1:14203310-14215290 GCA_026774425.1 Petrocephalus zakoni
ACGAGGTGAGGGAGCAGACACAGAACATTCAAGGGGAAACCTGCCAAAAAGAGATCAGGGTTAGCCCAGGGGCAAATATGCTATGGTGACTAACACACAGGTTAATGCAGAACACTGAATCACATCCGTTCCATATATAGCCTCATACTTACTATTAGCTCATGTGCTAATGTGTAAATGTTGAGTCACCCCCCCCCTCCATATACAGCCTCATAGTTACTGTTAGCAAATGTGCTAATGTTTACATACTGAGTTAGCATCTGCTCCACATACAGCCTCATAGTTACTGTTAGCAAATGTGCTAATGTTTACATGCTGAGTTAGCATCTGCTCCATATGCAGCCTCATAGTTACTGTTAGCAAATGTGCTAATGTTTACGTGCCGAGTTAGCATCTGCTCCATATCCAGTCTTACAGTTAGGGCTAGCACGTGTGTTAACGGATAGATGTTGAGTAACCATTTTACTGCAGCAGTGTAAATGAAGCCCAAACTCAAACAGCATGTATTCTTTCTCTACATCATGATTGTAATTAATAAAATACAGTGTTCTGCATCAAACTGTATAAACTGTGTCTTGTCATTGTCAATCCTCTGCATCACTCAAAGGTAGGAATATATTAATAAATGTTAATGGTTATCCATCTAGCGCAGTGCTTCCCAATCTGGTCCTCCGGGACCAGCAGTGGTCCATGTTTTTGCTCCTGACAGACAGTCCACATTTTTGCTACCGAGAGTCAGCAAAAACGTGGACTGTCCCCGAGTACCAGGCTGGGAAACACTGACCTAGAAGGATAAACATTAACATCTCTCCCGGTAGGAAAAATGTGGACTGTTTGGCAGGAAGGTAGGGGGAGCAAAAATGTGGACTGCCTGTGGGTCCGTGAGGACCGAGTTGGGAAACACTGCTCTAGATAATTACATCAAGTGCAGGCTGTGATGGTCATACCTATGGCCTGTGAGGTGTCCACCACGGGAACACGGGACACGGGAGTGAGCTGCCGGAAGAGCTGCAGCGTGAGGTCGAGCGTGGCCGCCGAGGTGAAGCCCTTGAGCAGCACCTGCTGGAGCCCGGTGAAGCCGTTCCACTGGAGCTGGGCCTGCAGCTTGTCGAGCTTCTCCCGGTTCTCGGGCAGCTCTAGCGGCATGTGTGAGAGCAGCTTATGCAGCAGGCGCAGGGCCATCTGGTACTCGAACTCGAAGTCGGACTCCATCAGCGACACCGCCACCCAGAAGATGGTGGCCAGCAGGTTGCAGGGGTGGTTGATGCTGGCCGGGTCGCCGACGCTGTCTTTGGAGGATGAGGGGCTCCGGGTTTTCGTCAGGCCGCCTAGCTGCCCGCTGGCCTGTAGCCGCTCCAGCGGGGTGCTGCACGGAGCGTCTGGGAACCGGTCCTCCTCTCCGAATTTCTTGGGCACAGAGTAACTGCGCTGGTGGTGATCACGCCCCGCCTTGCTCTTGCCTGCCCCCTGCTGGTACAGATCCAGCTGGCCCGTACTCTTTCTATTGGACCTCAGTTTTGCATTGTTCAGGAAGTCTGGGGAGGCAGCCCTGCTGGAGACATGGACAGCTTTAATCAATGCGACGCATGACGGAAAAATCACATTAAAAATGCAGTGATGCTGTACAGTATAGTGCTACTCGGTAGTAATGCAGCATGCCTGGATAAGACGGCCATCAAGTCGTTGTTCTTCAGGCACTCTGCCAAGTTGTCCACCACTGACTCGAGTGTGAGCAGGACCTCCATCACATAGCCCTGGGAAACCGGTCAGAAACGGGAGCTCGTTATTCCCAGGGCGCGGTGGAAAACCATTAGTCAGAAACACGAGAGACACACAAGCCACATCGCATCCACCCAGCTACAAAGTGCTGCAACAGTCTATGCTCTTTTTTCAAAAGCTGCATTGTGAAAACAGGGGAAAAAAGTTTCAAAGCCTCTATGACCTTGTGTCTCTATCAGTCATTATTGTCATTCTGGTTCTTTGACAAACGTGTAGTAATTTACACGTGAAAAGTGCTGCGTGTCACATTACACCGAGATGTGTCTGATGGGGAACTATTAAATTTTAATACACAGACACACACAAGATATATATTTGTTTAATATAATTTGTAGTGTTCTGTTGCGTTTTGATCATTTATGATATTGTAGTGGCGTTTACTCGATGTTTGTTACTATCTGTGGCATACGTTCAGAAAAAAGGAATCCCCATCAGAACAAGAAGGACGGCAGATAATAAAGAGGCACCTGCATGTCATCGCCGTGCTCACCAACCACCTCCACCAGGCGGGAGAGGAGGTCGGAGACGGCGTGCGCGGACAGTGGCTGCTGCAGGGCCCGGAAGATCTGGAAGGAGCGTCCAGCGTAGTGCCGCGAGGAGCTGTACAGGGCAGTCTGCAGAGCCACGTCGCTCAGCTGCTGCTCCAGGTGGAAGTCTGGGCGGGAGGGATCTCAGGAATATGATCACAGAGAAGGGGGCCCGGCACGGGACAAAGCCGGGCACAATCTGGGGATCTAGCAGTTTACCCAGTGCAAATGCTGTAGTAGAGCTTGAATACTGAGTCGTCCATATGTTATGTATAGCTTTAGCCAGGGGCTAATCATCGTTACGCTAAGGATAAACCGTGAAGCAATGCATCGCTCATTGGCTTCTTAGCATTTAGCACCAGGCCACGGACATCCTGTTCCTCCGGATAAGAATATGTGCTCATTTAACAAATGCCTCTGTAACATGCATGTGAAAGGATTGCTCAGTCTACGTGAGGCACTCACCTGACTTGGACTCCTTAAACACAGACAGAATGTGGCGAAGGAAGTTTGACAGCTGCTCTGTGCTTTTGCAGTTCTGGTTCTTGGGCGTGATGTCTTCATGGCACCACAGAGGTCCAAATGGCCTAAAAATAATATCATCACAAATTATAGACAAAGACCCTAGGGTGACATATGTAAAAATGCTGTTGAACATGCTTGAGAACATGCATGAGAGCAAATAAATGTATTTAGAATCAAATTATAATATCAAGCAACTATAACAATACCTGTCTTATTGCAATGTCAGAATAATTCATCGGAAGCTATAAATATTTACCAGACATTAAAACATTAACTTGCTCTCAATATATATATTTAAATGTAATGACCTACAACGAACACAAGATGGCGCACAGATAGCGGACATGAGTAGTCTTGACGCAGCAAGCTACCTCCCATAGACAAACACCTCTGGCTCTTCTTATAGTGTGAAGTGAGTGGAATCGGGCAGCAACTCAACCATAACTAATCAGTATTTATGCTATGCTGCAGAGCTTAATGATCTGCAAGGCTGCAAAATTCCTGCAGTTCCGGGGCGGCGCTGCCATTTACCCCTCGTCTGAGGAATGCAGCCCCACAATAAATAAACTATTTAAGCAATTACATTTAAAAATGAGTTATAGGTAAGTAATAAACAATAGCACATAGTTATGAATAGGTTAGGTACGAACAAAGTGATCGAACTGGAATATAATTACTGGACTGGTGTTACTCTTGGTTCCTCCCTGCATCGAAAAATACCTCTTAAACTATAAGTTCATATGTCATAGCTCCCTTACAGTACGTATACGATGTTTTTTGCCCTGTAACTAAACAGACCGAGAGATTGTTATGTGTAATCTTAAGCTGCTGTTGCTACCTGGTGGTGAGGAACTCAATGAGCTTGCTGGTCTTCTCGTCAGCTTCGGCCGAGGGCTCCTCCAGGTCCTCCTTCTCCTGTGAGACCTGTGGCAGGTTCCCGCTGCAGCTGCTGCCCAGGCTGATGCTGGACGAGGTCGAGGAGGAGCTGAGGCCCGAGTCCGGCACCGGGGAAGCATCGTGGCATTCACGAAGGAAGTCGAAGCCTCCTGAGAAGAGAGGGGAGGCAGAGAATAGCTAAATGCGGCATAGGTGGGTGTTTAATTAGACTACCAAAGAAAGACATAGGAATTATATGGATCTCGGCTTGTTTTCACTGCTGTCCGGCACTAGCTAGCAGCTATAAAAGACAGAGCGCCCTTGTTATTGTATAAGGATTACCTGATACAGATGGTACTCTAAAGTGAATATCAACAGAGCCTACGGCCATAATGAGATAAAGACAGAAGACTGGAATGCTTTAATCAAGACCTTTGATGCATTTTTGGCAGGATCTCCAAATGTTTTCTTTCCCTGATAAGAAGTCATCCGTTCCTTTCCGAAGGAACCCAAAATCTGTACCTCCTGATGGCCGTTTCAGGAAGGGCTACTCAGCTGCAGTGGGACTGTCAAATGTTAAGTCTAACAGCTGGTTAAATAGTGATTCCTCTGGTCTTCGTTGCTATCGTGATAGATGCAATCAGTCAACCTTCATCTCTACTACTAAAAATAAACCAATAACGAACTTTAACAAGCCATAACAATTCAAAGATATTTCTGAGATCTCTATCCCCAGAAAGGTATGTTTAAATCAGAGTATCTGTGGGGTATCCCAGTCAAAAAAATTGTTAAAAAAAAAGACTAAAAATCATGATGGTCTAAGATATTCTTAAATGGTCATGACCTAACTCTTGCTGCTTTTTGATGGTTTAGCTTAGTGGGTCACCAGTTGGTCATGTTAGTTTGGCCAGCCTATCAAGCTACCATATTGGTACCATACCATACCGTACTGGTATGGCCAGCTAAATCATAACACCATCATGCAAAAACATATCGTAGGCTGGTTGAGTATCGTAAATTGGTCCACCAGCTTAAGCCGATCGAGCTGTTTGTTCAGCAAGGGTACAGACTGTGTATAGTCATTTGTCTGTGTTTGTCTACCTGTGCAGAGGTTTTCGGGCTGGTAATTGCCTCTGAAAGTTAGGGTCTTGCTCTCTGTTATCTCCCTGGTGACCAGGAGGACCGAGGCGATGACCTGGAAGTTGTTGTTGCAGGACAATGTGATGAGAAGGTGGAGAAGCAGCCTCTTGCTGTGCTCGAACACCTCTGGCCTGTAGTGGTCCAGGCCTGCCAGCAGATCCATGGAAATAAGCCAGAGAGAATGAATGATTTTGGAGGGAAAACCGGGCAGTTAAAACTGAGGCAGCGTATCTGTTTATGTGTGCGACTGTCGTGCAGCTTGATGCCAAAAATGCTCCGCATGCTTCACATGAAAGATTAGATAAAAGTGCTGAGCTTCAACCTCATAGGAATGTGGGACATGCCAAGATGACACTCTAATGATGTCAAGGTACTTAGACAGAAGGTGAAGGTGTACATGCCATTCTCACCTCTGTTCAATATAACAACATTTTTTGCATTGGCTGCCCTTTCACCAGAGCTCTGTGAGATATCATGCTTGCTTCTTGAAGACCTAAATTTGGGTGTAGTACATGCTAGCACTATCCAGAACTTCAGGGAGACCTAAATTTCTCTTGGTCATTCTCACATCACTCACTGACCTTCACATTACACTCCATGTTACTAATCAAACAACCAAAGATACGAGTGTCACTACAAGCTGCAGTCATGGCACAAATTAACCGTCGAAACACACAAGGGTATTTTCACAATGATATAGTTTTTAAAGTGTGGTATACTATGTAAGAGGCAGCAAGTGTATGAATTAGTGGGGAAAAAAACTCACATTAAGAAGAAATTGGTTGGAACATATCTTGTACATGCTTGCAAAAACCATTCATCAAAGATTCTAACAATTCTCATACTTAGAAGGAAACACTAGGCTTTTGTTATCTGGCACAATTCATGGCCTTCATCTACTTCATCAACACACACGTTTGTTTTGCAGGAAGGTCACGGAATAGAACATTTATCAGTTCCGTAATTTTACTTCTGCACATTATATTGAAGCTGAAGAGGTGAATGTAATCAGGAAATCTTTTGAAGCAAGACATTAGAATCTCAATATATGTAATTACAGTATTTGCACTGGTCAGATACTATTAATACTAAGGAACTCAGATTAAAATTCAGGGAAGAGGTTAGGATTTAGAGGCAAACAGGGGAAAACTCACCCAGAAAGAGAGCGTGGAGCAGCAGGGGAAGGTGCATAGCCCAATCTTCTCTCACACTGTGGTCAACCACCATCTCCGTCATGAAGATCACAGCAATGTTACATCTGCAGTAACCACAGGAGAGGCTGCTCAGCACATTACCTGAGGCCCTGCTGCACTGCACCAGCTTAGGCCTTATCCACACGTACACAGTACTTTTCATAAATGGTAATTTTCCTCCTCTGTTATTAATAAAGATCTCTGACCACATGAAAGCATAAAATGCATTGTCAAGAGCATGCCAAACCAAAGGCCGGCGATATAACTCTAACCGTAAAGCCAATCATATGTTGGCCAATCAGCAGGCTTATGACCAGTTCTGCTAGGCTAAAAACAGCTAATTTAAACAGCGAGCAGCATATACTCTGATGTCAAATTAACTAGGTAACGGCACACACTCTGACGTTACAAGCCAAAAACTGTCTATTTTCCTGTCTAAGCGTCGATGCTGAAAACACTGAGTTTCTTAAAATGTTCACCCTGGACCCTCAGTGGAGTTCCACAAAAGCTCAGTTTTCAATGATCTCTAATGCCATTTGCATGTGGACAAAAGGCCAAAACGCATAAAAAGCTATGTTTTAAAAAATACCCATGTATGTGTGGACACAGCCTTACTCTGAGACCCATCAACTCGTCATATAGAAGACACGGTGGGTTCTTGATAACATGGAAAAAATCAATCTCCAAATCAATTCTGAATTACAGTGGCTTTATTTGAGTAATTTATGATGATGCTCATAAAAAGAAATGGAAATGCAGGACACTGATTTCTTCCTATTACCATTCTAACAGGTCAAAAGGTCATCAATGCATTACCTCTAGGATACCCTGTGTTACGTAAACTATAGGCGAGGTGCTGCCATATTTCCAAAGTCAAGCCCAAACATAAATGTTTAAATGCAGCTATTGCCCAACAAGCCTTTGCAGGGGTACCTACTGCCATCAGTTAATATAATGGGTTTGGAAGGAAACGGCACCTTAGCTTCTAACAATATAAACTGCATTGTCTCACTGGCTTTGCAACTTAAGGCTAATAACAGACAATCAGCCAAGTTTAGATGTGAGACTAAACATACTTAAGTCAAACGCAAATCCTTATTTCTGCATCTTTCAAAATGCAGGAAATCAGAAAAGAAATTCGCAAAGCAGTACATGCAGATTTTTCCTCAACTCAAACACGTCGAGAGATAACTAACCATAACGGCATATGTCAATGAATTATCATGAAGCCCTTATCCAGTGCAGGGCGCCCTGGGGCCCATTCGGGGGTACATAAGGCAGGTGGCAGGGCTCTCACGCATGCACACAATGGGCGATTTCGAGAAATAACTTAAACCTAATAATTTTTTTGCACTGTGGGAGGAAACTGGAATCAGACCAAGCAGCCTGTAGCTATGAGGTCACCCACTGCATCATCATGACACCTTCCCACCAAATGCACTGCATGAGTAAAGGCAAGCCTAGGCATTGCTAAGCGAATCTGACTGCTACAGCACTCAGGTGCTGGATCACGCATTACACTGGAACAGGCTAAGGTATTACATTAATCCAAACCCTGCAATCAACCCCGCACTCCCCTGTTCCAGGCAGTCAGGCACAATCCTTTTAATCCATCAGATAAGAGCAGAGTAACACAAACTGACATTTAGATATCTCAGCTGTGCATTAAAATATTGCAGTTTATCCGCAGTTCGGATTATGATGTCACAGTGGCCAGGGATTCCTGTCCATTTTAACCTTGGCTAGACTGTTTTCTGCTATGTTGCATCTTTTCTGCTGGTCTCAGTTACAACCTGCTCATCACTCTGCTAAGATTATCATCATGTGGGCAGAAGGCTTCGCTGTGCTGCACTCGCTCGTGCTTTTGGGAGAAAGTCCGTCGACTGCCTGACTTCGATCATCCCGCTTTCAACGCGTCAGTGTGTCAACAAGGGAGGGGCTTGTGTTTCAGTTCTTTAACTAATGACAGTCTTCATTATAAGACATAGGCATACTGATCCAATTTTTCCCTCATTTTCAGACTCAAGGCTATCAGCCATTACCCACAAATGGTGCCCGGCTCAGTGGGCTAAGCCCCTGTGCCTGAGATTGGAAGATTTTGGGTCCAAGGCTGGCCCAACCGCCAGTTTATGATTATTATCGTGAATTAAAGACGTGCCCTCACATTGCCTCGTACACCCCCTGCAGGTAAACATGCTCCTACATTTTCAACCTGTGACACATCTCTTAATAAAATGCATACACAATAACACAGGTACTTTACAAATCTGTACACCTTGCCGCTTAAGATAAAACACTGGTTTTAATTAATGTGGTGACATCATACAATAAAGACTCAAATGCAATTGCCTTGTTCACCCAGGGACGCGCTGAACTCAGGAAGATCAGGACGTTCACCTGACATCAACTGCAAGTACTTCACCAATAAGATCATAGGGTGTTCCCTAATTTAGGTACAATAAAAATAAATCTCTCTGTAGTAATTGAAAATATGAGCCCCAGCGTCTTAGTGCAATACCTGATTATTTTAATGAGCTTTTAGGTCTCCGCCAATAAGTCAGGACACCGGCCCATCCAATGACGGATTTTTACACTTAAACTAATGCAATGTACTGTAGCTCACAGCACAATCACAACACCTACTGACGGCTCAATCCACACTGAATTTTGTCACCATAGGAGAATTCTGAAATAGTTTTAGAGCACACACACAATCACACACTGTGGGCAATTTGCTTTAACACTTTTTTTGATGGTAGGAGAGCCTGGCAGAATCCCATGTAACAAGTAGAGCAGTGTTTCGCAACCTGGTCCTCAGAGAACACCGGACAGTCCCTCCCAGCTCCCAGCCAATTAGGAACACAGAGTATCTGGGAGCTGAGAGGAAGCAAAAACCTGGTCTGTCCAGTGTTCCCTGAGGACTGGGTTGGGAAACACTGATGTAGGAAACATGCAAGCGTCATACATGCAGCTGCAGAGCTGAAAGAGCTGTAGAGATTAGACTCTTCCATGAGTTACCTGTGCAGGGGCCCCCGAGGAGCGATGGTCTCAGGCAGGTAGTCCACCAGTGGTGCCCAGCACCCCCCGTTTGTGGGCATGGGCAGGGGGTGTGGCTGGTTGGTCTCCAGCACAGTCATCAGCCAGCTGGCATACGGGGGCAGTGGGTCACCTGAGAAGGAGAAGGTCACATGGATCCAAAGCAGCCGGAAACCTCCGGCCAACTGACTCAACCAGCACAGTCTTTCAGAGGACAAGTGCCACATACAAGGGCAGATGAGTAAGAAAAGTGAGCAATCAGTCACTGACAGTCACAGCGATACACAGCTAACTGCTCAATGTTCAAGTATTGCCTCAACGGTGTTGACACAGCCACTCGGTCAAGCTGGTGGCAGCCATGTTGAAACACTCAGACTGGAGCTGTGGCCATGTATACTCTGCCCCCTACAGGCCATCTGGCAACAGAGCAATGACCAGCGCCTGTCTTGTGACTCGTGCTGCTGGGGGAGGGGTGTGTTCTGTCATTGAAATTAATCCTCCCTCAAGGACTAAATCTATAGGTCGGGGGGGGGCAATCTTATCCGCAAAGGGCCAGTGTGTAGGCAGGTTTTTGGGATAACCTTTAGCTAAGGTCTGAGGACTCTTCAGCCAATCAGGCCTCTAGTTAGCAAGTCTAATAAGGAGTCGCAGTGAAAACCCGCATACCCAAAGGCCCTTTCTGGAATGAATGGCTCTCCCCTGCAGTAGGTTTTCTGTAGCAGGCTGTCCTGTTTCAGTGGTCTAGACCAAGGGCTGGTGAAGGATTACTTACTCTTTTCTTCATCGTACGACCCTCCGGAGCTGTTGCTGTAGCGGGACTCCAAGCGATTATACATGCGCATCTTACCGCTGAACCTGCAATGGCGTGCACACAGCGAAACGCGGAGTTAAGGGCGAGCAGGAGCGAGGCCGTCAAACCCTTGCAATGGCACCGAGGATGTTTCAATCAAAGGGCGTACAGATAAAAAGGCAAATCTGACTTACTTGTCCTCATTCTCTCTGATGACTTTTGTCTCATCCGCGTCGGCAAAACTCTCCTGGCCAACCACTACTGTGTTATTGCTCGACGTAGTACCTACAGAAATTTTAGTGGTCAGTACCCGTAGTGTCTACAAGCCGGTATGACTGGAAAGGCTGTAACTCATGGCCCAACGCCCCCCCACGGATGCTCTGTGGGTCTCACCGGAAGCGGCGGCCGAGGACTTGCTGCTGGCTGCGAACCTGTAGAAGGGCGGGTTGTCACAGTGCAGCACCGCGGGGTTGACGGCCTCCGTCTGCTGGAGCTCGAGCAGCAGCTCCTCCATGGTCTGGGTGGTGTTGTTGCGACACAGGTAGACCACCACCTTCTTGATCTGCAGGCAGAGACGGTGCTGCGCATCGATCTCGAACCGGGCTGCTATGCTGCCCTTCCCTCCCGACTGAAACACCCAACAGCTGTACTGCATCCAGTTTATGTGGCAGATGCTTTTGTACAAATCTGAGGGTGACTGAAAAAGTAGGCGGAGCCAGTGGTCTGGAGCAATTGGGGGTTAGGGTGAAATCGCTCAGGGTGAAATCACTCTGCTGACCCGGGATTTGATCCTGCGACCTTCTGGTCACAGGCAGAGCACCTGAAGGCACAGGGTCGCACACAGGCTGACTCACGTAGGGCAGCAGAGGGGTGTCGCTGCTCACGCCGCCCAGGCTGATCAGGAACTGCAGCACGGTACGGAGGTTGCTTCCCCACATGTCGTTGCTGACCAGCGCGTTCCAAGCATTCTCCATCTCGGGTCCTGGGACATCGTCCCCATACTGGGGAGGGGGGCGATATTTCAGAATGTGATCGGCAATGCAGGGCAAATTCACAATATAATAAACAAAAAATAAATTATTTTCAATTAAATTATGCTGTTATCGCCATAGGTTATACTCAGGTGAAAAATTCTCATGTGATTTTGAGATGAAGAGGCTCCCAGTTGGAAGGGCTTGCACCTTGGCGGTCATGAACATGAGGTTGTTGAGCACTAGCGAGGTAGCCTGCAGCGAGCCCCAGCCACTGCCCCGGAGCCAGTGCGAGGACGCCTCCTTGCCAGGCCGGCTGTTCGCCCCCTGGGCAGGGGAGCAGGGCCGGGAGGCTTGGGGCAGCAGGCCGCTGTCCACCAGCTCGATGTTGTGCAGCCATGGTAGGAGGTAGGTGAGCATGATCTGGCGACCATTGGGGTGGGTGGTGGGGAAGCGTTGGCTGACCTCTGAGTTTGGGAGGGACAGAACCACAGCAGGTAGCCCCAGGATGGCGTTAAACCGTCTTTTAATGTATCAAAAACCCACAGAATAGGCTACAGTGAGCAGTTTGAGAGATAGTTGGTTAAAGACCATCTACCTCTGTGACCACGGCAGCAAAAGTCATACTTGATATTTTGCTTATTACTCTCTGTGAGCTGTGAGGACAGTCAGACTGCCCAGTCGCCATGGTAACACACAGGTGTAAGACCACAAGATATGGGGGCATAAGAGCATGACTGTCGTGGAGCTCAGAGGGTATCCTGTGCATCTGATCTGCCATAAGAGTTAGAGAGGAGCCACAGGGGGATGTGTCAGGGGGGGCGCATGTGCACTTACCTGAGAAAAGGGGCAGAGTGAGCTGGGGGTACATTCTGGCCAGCTGGCTGGAGAGCTGGGAGAGGGAGATGCTGTAGAGCGGAGCCAGGGGACCATGGGTACCGTACAGGATGCTGCTGGACTTTTGCTCCTTGATCCTCTTAGCGTACACTGACAGTTTAGCTTCCAGAATCTATGCAAGGAGAAAAAATCATCGTCCCTTTAGAATCAGCTTTTACCAGTATACAAGCACATAAGAACATAAGAACTATACAAACGAGAGGAGGCCATTCGGCCCATCAAGCTCGCTTGGGGAGAACTTAACTA
>JAODKN010000038.1:14238132-14258934 GCA_026774425.1 Petrocephalus zakoni
CCCCCCCCCCCCCCCCCCCCCCCCCCCCCCCCCCCCCCCCCCCCCCCCCCCCCCCCCCCCCCCCCCCCCGGGAGAGATGGGAACAGCAGGGGACCCAAGAAATCAGGCATGAAGACATGAATAAACACTAATTACACAATTGCCTGTAACTGCCCCGGAATCCCGTCTTAGTTACCGAGGATACACATCAACACTTACTTTAAATAATTCAAAATGTTTTGACATCTAAAATGCTATTAATTTGTTCTTTGCCAAAACGAATTTTGTTCAGATCTTATCAATGGAAATGAACAAAGGTTAACACATCTGGAATGTACCATTTCCTTCCATGAACGGGGAGACACAGTCTGCGCCTTTCGGCATAAGTGGACTGACCCATAGCTTTTATCTGTAGCAATGCAGCTGGGGCTCTCAATCCACAAAACCACAGAGGACTGTCGGTTGTGGAGGGGTGTGCCGTTGCCCCCAGAGCGGGGAGGACGTCCAGCTCAGAGCGAGGTGGTACAACGGTCCGGCTGATCCACACAATGGGCCGGACTGTACCTCTCACTGACCTCGCCTGTTTTGTTTTGCTTTTTTCCTGTCCATGAATATTCAGCAGGAGGGCATTTTATGGTGCGGAAAAGAAAAAACCCTTTCATGACGTTCACCCAAACAGAACTATATACTCGGGGGGGGGCTGTTCTAAGCAGTGTGTCGCTCGGAGGGTCAGGACACCGCGTCTGTGATCGATCCCTCGTTCAAATTCAAATCCCTGGGCCGGCAGAGTGATGTCACCATTGGGCCCCTGAGCGAGGCCCTTAACCTCCAATCACTCCAGAATTTCTTCCGTTCTCCATGAAGTTACTGGTTGTTGGATGGTGAGATGGGCACCGCTACAGATCCCAAATCGCTCCTCAGGGCACCCCAGCCTTTCCATGTATTGATTAAAATTCACCACCAGCTAATTAAACACAATAACGTAATTAGCTAAACAGCTCAATGAGGTACTGATTAGCCAAACAAGGTGGGCTGGTGGTCAAGTCAACAAATAGATGGGTGCATTGGATGGTTGCTGCAAATACTGGGGTCTTTTCTCTTTTGTTTTGTTTGTTGAACAGTTTTGATGTGTCACTTTGTGTGCATTGTCCTAAAATAAAAATAAAAATAAAAAATTGGTTGCAAAAAAAAAGTAGAGGTTTTGAGACAGAAAAACTAACACACTTTGACAGACATAATATCATATTACAACTTTTGAAACATCATTATTTTTCATTGCCTTGCTATTGCCTCTTGCATAGAACGGGATACATATCACATAGAAAGCCCAGAGATATTCTGAAGAACTAGAATTTGGAAACGCATAAAAAAAGGCATGAAACAGTGTGCAGCTGTGCTGTAAGTCCTGCCCAGCCCAGTGTCTGCCCAGGATATTGTCTGGCTTCCCTCCTTACCAGAAGGAGCTGCTCCTTCCTCATCATACACAGTCTGCTGGACAATAATCAGGCATTACAAAATAATAATTAATCTCCGACGTACTGCTGCCCCTAAAATCCACCGTACTGGGACCGCCTGATGTTCTGTGGGAATCGCATTCAATTCCGGCACTGGGCCGGACGTGGTCATTAACCCTAACCCTAACCCTAACCCCCACACATGACAGCCGGTGTCACCCTGGGGCTGCTTCACACTGCAGGAGCAACACGCTGGAAAAAGGAGGCATGTGCAAAGGGAGTGAGATCCCTGTGCATGACCGATGTGAGAAGATACACCGCTAGCCCGTTAGCAGTGAGCGGTGCATGTATGTATGTGTGCGTGTGTGTGGGTGTGCGCGCGCGCGGGGGGTAATGATGCTAACAGGAATGCCTCGGAGCTGGTTACACTAGTGCCGTACTGGAGACCCACTCTGCCTGTTGCTCCCTTCCCAGTTTATTAGCCCCGAGGACTTACAGATATCACCTGGTGGTTTGCTATTGGTGTCATATCGAGGATAATAAAGAGAACAATCACACATGCCCCTTTATGCTAGAATTGTGGTGTGTGCTATAGATGATGCCAGAAATCTCACTGGCATGGCAACATTTCAGTATAAGTACAAATTTTATCCTTAATCAGGTGGAGATATTAAAAATAACTAATTCACTAGTTCAAACTCATTCACCTTCGATAGTGCTTAGCCGGAACAGGAATGCAGTGATCCTGGAGTTTGGAAAACCCGGAAAGGGGCACCAGTCCATAACAGGCCTCACACACAGAAAAGGCCATTTAGAGACACTAATTCTCCTCACTGCATTTTTTTGGATTATGAGCGCAAAGCAGAAGCAAGAAGAAACCTATAACGCTCCACACATACAGAACAGGGGTGCGGGATTCAAACCTCTAGATATTTATTTACATTTATTTAGCTGATGCTTTTATCCAAAGCAACATACATTTGAGAAAGAAAAGTCAGACAGTCCCTGGAGCAATTTGGGGTTAAGGGCCTTGCTCAACGATAAAAATGCTCTGCCAAATATGGGAGTGGAACTGACATCCTTCTGGTCGCGGCACAGGGTCCTAACCCCCAGGCATACACTGCCCCCTTATGAAACCACAATCCAATCAGGGCCATGACGCTGCCCCCTTTCTATTCATTCTTACTTCTATCTCTAGACTTTTTTTTCTGACTTTACAGTCAGTTTGAGAAGAGGTTTGCTGAAAAGGCCGTAAGATGCAGACCATTGTGAATGGTGATTGTTTTAATATGAATCTTCAGCGTGTTCATGCAGCCGGGGGGGTGGTGGTTTGCTGTCAATAAACCTGGTGTAATTCAATCATAGTGAACATTCAGCTCAGTGAGAGATGAGAGCGGCCGGGTCATTCCGGAATCAAAAGCGTGCAGAGATGAGAGCGGCCGGACCATTCCGGAATCAGAAGCACGCACTCTCGGGAAGCTCCATCTTGGGCTTTGGTTTCTGATCTAGTGAAAAGGGGAATCGGATATTTCCCTGTCTCCTCCATTAGCCCGGCTCACAGCTACTCCCCTTGATAGCCCCAAGCAGGCAGTTAATTTTAACCTGTATCCTTTACCATGTTCCCTCCACATACGAGAAGGCATAAATACACTTACACACACACACATAATCAGCAAAACCAGGCACTACACTCATCCGATAGGCCTTCTGCAGGCACATACACAACACATACTTGCACACAAAGACGTACAACACAATGCAATACACGCGGTCACCCTAAACATTAGTCTTCCTTAAATGCATCCACAGGCAGAAACACACACTCGCGCACACTAGGTAAAAACAGTAAACAGGAGCAGTGTGGGGGCTGGGCTGGGTAGTCAGGGGTGAAGGAGCCCTCAGAACCTCCATGAGCTCCAAGCTGAAGGTGGAGCTGACCGGTGGGCCAGGCCCCAGCGTATTAAAAGCAAACGCTTCATATCCTGAAATCACAACAAACCCTACAGGTAGCATGACTAGTTCCTCTGTCCGCCTTTCAAGAGATGGGCCACGCCTGGGAAGTGAGGGCGTGCGGTCACTGCCAACGAACCCGCTAAATAACACAAGCAGCCATCGGCAAACACAAGGTCCTCTTTGCCTGCCACTCTCGGGGGTAACACAGGCATTGCTGCGGCATCTTTCACGCCACTAACTGACTTAAAGGCACAAAGCTGTGAAAGTGAACCCCGAACGGAGCCCCCCCGGCCAGCTTCGGCGACCCTCCCACCCACTTTAGTCTGAGTGTCCCTTAAGGAGGGACTGTCCAGCCTGAGGTCCCCAGCTCCCTCCTCACGCTAACACGGCTACCTGCTCTCCCCGTGCACGTACCGTGCTAGTCAAAGTCCAAACTTAAATCCAATCGAGATGCTTTGGCATGACCTTAAACAGGCCGTTCATGCTCAAAAACCCTCCAACGTGGCTGAATTGAAGCAATTCTGCAAAGAAGAGTGGGCCAAGATCCATGCACAGCGATGTGCAAGACCCTCTGCCGGTTATCGCAAACGCTCGGTTGCAGGTCTTGCTGCCAAGGGTGACTCACCCAGTTATAAGATTTAGGGGCAATTACTTTTGTGCATGAGGCCAATAAAATCATCATTTAACTGCATTTTGCATTTACTCTGGTTATCTTTGTCTAATATTAAAAATTGATTGGTGATCTGAAACATGTAGGTATGGCAAAGATGCATAAAAAATGAGAAAAAAAATCTTTTTCACAGCACTGTAGCTGTAAATATTTCACAGTGCCTAAGTGTTACATAATGCTGCTTATCAACTGTAACATGCATGTCAGTAAAACCATTAGATATTAGTATAGCAATCCTTACAGCCCATGGTCTGTTTATTAACGTGCCATGAAATCCTCTGTGCTCAGCTCAAGAGGGGTGGGGCGGTCTAAACCGAAAAGGAGGCTTGAGAGATTTTATCGACAATAATTACGGCCCGTGAGCGATTCCGCAATTAGACACAGCAGGCCTCCTTCTTTTGGCTGAAGGGACGGTGTATTAAAACAGCAGGCAGGCCTGAGTTATGAGAAGTGCCGCTATTGTTGACACGCAGGGTCGTGACCCCAGTCACATGCTCACATCGGGACGCTTTAAGCCAGAAACTGCTTCTCCCGGTTGCCTTGGCAAACATCTCCCAAGAGGAACTCTCCTGTTCTGACACAGGAGCTGAGAGATAAAAAGGGTATGTGGAAATATCTGCGCGACGGGCGGGTGACGAATCGCTCACCAGCGGCTCGGCCATGACGATGCGGATCTTCCGCTCGGCCATCGTGGCGAAGTTGGCGAAGAGGCTCTTTAGGACGTACTCGCCGGGCCTGCTCTCGGGGTCCACACTGAGGGGCAGCATGGCCGGCGGCTCCTTCTCCCCCGGCACGCTGGACACGGCAAGGGGGGGGGCTTTGGCGTATCCGTTCCCCACTGGCGATGCTGTGGATGCAAGCGCCCATATACAGGCACACAGGTACACACACACATGTACGCACACACACGCACACACAGGGGCAGAAAGGCAGGTGTCAGTCAAGATCTCGGGGGAGACATTTCCAGGTAACATCGGCACAAATAAACTCTCCACAGTTAGGTACAGTCAGTTCACTTTTAAAATGTATCATCAAAATTCTTCCGAAATGCAAAAATAATTACTGCCAAGGCATCTCCAGAATAAAAATAGGACCCGCATTTTCAATTATTAAAATACAAGTGATTGATTCATATACCTGATCCATGATTACATAAAGCACTGCAAAGATTCGAGCCTGATTTATAGCCCTCAGGCCTGAACACAGGGGCCCATTCACAGGTTGTTTTCTGACCTTTTTGGGTTTCCAGGCTTGACATTTTTCCTGCTCTCTGCCTCTCAGTGGCCCTGACTGCTGCAGATCGTTTGCAGCCCGCATGCATTAATTAAAGCCTCCTAGTCAGCAGCTGGTGTTTTTGTTTGCTGCTGGAGATGAGCTAGATTGACTTATGAGTGTGGGGGGGGGGGGGCATCGTGTGACAGCAGACACAAAAACTCAAGGGGTGACTGCAACGTGTCAGAAGCATAAGGATTAGTGGTATGAAGATTACTAAACAAAAAGACACAAACCACAAGCTAACAGTGCTTCACATACCGAAGAGACCAAAATTATGCAAAATACACTGAAGTTACTCTGTTACCCATAGCAAAACACCATCATCGACAATAAAAATAATACCTGGGTTGGGCTGATACCAAGTTGCACAGCTTACAAATTACACCCCTTGGATACGCAGGAGAAGCTTTCAGGTAGGAAAAAACCCACCACTGGAACGGTGCTACATCACAGCCTCAGTGAGGGAAAGGGTTATGACCTGGACCCGGGACCCAGGAAACCTTTGCCCATGAACGTTTGACCACTTTAAGTCACAAAATCATCTTGCTAGTTTGGCAGCGTCTATGGCAGGAGCTTTAAGAAGGCTCCCCAGCGAAGCTGCAGTTCCCAGAAGACGCCGCAAAGCAGACTGCGTGCTGACATGCATGCGACAGGCAGGACACCCTTAAAGGGACAGAAGCAGACCAGCGAGATCCTCAGGAGATGCAAACATTCTCCAGCAGCAAGTCACCTCACCGTGCTGCCTTAACCTTGTCTGTTTCTGACTGTAGTATGTAAAGCACAAGGACACAGAACATTAAAAGTGAATGACTCCACTTACAGTTAGTCCTGTTTACTTTATCCAGGATCATCTCTGCATCTGATTATAGTTAATCTCTGATGCAAACAGTACTGTGGTTTTTATGAGCCTGTTCTGCAACTCATGGTGAAAAGTGCGCACACACACTCACACAAACACACACACACACACGTTTGTATTCCTATCTTAGTGAGGACCGTCCATTTATTTCTACGGGAAAAACCCTAATCCCAGTCATGACACCCTTAACCCCTACCCAGCCCTAACCTAACCAAACAAAATACAAGACTTGTGGCATTTCTACTTTTTCGATTGCTGATTTTTATAAAATTTTATTAAATGAAGCAGTGAAGACCAAAAAATGACCTCACTAGTCAGGTTTTTTGAGGTTTTGCTATACTTGTGAGGCGCTTTGGTCCTCATAAGTATGGCGAAATGTCTATACACTACAGATACTCACACGCACGCACACACACACACACATACACATGCACACACGCAGGGCAGAGCCCGGATCAGAACTGCATTTAAGCAGTAAGAATGTATGAGGCTGTGCCAAACAACACCAAAAACAGTAACTCCATTAAGCAATAAAAGGTGCATTTTGTTCGGCCCTGCCTCACCGGCCTCCTGCCGCTCTGTACAGCCCCAGTGTGCATTTCACTGTCACACGGCACCAGACATGTCATCTTTACAAAGCCCTAATGATTCATGAGAAAAACTGCAGGCTGCAGGCTGGAAACGTGTGGCCACCCAGTCCTTAAATGCGGACAAGACGATATGCATGAGTGATATATGCATATGATGAGTGTTATTTAATAATTGCAAGAAAAAATGAGGAATATATACGCATATAGATGGTAGATTAAAAAAAATCATAAAATTTTTATGTATGAGATTATAAGATAAAATACAGAGGAGCCTGACTATAGGAAAAATAATTCACTGGCTTACATCCACATCACTAAATGTTGAGAAATGTCACTGAAGCCATTCAGGAATCCTGTACAAGTGCCGGCTTATCTCGTATTCTTATCTCTGCTGGCTTCGCTGCTAAACATGCCTGACTGGATGGAAACACCTCAACCATGAGTGGCACGATGCCAGCCAGATCGAACGAGGTGTCTGTGGGATCACCGTAATACGAAGGACAGACACCCATCCGGAGGCCCCTGCACTGCTGACGGAGACGGGACCATTCTGGGGCCTATCAGCTTCTGATGTCTTGTAGGCTAAACAGGTAACATGCTTTGCCAGCCCATGGCGTCTTCACACGTGAAGAATAAGCTTCTTTAAATAGTATTTAATAATTTTGTAGCTACAGTTCTGGCTTTAAATACAAGCTTTTTTCAAGCTGACTGAATAAAAACATCACAAAACACCCACCCATTTTGGGATGGGGGAGGTTAGTCGCTCTAGAACAGTGATTCCTAATCTGGTCCTTGGGGACCGACAAACAACCTACGTTTTTGCTCCCGCTGAGAGGGAGCAAAAATGTGGATGGTATGGCAGGAAGCTGGTAAGGAGCAAAAACATTGACGTCTGTCGGTCCCTGAGGCCCGGGTTGGGAAAATAAGCTGTAGAATCTTAAGCGGCGACCCGCAAATGGTGGCGTGTGGCTGGGGGGGGCGGTTCGCATGCCACCACACCCCTCCAGAAATTCTCACTGTGAACACCCAGCCTGCACCCCCCCGCCACACCTACCCAGATCCTTGATGAAGCTGATGAAGCTGGCCTTGCTCCAGCACATGGTGGTGCCCGCCATGGCGATGGGCGTAGCGGGAAGCAAGTGGCGGCCGGGCTCCCGCTAAATGTCCATAACGAGGCGGCGGATCTCTAGCTCCTACCGCGGGCACAGGAGGCGGAGCCTGCCGCGAATGGCGGGCGAGTGGCGCTGGGGCAGCACCCTGGCACAGCTTGACGCAACGCCGGTCTCTCCCAGCTCTGCTGTCCACTGTCTCCAGCCTTCTGCCCGCCCGGCGCCTTCCCTGCACTGAAGGTCAGCCGGTAATTTTTAGCCAGCCCGCGATGTGCGGTGACGAGACCCGACACACGGGGGACGGAATAGCCCCCGTGCCTATATTTATCATTGGGTGCACACTACACCCACAGCCTTCGCCCCCCCAGCGAGGCCCCCGCACTCTGCAAAACAGCTCCGTTACTGCTACATATTTAGACAAATCACTTTAGCAAATGTCCTGACACACGATACCGCGAAATACCCAAAATTTAAAGCACGTTTATGAAAAGCCCCCAAAAGCAGGGTCACTTCCTTTGTCGGCCCCTGGTTTGGTACCTGGGTCGGCTCAGGAAAACGGCGCTCTGCACAGTAAACATCGCCGCTTGCAAAACACCCTGCTACTGAAAGGCGAATACAACCTTATTCGATAAAATAAAATAAAGCAGGTTAAACATTTGCTGGTATTTACCTGCTGTTTTGTACAAATACTGAAAACTCGCCCTGATTTCAGGCGTTACGGGATGTTTTGGGACAGGCATACACTTTTGTTGTAACGAGTGTGTCTGGCCAGCGGTGGCGCTATGGTGCAGCTGAGGAGCACGGGGTAACACCTGACTGGGGAGCCGCAATAAGACCGAACAATCCCCTGGGAGAATCCACCGGAAAACTGGCCGGGAGCCTCTGGATCAGAAGGTTTACGTAGGGTGACAAATAACACGCAACCTTTCGCTTAAATCCGTCAGAGAGAATGGTTTCTTGAAAGCGCCAGGTGAGTAGCGAGCTTTTAATCACCACAGATTTTTTTGTGAGCATGTGTACACGCTGGAGGGTCAAAGGGGAGCTTCTGGGCCAGATTCTGTGGATCGAGGCCTCGCTGTCAGCCGCTCCGGCTGGGGAGAGCAGCTGAGAGGGAGGGACCCCTGCTCCACGTGCCCCAGGGCTCGGATTAAGGCTGACATGCTAACATGTGACTCGGCAGACAGAAGTCAGGCTTGGCACAAGGAGCATGACATCACTGCTGTGCTGAAAAGGCCCCGAGGCGGGTGATACTCCCTGGGGGGGGGTGCTGCCGCGGCAACAATGCCTCAGACCCACACACATACACAAATAAATGCACTCACAGGCTCACTCGCGCACACACATGAAAACTTGCTAGCTCTGTGAGCACAGATTTCCGACTTTCTGGTGATTTGCCAGCAAATCGATTTAACGCCATTAATGATTTATAATCTCAGTCAGACGCAATTCAAAAATAGCTGCGGGGAAACGTCTCGATGGCAGTTACTATTTTTGGGGTGACATTACAGGGATTTATCCTCACAAAGTTAGCGAAAGCACGCAAAACCACAGAGGCTGTCAATCACAGAGACACACAGGCACAGCTCTATGTGGACCCTCACCCCCACGTGACGGTGCTGGCCAGCACAGTGTCCACATGCCCGAGACTCCACCCGTGTACTGCGACGGCACAGCCTTCCGCTAACGCAGGTTTGAGCGTGTTTAATTAATTCCACTGATGTTGCGTAAGTGAACCAGTTTGATAGCCACAAGTCAATGCAACCGATTAACATTTGCGGTGTGAGTTAGTGGCTGAAATATTGCGTATCCATTTAAAACACCAGCCATAAGGCAAAAAGGGGAAATTCAATTTATAGGAACAAAAAAGCATTCTGCTGAGCACCCCTCACTGTCTTTACCTTAAGTGTTTCAGAAAACACAACGGCCCCTCGCTCTGCCCATTCCAGCCTCGTGACTAAAACGTGACAAGATGTGATGGCACGTGGTGAGGATCTGTATCCTCCCCGCCCCAAACCAGTGCTAAGCATCACCGTCAGAGAAGCGAATCTGCTTAGACTGCTCTCCATGACCCAACTGATAGAACACGCTGGAGGTGCTCAGGTGTGGAAGAGATCAACAGAGGTGAGAGTTACGCTGCTCGAGCTTGAGAGCCTGGTGCCACCCGGGCAGCTGAAGTTTGTCACACGATGTCACAGATAAAGGCTTTGTGCAGGGAGCAGGGAGGACGGGCCTGGTGGCACCGACCCTGGCGAGCCGACTGGCAGAGAGAACCGGCAATAGGCGGGGCGGAAACTGCGGAGAGGCACCGGTGTGTGTGTGTGTGTGTGCGTGTGTGTGTGTGTGTGTGTGTGTGTCTGGGTGGGTGGGTTTGCATAGATCACATTTGAGGGCAAAAATGTCCCCAAAGTGTGGTAAAACCTGAAATTTCCCTACTTTTGGGGACATCTTTTCAGGCCCCCATTTGGAAAACCTCACTCTTATAAAAATCTGTGAATGCAATCAAGAAACTAAAAATGCCAGTCTTGTATTTGGGTTAGTTACTTATGGTTAGGTTAGGTCTGGGTAGGGGTTAAGGGTGTCATGATTGGGATTAGGAAGTTTCCCATAGAAATGAATGGAAGGTCCCCATTTAGATAGGTAAGCAAGTCTGTGTGTGTGTGTGTGTGTGTGTGGGTGGCAGTTAGGGAGCCTGTGATGGAAAAGGCTCAAATCAAAAGCCTGGCAAACAAGTTCCATGACAGTGTCCCTGCTCGCTGTCACCTGTCCCTGCTCGCTGTCACCTCCCCTGTTCACCTCATGTGCCAGGAGAAACCAGGAGATCACCTGGCTGATACCCGCCCCCACAACTGGGCTCCCCTCCCCCATGACAACACACGGATGGTGGACACAGCGTCCCCTTGAGGTCTCTGCGGGGAACACGCCCCCCCTGCTTTCCTGGGGAGGTGTTTCCTGCTGTGTCACTGCCAGTGGCTTTCCAGTCAGCCAGGATCTCTGAGGCATAACTACAGCACAGCTGTGCACCTGTATCACGCTCTACGAGCTATAAGGAGGCAGCCAGTCTGGAAATGATGAATATTTCATTCTTTTTAACCGGTATATTACAGAGTAGCACAAAGTAGCAGGAAGAACATGAAGTACCCAGCAGAAACAGGTGAAAACTGTTGCGAAGGCAGAGCGAGAAAGATAGAGAGAGAGAGGAACTGTCATTATGTAACAGCGCTACATCTGGGGTAAGTCGCTCACTCTGAGTTGGAACGTAAAGAGGACCATGCATGCGATGACGACCCCCCCCCCCCCCCGAGACCAGCATCACCAGCGCTCAATAGATGTCAGCCGGAACCCACACATCCTCCACAGATACTCGCAAAGTGACACATCACTGGCCGGCTCGGACATCTACGCCCGCTAGCGTGGGATGCAAAGCCGGCCTCACCGGGGAGTCCGACACCCGCAGCTGAGCTGCGCCCTTCCTAATCCCATTACACCCTCCCTGCGTGTAACCGGGGCTATTTTAAACCAGGGACGAGATGGTACCGGAATGCGTAAGGTGACGGGGAGAGACAGGAAGATCGGTGAGGATGGGGATGCTGATCGCAGGAGCGGATGCCTGGGAACTCGTGCCGGACAGCGACGAAAGCAGCTGAGAGCTCACCCCCCTCCCCCCCCCCCCGCCATGGGACTCCCAGGCCGTGACTCCCAGGCCGTAAACACAGGGACAGGTACTCACTGCCACTCCAGGATTTCAGCAGCGACTTGATGCTGATCTCAAAGAAGCCGGAGTCCTGCTGGCTGGCCATTGCCCCAAGGAGAGAGGGAGCCTGCAGAGGACGGGGCAGGCTGGAGGCAACGTCCCCCGGTGGCAGCCAGGGGTCGAGCAGGTAGCACCTCTCTGTGGACGAGGGCCGGGACGAGAACGGACTGTGGCTGTTCTCCCTGCCTCCTCCTCCTCTGTCTGTTAGTCAGCCTCCCTCTATCGTCCTCCCTCTCTCTCTCTCTCTCTCTCTCTCTCTCGTTCCCGCTCTCAATCCGCGGCAGGCAGTGGGTGGTGAAACAAGCTCCCTTTAAATAACCAGTCAGCTCAGGGGCCAATCCGCTTAGTGGAGAGAGAGTGGGTAATAATAACCGCCACGCGTCTGTGCGCTGGGGTGCCGGTGATGACACTATGGAGAGGTCACAGCCCTCCTGCTCCTCCCAGGAGTGTACGAGTAGGTCGTGAACTGGGGGAGAAGGAGGAGGACGGAGCTGGGGACGAGCAGCGGAAAGCTAGGGCTGATTCGCCAGCCCCGGCACAGAGCAAAGGATGCTGGGTTCTTCACACATCCTGGAATTTCGCAAGTATCATGACACAGGGTTGCTAAGACTGCCCCACCCACCTCCCAACAAACACACCCCCACCCAGAGCTGTCATTTATGGAGGGACATGTCACACATATGCAGCTCTGCCCCTCTAGACGTGTTTTGTGGGATCAAGTGGTGATGAACTTTGGAGGGGGGGGGTGAATCATATGATAGATATACTAAAGCAGAAAGGTCCACACTGGTCCATTACAGGCTCTGCAAAAACCCCTACTGGTCAGAATTATGCCCCCCGAGTCCTCACAGTGACACATGCCAGATATTACCGCTCCTTGACGCTAACTAGCTAACTAGCTGTAAATCTCAAACCACTCAGACTGGTGGAAGGCAAAGTTCCCCAATCTGGGAGGTCATCGCACGTTCCCTTTTCCAGCCATCAGCTTTAGCATGGCCTGTGTTGTTTAGCATCCAGGCGTGGAACCTTCCTCGCCTAATTAGCTAGGTGAAAGCAGGATGGCGAATGGTAGGCGTCAGGGGGAGCGACCTTCCCGAGCTTCGCAGTGAAACTGCGTCCCTCTTGCCGCAGGTGCCTGACAGCGGAGCGTGTCGCCTCCACCCCGGGGCGAGGCAGCAAACAGACGAGAAGGTCCACTTTTGGAGGCTTGTCTTCCAAGGTTTCAGGAATGTCGGCAGGGCTAATTTGATTTTCGCTGCTTTCCGCAGCATAAAGGCGTCGGCTGGAAATAAAGCGCGAGCTCGTACGAAACACAACATAAGGCGGCGCTCCAAATTCGCCCTTACGAAAAAGCCAAATAATGGAACGCTTTGTCAAGTGGAATCAAATGCTCCCTTTTATTAGCAATCAAAAATCAAAAGCAGTGATCGTTAAATAACCCTGCTGTGTTCTAAATAAAGTCGAGGGAAGATTTTCACAAGATTTATTTATATAAAAAAAAAAAACAAGCGACTAACATTTAGGCTGATGTCAGCTACCAAGGCAGGACAGCAACAGGGTACAGGAAAAGACTGTATAGCATGTTAGCCTCTTTAGCACACCGTGACTTAAATGGGGCTAATTCTGGCTGAGAGAGTCCTGAACTCGAAAATACAGACAACAGTCCTAGCTTTGTCGTCAATGAACAGGACTCATGAGGGCACAGAACCATCTCGAAGTTCCATTGTTGAGTATGGCGTGGCGTTGACCGCCTTCCACACATCCACAAAAAAGAAACCCTGGGGTGCCGTGTCAAAACAAGAAGAATGCACGAAATGAGCACAGTCTCTCCCGAAGGGCCGACACATCTGAAACGCGCACTCGCCCCGAGCGCAAATAAAGCAATCGCTGAAACAGACATAATTAGAGCTCGCCTTGTCTTCCGTCTGTTTGCGAAGAGCGAGCGGCAGTAAGCTATTTCCGTCTCTTATTCGCGGAACCTGCACTTCAGGTCCGGTCGCTTCAATTTTTTCCATCATCTCTCCCGTGTTTAAAGACACAACAAAGTCGACAGCCAAAACACAGGTTGTAAGAATTAATAATTAAAGACACAAACAAACAAATACATCACGCTCAATGTCAAATTCCACTTCACAACCATCAAGAGAACAGGAAGTGAAGAAGCAATCTATGTGCATTATAATTTCTTTTTTCAAGCCAAAAATGTCAAGTTGCAGTCTTCATTACCCAATACAACTGTTGGTCCCCCTTCATGATGGACAGACTGGTGCCTAAAGAATTATTCCCATAATTCCCTACAGTGATGTTTAAAATTAATGCCAATTCTGACTCAATAGTACGACAAAAAAAAAACATTCAAAACTCTTTGGAAGTCAGCAATAGTGTGAAACAGATACAACTATTCTTCAGAAATGCAGGACCAAAATTTCTCTTATAAGCCAGTATGGAGTGTGTATGGAGGGCTTGAGTTCTCCCTGAGGATTGCTGGTTCCTTCAGGGACTCTGATTTCTTCCTACAGGTACAAAAACACGCGAAGTGCCCATCCAGACACTCTGCTTTGGGTCAGCACTTCCTGCAATTAGGCCCTGGACCCCCAGCAAGCCTATACCGTGGCTTGTCGCACAGCCAGACACTACAAGCTGAATGCCTGTCCAGCCATAGCATTAAAAGCAGACAAAAATTCCTCAAAGGCTGATAATTCCTCAGCTTCCAGAACTCCGGAAGAATCTCAGAAGACCACAAGCCAAATAAAATGTTAAATGTTAATCAGACTCTACTGGATGTGACAAATGAGAGTCTGGGCAGTATGCAGATGGCGGAGAGACGGTCATAAGACTCGCCCCCGGCTGAGGTCACCTCCTTCTGGAGCTGTCTCATCAGATGATGTCAGATTCTGTAGACGATTATGCAATTTCCAGGTCGGGCTGTTCAAACAACAGCGTTGAACAGTAGATGGGAAGACTGGCAAATGGCCCCAAGTAGGTGTACAGAAAGAGAGTGTGAGAAGGAAGATGTACTGACATATAGATATGCACACATCCATCTTCCATAACTATGGTGATCCTGGAAGCTGTGCCCGTAAGCACAGGCCATAAGGCAGGGAGCACCTTTTATGGGATGGCAGGGCAGAGACTCACACTGTGGGCAGTTAGGAGACCCCAATTCACCCCAAGTACCTCAAGCAAGCTGCCTTAGAGGTGTGAGGCCACCATTCCATCCTGGACATATCTATTACCCCCCCCATCCCATGAACACATTCCTTGAGCACATCTGTACCTGAATTTTTCAAATAAGAAAGGGGAGGAACCAAGAAAATTAATTTAATCTTCCTTTAAGTAATAACTGTGCCCCTGTACAAAATGATACAGTGCCTGTACTAATGCATAAACTCTGAAGCGATAGAGATTCACGTGGAAGCTGTAGTTTCACAAAACCCCAAAGATAGCATTTTTCCTAAAAACTTAAACCACCAATTCACCATGAAGTTACTAGGGTTTGGCATGGAGGTAGAGTGAGCAGGTATGGACATGGACATGGACAGGAGGGGCAGGCACAGGATGTCTAGTAGACATTTTTAGTTTTGTTTTTAATATTCCTCAAGATGTTTTATGAGGATAAGGGCACAAGGCTTTCAAGGAAGAACTACCCTGTTCCAACAAGCTGCTTATGGCATGAAATATTTGCGGAGGAGTACCAGCTTGTCTAATGCCCCCCACCCCCCCGCACCCGACACTGGGCAGGACCCGTGCTGCTCCTCACAGCGAAACGTAGCTTCAGAAATATTCCAGCTGTCTCAGCTTATCACTGCGGGCGTCTGCGCTGCCAATGGGCTCTCCGATCGCGTACAGCCACGTCGACGTGACTCCCCATAAAATAGTGTATTACGATGCACCTTTTAACCTCGGCCTGTTGCCGTGCTGAGTAGCTTGGCCACAGCGTCAACGACCGCACACCTTCTCTCGACACTGCGAAGAAAAACACACATAGATAACTGCAAGTAAAGGCTGAGACCTGAAGCACAAGCTAAGCTACTGCTGATAATACAGAAAGTAAAACTATCACACAGGGGTAATTCAGAGCAGTACTTCAGTGTAGCATTCAGGTTAACAAAGATCCTGCAGGGCGATATTTACATTGCCAGTTCAGATTAATGGGTCCTATTTAATAGCATCTAAAGAACCAAACTTTCGACTAGAGGCATTTCATTTTTCTCAAATGGATTGTTTCTCAATGTTGTTACTTTGAGCAAAATATAGCCACTGGATCATTCTAGTAAATATTACCACACAGCCTTCTTTAACAGAGCATACGTTGGCTGAAGCTAAGGGATTGCTACACTGATTATCATCCCCGGGCCTCCAAAGTTCACACCAGCTCCCACTGCACAGATGGCGCCGCAGTCAGTCACCAGATGTGCCGAGACTGTTTCTTACTTCCTCGTGGCTTTCATCACTTCTCAGTCGGACAGAAGTCCCTCATTATTTCGGCGGCTTTCTGATGTCATCTGAGAGCAGCACACGTACGCTATACATATACAGGCCGCCTTCTGTAGAGCCGGTGCCTGTATGTTGGAAGCCCTCCAGCACACTTCACCTCCCCTTTCTCCGGTGAGGGTGGTGGGAGAGGAGGAAGAGCAATTATGCAGCCAAATTAAGTGCTTATTACGAGCACTTTCAGGCTCCGCTGAAGGGCAGGAATGTGAGGCATGTCTCGCCGGCTCCACCCCCGCAAAGGTTTGGGAGTCTGACCCTTGCCTCCAGTCCCACATCCCTTGTTCTTCGCTGTCCCAGGCCCCCCCCCGCCCCCGCCCGCCCCATGTCACATCCTCGCTTTCTTCGAACCTGTGCGGACATATACGTGACACAGCTACAGATGCGGACGAGCAGGCATAGAGCTTGGGGTCAGAGGCTAACGACAGCGGCAGTAATCAGGCAGGGTCAAGCCCTGGAGTCAGAGAAGCCGGCTCAGTGCGCTGGGACACACCTGCGGCGCACGGACAGCTGCTTAAAGCCAGCAGAGCACAAGAACCCGCTCGCCGGCACCCGTCTGAAACCCTCCTTCTGCTGGATTCTCACTTTTGGAATCGCCCGTCTTCCCTGCCAGTCCCTGGTGCCCACAAATGTGTACATTCCCCCCCCCCCTTGTTCCCCAAACCTACCTACATTTCTGTCAGACAAAACAAATACCAGTGGAAAGGTGCATCTCTGGAAAAGGGTTTGTGGGAAGCCACATGGTCTCTGGAGTGACTTTTACTCGCTAAGTGACAGTACATGCAAACAGGAATGGGGCATTGAATCACTTTTTTTGTTAATGAGTTGCCTGCAGGTGACAGATCGACTCCCAAGAGCCTGTAATTTTGAGTAAACAAAGGATCCAGGTGTCAGGCATGGGGGGCTCGGATGCTGCCTACCTTCTAGGATGGTGGGTCTTTTCCTCTGCCTTATCTTTTTGAACTTCCCTCGGAAGTCCTCGGGCAGGCCGGCCATGTGGACCCGCACAATCCCATCCTGCCCCAAGCTCAGGTCCGGCACCTTCTCTGTGCCGTTCCTTGGAGCAGAGTCGAAAAACATCTTGAAACAGGTCCAGTTCCACCAGAGGCTTCAGGCTGCCTTTCCTGGCTGCATCGGGACAGCCTCCGCGGTGTGCACCTTGGAAGAAGCTGGAGGGAAGGAGTGTTCCTTCCTTTCCTTGCCTCCCTACCGCTATCCCCAGGGCAGCAAGACCTTCCCAGCGCAAAGATGCAGGTGAAGTGACGGGGAGCTGTCCGCGGCCACGCTCGGCACGTTCTAGCCCCCGCCCGGCACCCGTCCGGGCAGTTTAGCGAGTCATGGCGGCACGCATGAATGGGGCAGGTGTAAGATTACTGGGCGGCCACTCCTCCTTCCAGTGAAGACGAGCGAATGGAGAGAGAGGAGCAGAGAGATCGAGAGAGGGAGGGAGGCACAGCGACCAATGAGGGAGGAGGGAGGGACCTTGGAGTTTAACAAGGAGCCCAGGAGACATGGAGCAAGAGCAACAGGACCGTCCGGCCCGTGGGGAATCCGGGGCGGGCGTTACGCAGACAGCCCACTCCCCCTGCCGCTGACCGGCTGGCTGCCGGCCCCTCCCTTCCTGGAGCACCCCCAGGGGCAGCTCATGTCGCGCCTCCATTGATCAGGAACGACGCACCTCACGCCGAAGGCCAGCTGCTCTGCAGAAGCAAGTC
Source organism: Petrocephalus zakoni (assembly GCA_026774425.1). Taxonomy (NCBI): domain Eukaryota; kingdom Metazoa; phylum Chordata; class Actinopteri; order Osteoglossiformes; family Mormyridae; genus Petrocephalus; species Petrocephalus zakoni. Next base: position 14,255,979 of record JAODKN010000038.1, read on the forward strand.
AAACCTCACCCAGTGGCCGAGACCCGGTATCTCTGGGACCAGGGTTTGAGTCTTCATGGGTCCATGTGTGTGAAGTTTGTATGTCCTCGCTATGCTATTGTGAGGCTTCCTCTGGTAACCCGGCACAATCTAAAAGCATATTAAGACTAACTTAAGTTACCCATCTAGGGTTGTTCCCTGCCTGTAGCCCCAGGACCCCCCCCCCCATGACCCTAAATAGGACAAGTGGCTTCAGAAAATAGATGGATGCCTCACTCTATATAACAGGGATGGGCAATTCTGGTCCTGGTGGGCCATGGTCCAGCACGTTTTGTTGATTTCCCTGCTCAGAAACACCTGGTTCACCTCAGCAGTTAATTGTCAGGGTTCACTTAAACCTGACAATTAACTGGTGAGGTCACCCAGGTGTTTCTAAGCAGGGAAATTACCAAAACGTGCTGGACCATGGCCCACCAGGACCAGAACGGCCCACCTCTGCTATATGGGAATTTCATAATCGTTAGCAAGCAGTCTTAAAAACTCAATTATGCTGTCAAAAGAATGCCTTCAGTTTTACACTCTGAGGTAAAACATTAATCGTTCTTTTTTATCCGTAACATCCCCTCCAGGAATTATTTTAAAAATGACTTCACCTGCCAACAAAGAGTAATACACAATATGCTGCTGTAGTCCCTGCCAAAAAAACACATTAGGCTGCTTAATAAACTTCTGCTTTATAAAAGGTGAACCCTTTGAGCAAATCATAATTATAAATTACACACAAATGAAAACACTTTATAATCTTTTGAACATAAGAAATGTTTTGAGCGATTCTGAGTAACTCATTCAAAGTCATACAATGAAGTTGAGAAGGGACCGTAAACGCGCAGCACTCTGCGGATGTCGGGCACTGTAGCGTAAGATCGCCCTCTAGTGGCGGAGCCTACAAAAGGTCGCAAAGGGAAACTTTCACGTGAAACTTCACCTGTCGATACCACTGACCTTTTGTTCTCCGTTATGAGCATTCTAATGTACCCCGCCCCCCATCAACACCGTGTCAGGAAACTTATTAAAGAGAATTATCAAGGTACTTATACTGACTTAATATATAAATACATAAATACAACTGTCTGCACAAAGAAACACAATGAAGTCTTACCAGCAGAAAGAGATAATTTATTCATGACCCATACCAAGCATTTCTGTGAATCGCTAATGCATGTGAAGACTCTTTGCACTCTTTGTTTTATAGTTCTTAAGTCTGCATTCAAGAAACTAAAAAGAAAACATTAGTGGGCTGTGGTACAGTACACTTAGATTTAGAAAAACAAACACACTGAAGGTTAGACATCGCTGTGGTCTTGATCTTTGTCGCTGGTGTATACTCCAGCTTTACATAGATTAAAAACGTCCGTCATTGCAAGGCAACTGATTTTTAAGAACAAATTTAAGGTTTAGAGAATCTTATTATGAATACCAATCAAACTTCCATCTTTAGAGCATGAGGGGATGTCCTAAAAAGATCAAGGACAAATCCTAAAAGTACCCCCAGCACCTCCATGCTACACAAGTCCATTTGAAATCCACATTTTTTATAAGTACATTATGATCTGTGTGTCTCTTCCTACAGAAAACCGCAACGTCTGACACACTCTCCATCCTTATTTGCCGCTTCGAACGATGCATCAGTGAGGCGGCATTTCTGATGCACACCTGCAGCCACGAACGGTGCATCAGTGAGGCGGCATTTCTGATGCACGCCTGCAGCCACAAACGGTGCATCAGTGAGGCGGCATTTCTGATGCATGCCTGCAGCCACGAACGATGCATCAGTGAGGCGGCATTTCTGATGCACGCCTGCAGCCACGAACGATGCATCAGTGAGGCGGCATTTCTGATGCACGCCTGCAGCCACGAACGGTGCATCAGTGAGATGGCATTTCTGATGCACGCCTGCAGCCACGAACGGTGCATCAGTGAGGCGGCATTTCTGATGCACGCCTGCAGCCACGAACGGTGCATCAGTGAGGCGGCATTTCTGATGCACGCCTGCAGCCACAACGCTGAAGGAATCTAAGCCCAGGTCCAAAAGAAAAGGCCGCCTACAGGAAACGGTGGAATCCGGGAGGCTGTTGCCATGGTGAGAAGCATTCTGCTGATACGCACCGGTGGGTGGGTGGGTGGTCGTGGATGGGGGCTGGTGAATAATTGATACACATAATTGAAAAGCACATTTAAACTCACAGCACTGACCCCCCCCAAACATCAGATGTATTGCAGCAGAAGAAGCTGCTCATGGGAAAATGATTCCCACCCCAGCTACGTGGTAATTAGCAGACTGTCTAAGTGCACTGTTACGTTACCGAGGAAACATATGTTTTCCATTAGATCTTTTATTCTACTCTTTGATCCCTATTGCCATATTTATTCAATTTGGATATTTCTTATATCTTGAGAAGTGCTAATATAAATATATCTAAGCTTTACGTTCTTGCGTATTATATGCTTAGTTATGCTAGGCGATGAATTCCCCTTCAGCGTTACTGACTCGGGCCCTGTCCTTAGCTCTGTTTCATGGCCCAGATATTCGCCCGCTGAGTCCGTCCTCCTCAGCTTACTCCCGTTTGACCCGGCAGCCCGGATTTTGTTTCTCTGACTCAGCAGAGACAGGTCAGGCCCCCTGTATGCGACTCGGCCCCCAGTGGTACCACCATGACTGGTCACCCCCGGCTCCCCCTGCAGACCGGTTTGTCTCCTTTTTTGCTGGTTTCTCTTCCTCTTTGTGGGCTCAGGTCCAGAAAGTAAAAGTCCAGATCAAGATTTTATTTCAACCAACCAGTTCAATTTAAAGACTCACAGCTTCTACAGTCTATCTAACCCTAATAGCATTTTTTGTTCCTTGTAAATGTACCTCAAGATTACAGGTGGCGGGGGCCCGCGCGGCGGGGGGGGGGGGGGGGGGGGGGGGGGGGGGGGG
>JAODKN010000038.1:14327240-14342777 GCA_026774425.1 Petrocephalus zakoni
TTGACTGTTAATTCTCCTGCCTCTTTAGCACATCTGTAACATCTGCAATCATTGGTTTCATTTACAGCCTGACCTTACACCAGTACTGGAGGCATGTTACTGCACTAAACTGTTGCAGATTGGAGTGTTTTTGTATAGGACTTAAGAGCCAAAAAGGTCTGCACCAACCTTCAAAGCATTTCGTCTGACTTTCTCCAGTGAAAAATAGTATTGGCTTCTCTTTAAACTTTTTATAGCATTTTAAATAGCACAGGTTATGCACGTGACTTGGAATTAAGCAACCTCATGATCCTTATTCAGTAGATCATTTTCCAGTGCCTGAGCTGCACAAACGGAAGTGTAGGCTTTCCTTGGCCACATTAGATATATGCAGCCACCAGCATAATGGGCCAGTGGGCTGGTCCTGCAATCCTGCGGAGATTCTCTCTTAATGAGACGAGTCAAGCGGGTGAGAGGGGCAAAGGTATCGTGTCCTCATATGCCAGAAGGAGAAGTCTCGTGTATGGTCTTGTGTATGGTCTGCTTATTTGCATTCACACAGGGTTTTTCCTGTGCCTGTGTGGTAAACTTTTCTAAGGGAGCCTTCATCCAGCGCCCCCTCCATTTAGACTCCAAAATTTCTCATGTGCATGAACAAGCACGTCCGCTTCAAAACACACGTCCCCCTTTCAATCTGTCAGAATCCACTCATCTCGTATCTGATATGGAAATTTGTTTGTGGTGCTTTAAAAACTACCAAATTATACTCCAACAGAGCAGTATAATAACATAGCAGGTGTGATTAAACCATTTCATATTGCAAGCTGGGCCTCCACCATGGCATCTGGTAACTCTCCCAGAATTACAGAAAGCTATTAACCTTCCTTAAAAGTCATGACGCAGTTTCCCTGCTCCTGGAATAATTTCCCCACACTTAGCAGTCTCTTTAATGTGATTTCCAACTTGTATATGTTCATGTAAACTTTCCCTGAACTTCGGCTGCTATTTAAAATTCTAAGATCCCATTTGGTGAACCAGAGAAAATCAGGCGGAATATATTACAAAGAAATCAGTACAGCTGAATGTTTTGTCATGGTAAAAGAAGCTACTACAGTAATCTACATTTCAAGCCAAGATCGCCATGGATGATGCAGGAACTGCTGCGAAGCCTTTTCGTTTCAGACTTGTATTCCATACCAAGACTGTACATTCATGATATTACGATATTACACCAGTCAGGTATACCATTAAAACCACCTGCGTAGGTAATACTGCGTAGGCCCCCCTTATGCCCCCAGCACAGCTCTGACCTGCTGAGGCACAGACTCTGACCTCTGAAGGTGTCGCGTGGTATCTGGCACCAAGACATTAGCAGCAAATCCTTTAAGTCCTGTAAGGTGTGAGCTGGGGCCTCCATGGATCGGACTTGTTTGTCCAGCACATCCCACAGATTCTCGATCAGATTAATGCATTATCCTGCTGAAAGAGGCCACTGCCATTACGCAGTACCCTTGTCATGAAGGGGAGTACTTGGCCTGCAACAAAGTTCAGGTAGATCCTACACATCAAAGTAGCATCCACATGAATGCCAGGACCCAGGGTTTCCCAGTAGACCATTGGCCAGAGTATCACACTGCCTCTGCCGGTTTGCCTTCCCATAATGCACCTTGGGTACCATCTCTTCCCCAAGTTAATAATGCACATGCACCTGGTCATCCAAATGATGTAAAAAAAACCATGTGACTCAGACCAGGACACCTTCTTCCATTGCTCCATGGCATATATAAGACATCTTTGGCAGGTGCCATTGTAACAAGATAATCAATGTAATTTACCACTTGTCAGTGGTTTTATTGTTATGGCTGACCAATGTACACCATATTTTTAGTCATGCTTCAGATCTAATTTCTCTTATTGGCTCTGGAATAAAACTGTAAACAAAAGGTTTGTTGCTCTGACCCTAAAAGCCTGTACAGTAGCTTCACATGACAATAATAATTCAGTGCATAAATGAGCCCTGACCAGCTCTTACCCTACCCAGCCATGCTGTACAGCTCTGACCAGCTCTTACCCTACCCAGCCATGCTGTACAGCTCTGACCAGCTCTTACCCTACCCAGCCATGCTGTACAGCTCTGAGCAGCCCTCACATTCTCAACACAGCAGAAATACTCAAGTCTACATCTTTAGATGGCATCCCATTTGTTTATTATTATAAATACTATTGCAAGAAAGTTGTTCAATTAAACAAATAAGATAAATATTATGATCATTCATTAAACTGAATATAGTTGCTAAAGAGCTCACGTACATACCCATAACAGTTGGAAAGGACAACATTTATTGAATATTTACACCAGTGAACATATAACACTTTTGCTCAATCTCAAAAACTTTGCGCGCACACACACACACACTTAAAATTCATAATTCACACCCAGGGCAAGAGCACCAGGTTACCAGTCTTCCAAGTCTCTATAGCTCCTCTCTACCGCCCTCTTGTGGTAGATTTGAGTTGTTGTCCCTTTTATCATCCACCAGCCACTTGTGGAATACTGCAACTGGATCAATATTCCAGTGTTTGTGGAAAGAAATAGGAACTTGGTGAGCCAGGTAGTCTTTTGCGTAATCTTCGGGCCGAGCCTGGGAAGGGAACACATACTTGTTAAGCCTGAGAAGCAGGCTGTGCAAGATCTCAGCCTGGAGCCTGGAGATATTCTGAACCCAGGCAGAAAACACATTATATATATATATATAATAAATGAGAGAGAGTGTGAGAGAGAGAGAGTGAGTGTGGGAGTGATATCTTGTCTATTCACATATAATTGTGATATTATACAGTGCGTTTGCACCAGACAGCACTATAAAAACTTTAATGGAACCCCCAGGTCATGCATTTTGGCATTTCAGGCAGGGAATTTCTCCATTTAATCTAGAGTAATGTCTGACGCTCTGCAGCGGCTGGGTTTTGAAGCATTTCTCCAGCAGGAGCCCGGAGGCTCCCCTCCCAGGCTGGGGGACAGTACGTACCTGATGGAAGAGGGGGCTGTGAGTGACTGGCAGCCCCAGGGCGCTGAGGCACATGCCCAGCACCATGTCGTCCGGCGCGTCGTCGCTGTAACACCTGCAGCCGCTTCCCTGCAGTTTGGTCACGGCCTCTCTGCTGAACACCATCCTGGGACATTAGAGTGGAACAGGGGTTACGACAAGATGCTGCCAAAGCTCAAAGCGTACAACTGCTGCTATCAGCCAAGGATGAGGAATCATGAAACACGGTCACATCCTATTCACAGCAGCTCGGGGCTTTCAGCCCGAAATACAGCCCTGAATCAAATACACAGCAAATGAGGTCTGATCTTTCAGTTCTGAAACTACACAAACTTGGCAATCGCGAAATAAGAGAAGCAGGAGGGCACAGTCAGCGAGGTTACGGCGAACGACGGCGGCCCTCTGATTTCCCTTTCTTGTGATCTCCAGTCGGTTTTCAGTTCGACTCTTTTGCTACATTTCACGGCACTTTTCCTTCGGAGGACTTTTTCAGACCCCAGCTCAGGAACCTCAGGCGATTCAGAAGCGATAAGAAGCATTTTATTCGGGACTCTCGGGCCTTGCTTACGTCCTATGATCCACAGCGAAATGACAGAACAATAGCAGGAAATATGACAAGCTGAAATTTGTGCCCAAGAGCGAGAGCGGTTGCTGCGACTTCCAGGGGAATAATCTCTCTGTACTACCAACGAAGACAAGGCCTGTAAAAATAACTCCGACGCCCACTGCAGGCTTTAGGTCCCTAGTACTGACTGCATGCCTAATACTTTTTCAGCACTGTTTGAATTGCCGTCTTACATCTGTGCAGTTGTTAAGAGCTGACAGGGATATGTGGCAAAGGACAGCTTGCTGTGAGCCCCCAGAGACTCGTGGTACCCATCCGCTCTCTCCGCTACTCACCCCCCTCCTCCGGTGATATAGCTGTAACCGCCCAGGCTGAGCCCATAGCCGTACCGCTCCCCCAGGCACACTGCCTCGCTGGGCTGGTAGCAGCTCAGAAGGGCCCGTAACCTAGGAAGGCTGTGGAGACCCGAAAAAAGCCCGGTTTACCGTCATATGGTACAGTCTGGTGGTCAGTGGTATAGAGGCTTCTGATCAACCTCATAATTAGAATCATCATTATCTGTCCATTCATCATCCAAATGCTTATCCTGGTCATAGTTCTGGATCAAATTTATTTTAGGGAGAGGAATGTGCCTACTGTTGAAAGTGTTAGTCTTAAGCCAATTGATATTTTCATTTAATTAATTAGCACAATTTATATCTGAGCTGATAATTTCAAGTTTTAACATCGTATTTTTCTCATACACAATTATGCTCAGTACGGCGTAGAGTGACATTTGTTTCTTAGTATAAATGTGCCTGGAAAAAAACCAATAAGTGATCCAACAATCAAGGAGAATCTACCTGATGAGCGTGTCATCATCCACAATCAGCAGCCAGTTAGTCTGGGGCACACGGTCACTCAGAAACCTCTTCAAGATGGCAAAAGTTTTCCCACAATGACCTGCAATCAGGCGTTAGTTAAGGTTATATCAACTGCATCACATTGCTGATTGGTGATCATCAGGAATTAACAAGCTTTTCTAAAGGGAATAAATATATAAACAAATAGAAATTTAGTTTGAATCACCTTACATGTACACAGTTTGTATTTACTTGAACATATAAGATAAGATATTTTATAGCACTGCACAGTAACACATTTTAAAGCCATGTATGTTATATATAGGCAATATGGTGATTCTAAATAATCCTTACTGCGAGCATGTTCGAAGGGCCTCACTTGGACCTGGCCCAGTTGGATCACTGCACTTATTATTGACTATATATTATGGATTAGAACATATACCAGGTGAGAAGATTATGGTATTATGTGCATACCCAAACTCAGCATTTTCTAAGTAGTTGAATCAATAACTAATTTACAAATAAACGGCAGAACAGGAATCCACAGGAACTGTAGCAATAGCTAGCACTAAAAGCACTGAACATCGGCAAAGAGGTTATGAGAAATCAGTTACTGAACAACATGCAGTAACTTAGATTAAGCCCTAACATAAAACACACCATAAAGTATGCAAGAAGTATTCAAATTAAATGCGAATTACAAAATCCAATGAACCTGTGATAACACTACAGATTTAATATGCCTGCAAACTATTAATTCACCAAAAGAATTTTTTTAATTTTAAAACTGTGAGGGTCAACCCATGTGTGGAGGCTGTAAGGGCTTCCTCTGGATGTCTGTAGAGCCCCCATACAGTGCAATGCCTGAACGTATGCCCTATGATGGATTAGCATCCTATCCAGAGTAATCCCTGATTTGTGTTCTGGTTCAGGCCACTAGCCTCTCTTACCCTACATTGGAAAAGCAGTTATGGAAGACGGAGGGACGAACAGATGGAATCATTGTCTGCAGAGACACGTCAAAAGCCATATGTCGGCTATGGAGTCTGCCCATAAGCAAGGTGCATGAGCAAACATTCTTCATATGTTCTGTATAGAGCATCACAAGGAAGGACATCAATGTGGGCAGATAGGAAATGAGAAAAATCAATAGGGAGCGGACTGTTTCTCACTGAAGGCGACAGTATCGGCTAGGGTACCCAGGCTCCTCAAGTCATTTCACCAACAGCTAACAGCCTAATTGAGACATTCCTACCTTTGGGGAACAGAATGACACACTGTAACAAAGCCTTCACAGGGAAAATGAGGCTCGACAGCACAATGCAAAGTGGAGCAGAGAATGCCTGTCCCTGAAAGGACAGATGTAGGAGCGGTGTGTGTGTGTGTGTGTGGGTGGGTGGGTTTGCATAGATCAAATTTGAGGACCAGAATGTCCCCAAAGTGTGCTAAAACCTGATATTTACCTACTTTCAGGTCCCCATTTGGATAACCTCAATTAATAAAAATCTGTGAATGCAATCAAAAAACTAAAAATGCCAAAAGTCTTGTATTTGAGTTGGTTACTTATGGTTAAAGTTAGGGCTGGGTAGGGGTTAAGGGTGTCGTGATTGGGATTAGGGTTTTTCCCATAGAAATTAATGGAAGGTCCCCATATAGATAGGTACGCGACTCTGTATATGTGTGTGTGTGTGTGTGTGTGTGTGTGTGTGTGTGTGTATACACGCATGCATCTTTGTACGTGTACAGGTTTAGCTATATTTGTCAGGAACAAAGAACCACACAAGTATAACAAATCCTCAAAAAACTTGACTAGTGAGGTCATTTCTGCAGACCTCACTACTTCAGACTTAACTTTATAAAAATATGTGAATGCAATCAAAAAAAAATAAACATGCCAAAAGTATAGTATTTAGTATCATTAAATATGGTCAAGGTTAGGACTGGGATTGGGGTATTTCCGATAGAAATGAATGGAGGGTCCTCACTAAGATGAATACTAATGTGTGTGCGTGCTGGACAAAATGGCACTGTAAGGGCTATTCAAGAATAGTCAAGATGACATTCATATTATTTACATTTCCTTCTTTCCATTTTAACAATTTTAATTTCTGTCTTGCCTTAGTTGATCTATTGTGCAGCACTTTGGTTCACACAATGTCTTTTAAATGTGCTATATAAATATAGACGACTTGATTTCGCATCATGATGGAAGAAGTATGTAGCTTTGGACATAAGCATCTGGTAAATGAATGTAAAAATGTAACCAAAGCATGTCAACAGAACAAAACAAAACACCTCAACATATTTACAGCAGAAGCATAATTTGGGTCTCTACACGGTATAAGGGTAGGACAGCCATAGAAAATCGGTAGAGTACGGGTCCCCTCTTTCGAGGTCACATCAGACTAACATACTTACAAGCAGCCAGCTGCTCTCGCTGGCCATCTACCGGTGCTGGAATCTGGTACACAAGTATAAAAAGCAAAAAAGCATTCTGGCCTTGGAGTAAGTTACATTTATATTCTTAAGGGTTCAAAGTTATGCCAAAGCCTCCCATGCAGGTTTCCTCTGAACCATAATCCATCTGAAGGTTTAAAAATAAACCCTCTCCCACCCTATATGTGCTGCACATTAATATTTACTAATAATAATTATTCTAACTGCCTGCATCCAATGGTGAAAGAAATCGGTATGTCGAGATTGGTAGTGTTGCTATGGGCTGACTCGGCCTCAGAACATTTCTTTTTGCTTGAAACTACTTCTAATCACAACATAAAGTAAGACACCATTAAAATAATTTATTCTGAATCTAGTGTCTGATTATGGGAAGAGTCAACAGTTCATTTTAAGATTACTAAACTACAGTTCACACACAGCCACTTAATTGCCATCCATAAACGTTGAATTGAGGGTAACAGCCCTTTCAGATGCTTATCTAAGACATGCGGACTTGCTATGTATGGTGTGCCAAAATATCCACAGAACCAGGAAAAGTGTGGGCAACAGGTGAAGTAATGTATAGGACCAAGATAATGTATTTGTGGCACTTTTCCTTTAATAAAGATCAGGGTATTTGGAGGGTTAAAACCTAATAAAGTGCTTGCAGTTAAAATGAGGTAAAGAAAGAAGCTTAGCTACTAATGAGGACATCATGAAAAAATAATGTCTTGTGAAGTTAGCGAGGCTGCAAGAACATCTCTGAAATCTCACAGCAATGGGGGCTCCTTTTCCCCTTTTTTTCAGACCAGACGATACGCCTTCATCTTCGACAATTACCAGTTCAACCAGACATATCAAAATGTCTTTGTTCAGACAATTTTTTTTGGGAATTTCACCTACTTTCTTTTCTATGCTGAGCAGCTTGGACAAGCCGTGTTGTGGTTTGGGGTGAAGCTGGGAAGGCACTTTGCCAGCTAGGGAACTGAGGGTACAGATACGCAACATGATATACATCTTTAATACTCATGTACACCAAGGCTGCCCAACCCTGCTCCTGGAGATCTGCCACTCTGCAGAGCTTAGGTGCAGCCTTAACTTAAAATATCTGATGGAGATAATCAGGCCCTACAGTAGAATCTCAGGATTAGAGCCTTTACACTCACATGAAATTTAATGACATCCCATTCTTAATACATAGGCTTTAATATGGAGTTGTCCCAACCTTTGCAGCTATAACAGCTTCAACTCTTCTGGGAAGTCTTTCCACAAAGTTCAGGAGTGTGTATCAGGGAATTTTTGACCATTCACTGGAACTATGGGGCCAAGCCCGACCCCTAAAACGCAACCCCACACCATAATCCCCCCCTCCACCCAACTTTAGGTACCATCCTCCTGGCAACCACCAAACCCAGATTCGTCCATCAGATTGCCAGACAGAGAAGTGTAATTCCTCACTCCAGAGTCTCTGCGGCTCTGGAGTCCAGTGGTGGTGTGCTTTACACCACTGCATAGCACTTGGTGATGTAAGGCTCAGAAACAGCTACTCGGCCATGGAAATCCATTCCATGAAGCTCTCTACACACTGTTCTTGAGCTAATCTGAAGGCCACATGAAGTTTGGAGCTCTGTAGCTATTGACTCTGCAGAAAGTTGCTGACTTCTCAGCCTCAGCATGTGCTGTCTCCACTCTGTGATTTTACGTGGCCTACCACTTAGCAACCACGTTGCTGTTGTTCCCAATTGCTTTGTCATAATACCACTAACAGTTGACCGTGGAATATTTAGTAGAGAGGAAATTTCACAAATGGATTTATTGCCCAGGTGGTATCCATGCTTGAATTCACGGAGCTCCTGAGAGCGACCTATTCTTTCACAAATGTTTGTAGAAGTAGTCTGCATGCCTATGTAATTGATTTTATACACCTGTGGCCAGTGAAGTGATTGGAACACCTGAATTCAATGATTTGCAGGGGTGTCCCAATACTTTTGGCAATATAGTGTATGTTGAAGCTAAGTGTGCTCTAAAACTGAGATGCTACTGAAGGGCCTGATTATCTCCAATAAGATAAGCTCCACAGGGGGGTAGATCTCCAGGAGTTGGGTTGGGCAGCCTTAGTGTACACAATCTCTATATTGCCATATCATGTATTTATAACCATCATTATATCACTGCTCCTGGTGAGGGCTGTGATAGCAACATGACAAGCAGGTCAGACCAGATGTTTCTTTCCATGGATACAGACTCTGCCTGTGCCTGCCCAGAGGTCCTCTGCCCAATTGGATGTGTCAGAGATGGTTCCCTCAGAAGCCTTCTAGGAGGCATCCTTAAGAAATGCCTGAAAAAATAACCTGAGCTGAAGGAGCAGAAGCTCTATTTAAAGATTTTTGAGTCCCTGAACTCCTTATCTCGTTAAGTAGAGTAGAGCCTGGAAACCTCATCTCAGCAGCTCGTACTCAGTGATTACCCACAGGTCATGATGAAAGTCATGTAGGTTAACTGGTTAAACTTCAAACCTCCTGCTCTGGCCACCACAAATCTGCTTAGTGTCAGCAAAACTGCAGCCATCAAACCGATCGTCCTCCAGAACTTCTCGAACCACAGACCCTGCCCTCTAAAATAAAAGGCACAATCTGCTATTTTCCGAAAGAATACCGTGACCTCATACGTGAAGGTCCCATCTACCCCACCTCACACTTGAACCACTTGAGAGCACACAGGAGTGCCTGGCTGGACAAGGCCAAAAGCATCATCTGCAAATAGCAGAGATGTCACTTCTAGCTCTCTCATATCAGGCTGTCCTCCAATTATGGCTGCACTTTCAAATCCTATCCATGGAACATCACAATCAGGAGAGAGAGAAAGAGAAGATGCACACATACTGAGGGCCACCACTATATCTAAATGACTTTGCTGCATGTATGTGGGCTGAACTCTTTAAGCATTCATATAGGAAGCAATTACTGTAGATAGCAGCAGCCTCATTGCTGAAGTGCCATTGATTCCTGAGTCCTGGCCACCCAAAACCCTGCTGGCGGATCATGGTTTTTCCCTCCAAAGATCCCTCTCAGTAGGTACTCACCATGTAAAACATTTAATTTTTTATAATAAAAAAAGACAAAACTAGTTTTAGTGCTGTTTTACTGTGATGGAATGACCTTAGCAGAACTATATTTCACACACTAGGACAGAGAAAGTATACTTGATTAAATGGAAACCAAAACTGGAACAAGCAAATCAAAGGAGAAACATTTAATTACCTGCCCTTAACAATCCCAGTGAAGAGACAAAAAAAAAAAAACGAATTTGCTTCTTGGAAGGAAAGTGAGGGCAAGACTAAAAAAGCTGAGTAAAAGCAGACACAGCACACTGTCGGTCTACAAAGGCAAGCATGGCTAAAGCCATGGTGCTTCCAGTAGCATGGAGTGAGAGCTGGGGTGTTCGTAAGGCCGGACGCAAGAGAATGGTCTCTGATGTTGGAGAAAACCGTTGAGAGTTCCATGGATGGAAAGAAAAATAAATCAATAATTGAAAAAAATCTGATTTTACCGTGGAAGGACTGAAGATGAGACAGAACCTGAAATATTTTTTAGAGGAAGACAGAGGCCGAAATGGACTGACAGCTTAACTGCAGCAATGGAGATGAATCTGGAGGAGCTCAAGGAGGCAGGTGCTCAACAAAAGCAACCCGTGAGATTCCGGCTGGGCACCTCCCTGCACTAACCACTGCTGGCACGAGTAAGTCCAAGAGATCACAAAGAGTCAGACTCAACAAATACACACACACATACATATATATATATATACACACATAAATATATACACACACACACACACACACACATATATATATATATATATATATATATATATATATAAATGAATGGGATAATTAGATAAGAACAGAATTCATTACTTTAACAGTAAATCCACTTCAAAACTGTTGTCAGTAAAGTAAAAACTGCAAATATAGGTAAAGAAAGTAAGGCCAAACAGCATGAGAAGGCAACAATTAATATTAAGGGCTGCCAAGTTGGCACAGTCTTCCATGTCATTGATGTCCTTCTCATTGACGAATTAAATCGATTTTATGCAAGGGGACCAGCTGAGGAGCAAACGATACATGCAGGCCTTAATCTCCTTGAAAGCTGCATGTCCTTATCACCTAAGATTGCCGCTGTATAGCTACACAGAGAAAGGCCTGGGCGTTAGCATGACGAGTACCTCTCTCAGTGTTGGGCACTCCGAGATCAATGGTGGGTATGGAGGGATCGGCGTGATCACTGTAGTACTCCAGCAGGGCTGCCTCTCTTTCCCAGGTCTTCTTGACCACAGGGACTGTGGAACAATGAGAGAGAAGCACTCAGGGGCGCAGAGAAATCGTTATAGGAGAAAAAAAAAAAGAAACATACAGCCAGACTTTCAAATCATGATGTAGTTTATTGTGTAGCATAAAGTGTGAGGGTAAAGAAGCCTGTGTTTGCATGGAGCCAATGAAAAGGGCACATTGTGCTCCAGGTGACGGGCAGCACAGGGTCTAAGTGCTAAGTAGAGCTGGATGGCAGACCTGTCAGTGTTAGATCATCAGTGGAAAGCAAAGGCGCATACACCAATCTCAGTGCCACGGGGCGGCTATTCACAGTGTCATTAGCTGACTGCCAGAAGACCCTACCTCATCCTTAAGTGCCTTGAAATAAAAATATCAGTTTTAATAGTTCCACTAAAAATGTAAGGCAGATAATACTGCTCATTTGCATATATTTATACTGTGTGGCTTTATAAAACAGAACGTTAGGCAATAAATTAAGTCTTGGGGTCAAACCAAAGATGATGGATAATTGTGCACATCACAGCAGGTCAGTTCAGTTGACCCATTTTTCCTTTTCTTTGCCGTAAGGTAGGACTATGACTGGGAAATATAAACTATACATCAGCTTATCATCAAGCAAGATTTAAATAATAAGACAATGAGAAACTTCAATAAACTGTATATAAGGAATACTGTTTAATAGCACACATTAGCCTATCATAAACAATAGCAATTCCAGCCAATCATATGGTAATCTTTTAAGGACGGATGTAGCCGAGCATGCCACATGCTGCGCTCTCAGTAATATCACGGAAGAAATGAGCGCTCACCCAGAAGGACCTTCAAGTGTAGGCAAAGAAAGTGACAGTTCTGCAGCTATATCATTTTTTTTTTTTTAAAGAAAAATGTGAATAAATAAGATAAGATGTTGGTGGTACAATGGTCCTTTGACTATTTCAAGTCCAACACGCAACAGACTTTTGCTGGGCAGTATAAAGCAGGCCAAAAACTTGTGACAAATAAACTTTAAACACAGCGAAGCTGCTTTACCGTCTGAAACAGTGCAGCCCAGTGGATCACAGAGAATGTGAAAGCTTAGTCACAGACACCAGCAACTGTGGATAGGGTGAGGGGGGGTCACAAAATAATTTAATGCCCCCAAAAAGGGCCAGACTCTCAAAAAGGTTAAGTACCCCTGCACTACTTAGCCCAAGATTCACAAAACCACCAGCACCAGTGCTCTCAGGTAATTTGGCAACTAAGCTTTCTAAACGTGCTACTAGTGCTGACAAAAGCATTACTGGAGGTTATTTACAGATGGAAAGAGAAGCCAAGAAAACCAGGTCTGAAGCTACAACTGATCTGGCTGCCTGGCTTCTGGAAGCAGAAAAACAGGAAGCTGATGCAGGCTGTTCTAGCGCTTCCTGGTCCCACGTCATAAGGAAAAGACTACCGCGGTGAGGGGAGGAGGGGCAGGGCGACGCGGGAGGCAGCAGGGAGAGACGGGCGGCATCACAGAGCAGCGGCCAGAATGTGGAAACGCCCGGGGGCGGCAGCGCCTGAAAGCGCAGGTTTGTTTTATATACAGTACGGTCACAATCATTTCACAATTTAAAAAGTGACTGGAAGCCAGTCAGGACATGAAGGTTTCATTAAGTTCCCAATTAGAAAATGACGAATCCCCACTAAAAGAATGAAAAATCTTAATCCTTAATACAGTTTTTAAATACAGTCTGAATTGCTAAAGCAGATTTCTGAAACCTTCCATCCTGTTCTCAAAACAGTAAATATAAAACACAATTTTCAAAGCTACATCCACGACACCTTTGAGTATTCTTGCAAATTCAAACAACCTACTCAAAAGTGTGTTATCTTTGCTCAAAACCAAACACCGCATTCAGATCACACACAAAGCCAGTAAGTACATGAACACTACAGCAAAAAACTGAGAACACAACCAGGTATGTAGAGAAACATGTGGATATGGTTTTTTGCATGTTGAGTTGTAAAACTGGAATCCAACTGCACTATAGACTATGTAGTGTAGTATGCAATGTCTGCAGTATTCAGTTGCTGTAAAGGACAAAGTAAAAAAATCTAATTGAAAGGCACATTACAGTAAAATGTTCAATAGGCAGGCTAAAGTCAAGGATGGATATTCATTCTGCCCCATAATTATGTTTCAGGGCAGGGGCAGGACAGATAACTTTGTCTACATCACAGGCAATGCTCACCCTTGCTAGGTGATGGGGGAAGAATCCTCAGTTAAGGATCCATCAACACCCTGACATTCACGCGCGTGTGGCACCCACTCTCTCATCCCCCCTGCTTTCACTGATCTACTCACTCATTGGCTTCATCACATGTTCAGAAGTGAACAGTTTTGAACCATTGTGTTTAAATGATGGCTACTGTGTGCTGGCTGTTATTAGCTTCTGTAGTCTCAAATTCAAGGAGTAACATGTATTTTGATGTATGAAATTTATTTAGAGATATGCGAATTGTCTAAGTAGGTGAACACAGCTTAAAGTTTTTATAAATGAGTGATTAAACTGATAATTGAGTTTTAACATCTGCTATTTTATTCTAAAAGTGAAGTTTTGATGAATTCAGAATAACTAATTCATAAAAGTAATGAGATTATGAGATCAGTTACAGAGGAATGTTGCCTGAAGGTCTGAAATCTGTGTGATGATTAGGGGTTGACCGATTATCGGCCTGTCCGATTATTGGGGGCTGATATTAGGCATTTTGGCGATTATCGGTATTGGCGTTTTATTTTTAACGCTCATCGATATTAAGTAATTACAAGCAGTGTTAATTACGTAAACGAAAATTTTTATAAGTATTCGTTGACGACCTTTTAATTCATGACTAGATTGTAACGTCAACGTAAATGGAAAACTGGTTGCCATTGAAAACTACAGCAAAAACTCTGTTCATTATGCTCTGACAAGTAAAGACGAGAAGAAATTGCTAGCTCCCTTTGGGCAGACAATCTAGATCACAGTAGCCATCTCAAAGCATTGGTTGTTATCCTTTTTAACCAATCATTTAGATGCATAAATCTGCAAGTGCACATACAAATTCCCACTGTCTCTATGCATCTTGCTCACTGGATAATGTTTCCCCGCTTGGTGCATGTCTGCACAAATGCAGCTTCCAGTTAAACTATAAACAAGTGTGCAAGATAACATTGTGAAAGCCTAATTATGATCAGTGTTGTCAACTTAGCGACTTTGTCGCTAGATCTAGCGAATTGTCAGACCCCTTTAGCGATTCATTTTTCAAAAAGTGCCTAGCAAAAATCTAGCGACATTTCTGACAGTTCTGACCGGAGCTACTTTCTGTACACCGTTGTCGTACGTTGTTCTGTACACCTTATCGAATAAAGCTACCATAAGGCTGCGGTCGCTCGCTCTGAACGCCTTCCATAGGTAACGTGGTTTGCCAGATCGCCAGCCGCGCCTCCCAGAGGGAGCGATCCCTGGGGCAGTCTGACTGCTGAGCTGATCACTCTGTCAGACAGACGTGAAAATGAATGATCTGCATATGTGCTTGCAGTCAAATCGACTGACTAACATGCACATAGTTCAAAAGGTGACTGCAATTTTAAATGGTTTTGTGTCTTAATAGCTTCAGCTTAATATGACATGTATGTTAATAGCCTGTGATTTTCCAGTGTTTTTTTTTTTCGAGTACAGTGGTAAATAATATAAATGAACATAAATAGAATATATGATAAATACTTTGAGCTGCGTTAAAATAAAGTAGCCCATATGCGTATTAGGTACAGAGTAGGAGAAAAGTAAACGTGGTGGCACTTGAGTGAACGTGAACACTACGTGCTGACGTCATCAACATGCAAATTAGCACGTAACGACATCTAGCGACTTTCTAGGTACAGTTTTCTTGTAGGAAATAGTTGGCAACACTTATTATGATGAGTTCCTCACCTTTACCGGTGCCCTGTCAGGTGTGCGACTTGTGGATAAATTATGAGAAAAAAAACTGCCTAAAATTAGACTAAAATTAAACCACTGACTTAACTAAAACAAAACAAAAAGAAAAGACTAAAATGTAACTTTAATCCAACCACAATTTTCAGAACGTGACTAAGACTAAAATTAAAGTAAAAACTCTTGCCAAAATTAACACTGATTACAAGCTGTGCTACTGCGGCTCTGTCACAGCGCCACTGCCGTCTCTTCCTCTTTGGTCTTTGCTTTCATCCCGTTGCTGCATTTAACTCATTTAATATGGAAAGCCATTTGAGCAGTTATTCGATATCCTTGATATCCTTGATATCAGACGTCAGTTTCCTCCACTAGTTCGCGCTTTGTCAGCACTAGTTGG
>JAODKN010000038.1:14348989-14359837 GCA_026774425.1 Petrocephalus zakoni
GTTGGGTTTTCTTTTACTGATCCCCCCCCCCCCCCGACACCCCCCCCCCCCGCCCCCACCCCCCCACCATTTCCCCCCCCCGGTGTCGCCCGGGGGGGGGGGGGGGGGGCGGCCCCCAGTACAGTCACAACAGGAACGACACAGTCGCCGTGATGTATTATCTACTGATGATAGAACAGCCAATCTTGTTTAAATATCCCAGCGGCCTCTGAGACACACACCTATTTTAGTAGGCTGAGCCACAAAATGAACAAAATCTTTTATAAGTGAACTTTCTGCCTCTGCAAAATGGCAGCCAAAGGAGTCAAGAAGAGAATAGATTCCAGGGCAAACCTGGCAAACTCACTTTCTCGGGGTCATACTTTCCAAGGGTCTGAAGCAGCGAGTCCAGCTTCACGTTTGTCTCTTCCTCGAGGAACATGATCCAGGAGGAGTTTTTTCCATAGGATGCAGAAAAGCTGGGAAAGGTAGGGGGTAAAAGACTCTACTTACACTGCAGAAAATGTACAATTAATCCATCCATCTTGCCTACTGCGGACCAAAAAAAGGGAAAATTACAGAAAATAAACGGTTCATAAATTTCAAACTGCACGCCAAGTGAGTCCAGGCTATAACAGCCTGCCATTACAGGCTATGCACAGGTACACGGTACAATGTCTCACTGTAAAATGCGTAACAATGCTTTTCTCCTCCCATTGTTGGTTTGTCCTTTGAAGGGTATAAAAAAAGCAGGATTTACGTTGGTCAGCCATCCCTTGATACAGCAAGTTTATTCATTGCTCCAACATCTTTTAAGAATTAGGCTAAAACATCAGAATCCCTTTCATCTGAGAAAGTACAGTACTGTATAATAATAATGTACAGTGCACTTTAAATTACAGTACTTAAAACTGGTGATAAATTTGCACAGTAAGACATCTACCACATGTCTGTATACAAAAATCACATTACATATGGGGTCCAGGGATGGTTTGCTATTATACTCAGTTCTAGTCATCCATGGTAGGTCCTGGAACATGTGCAGAAAGAAGAGGAGGCTTAGACGACGCACATTTAACGCCTAACAACAGAACAGAATTACTATATTATTTGACTAACAAAGTTGAAGGCAGATGTGCCAGATTGCTAGTTGAAACCATCACAATTGAGGGCGAGCCCAAGGGAGGGCACACAGCTTTACAAAGATGCATCTATGCATTACGGAGGCCAGCGGCAGCTTGTCAGAGGCGCCGGCGTGCTTACTAAGGCAGCAGTGGAAGGATGCTCCAGTCGCCCTCATTATCCGACAGGCTGTGAAGCAGCAGAACAGCAGGTGCACTCTGTGGGAGATAAAGTCTCTTAGAGGCAGCATCTCGCTTTTAAAGATCACAATGGGCCGACCTGAGGTACAGAAGTAAATTAAAAAATAAAATACTTCTAAGGGAGATTCTTGGCAGGCTTATAGCAAACCGTTTTAAATTCTGATTGAACAGTAGGCGTGTGGAAAGATTATGAATATTAGAGCTTTTTTGTCCCTCTGTGGATGTCTCAAATTTATAATTGTTCTCAGAATTAAGAGGCGGAGAATGGTAAATTCTCTGGGCAGATTAAAGTAAGATTAAAGTGCTAGAAACTTATTATAAAAATTACTTTTAGTGTCTACATCATGTAATTTGTTTCATCATAGGGTTTTTTTTTTTAAAGTATTGCACAGAAAAATTGAGTCTGTCGTCATAGAAACACGCTCCACAGTGGTAGAGCCTGCAGTTACAGAGGACGACACCAGCCCATATTGGAGAAGAAATGGGGTTTCTCAGATGAATATACTTTATAGAATTTTATTAAGGTGGCAAAACAGGGCAAATGTCACACATACATCCACAACAAAAGCACTGAAGTGATTTCAGACACAATAAGCCCCAGTCCACTCCAGCTAATCTCTGTCAAAAGAGTCAAACTCTACGCATCTTTTCCTCTTTTCCCATCATAAAAACGCTCAGAAAGAATCTTTAAGACAGCTTGAGTATCATACTTGCGTCTCCCTCGGAATATTCAGAGCCTCACTTCGGCCTGACAGTAAACAGATCAACAAATTTTAACTAATTCTTAGCGCAGACAGCTTTTGACCAGTCGGCTACCAGTGAGAATGAGGAGTGGAAGTAAAGCTGCTGTGAATCCTCCTTCAAGATCCGAGGCGGCTCGTTGCTGAAATTTCCCATCAGCACTCCTGAAGGGCCCGCGGGAGGGGGCCGTCAAATGAGACTCCCAATTCTAAAATATTTTAAAAAAGATACTGGAGGGGACGTCCTGCCACAGTACTTCCGACTGAAATTTGGGACATGCGGTCCCTTTCGGCTCACGTGCAGCCCAACAGAGCTAATTATGGAAGGCTGCTACTGAGACACCTCTGACTAGGGTCTAAACGAGAGCCCCAGCAAGCAGCAGAAACCAGACAGAAACCAGCTTCTGATTGCTACACAGACCAGCGAGCAGCGACAGGCCTTGACTGTCAAGCTGCCTAGCTAATCAGGAGGCAAGACGTACAAAAAGAAAAGAAAAATCCACTCTCCTACCTCTCTGGACTTACAAAAACACATTTGTTTATCATAATAACACTGACAATAACTTGAAAGATCACGAACGTCTCACATGACAGGAATAGTTTCCTTCCACCAACTAACTTACCAGTTTAGGTTACGGTTCAGTTTCCCTGTGCCCTCCACCGCCTGCTTTAATCTGTTAATCTGTGCTTTAATGGAGCCATCCATGCACGTTACGCAAACAAGACTTACGAGATATCGCAATTAAAACTAAATTGAAATAAAAGAAAAATATATATGTTGACATTTTAAACTTTACGACAAAAGCATTATTTAAAGCCCAATTAAAATATGCTAAATGAACGCAAGTGAAAAGGAGGGCAGCAACATGATTCAAACACTCAACTCAAGTACTTAAATCCTTTCGTGTAATAAATCCCCCACAGGACAGTCTTTGAAAATAAAATAAATGAATCAATGCCGTGTTGCGGTTCTCGGCGCACCTTTGATAGCTGTTCCTACTCCATGCCCGAGGCCCCTGTCGCTCGCCATCGCGGATTCTGTTTAAGCCCCAGGGCTGCTTTGTCGGGATTTCTGCCACTCTCGCTACTTAATATTCATATTTATCATTCAGTCTTTTCATCATTTTTCTGTGTTTTAAGCAGGACAATAAAAGTCAGCACCATGTCAAGCGGTTTGAAAGTGGATAATTTCCAACGTGTCCACCACAGACTAGCTTCTAAAGGTGGCCCAGGCCTGCCTTGTGTCGCACTGTGCAGCACTTTGCTTTTAGGTAAAGTGCGTTGTGAGATGAAGCTGAGGAGTGGAGCACCGACCTTTGATGGTGATACTGCTCCATTTGCACCAGCTACGGAGGAGTTCATTTATTTTTCATATCCCATGTTATTGTCCTGTGCAAGGCAGTCAGGGGCTCAGCCAGTGGCTCGAGAGCAGTTTTTAGGGGTTAAGGGCCTTGCTCAAGGGCCCACCATTAATAAGAATACTCTGCCAGCCAAAGGATTTGAACTGGCCACTTTCTGATCATGGGTAATGAGCTGGGAGTCACACACTGTGCTAGGAAAAAAGTTAAACCTAATTTAAAAAAAAATATATATATATTGAGATGCATTGGTTTACTAATGCAGGCCTGATGCAGCACACACCTACAGCAACAACAGCTCTTTCACATTGCATGGTTCGTTGCAACCTCAGACGTTAACATAAAACCACTCCAAGTTTGTTAACACGGGTAGATGAAAAATACGGCTCTGAAGATGAATAGATCTCATGAATCTCAGGGTCACCCCTGGGGGGTTTTATTCACGTTGCAGTTCTTGAAATGATTTCACTTCTTGCTGCTAAGCCTGTTTTTTGTTTTTAAACTGGCAACTGGTCACAAGTCTGTGTCTCATGTTGCCATTCAAGAAGACAATGAAACAGACATGGCACCCACAGCTGAACGGGCTGGCAAGCAGGCCCAATCTACAAACCCTGAACATAACTGAGAGCAAGTTATTCTAAATTACACTTCATTATACTGAAAATATTTAGATTTTGCCATTTGCTAAAGATCTGGGGGATTCAGCCTGATATTTTACAGGTCTACTTTCAAATGAAACAAAACAAAACAAAACAAAAATGCATAAATAAAAAAAAAAAAATCCGGGCTTTGTGGTTCCTTAAATTGGGCTTTCATATTAAATGTTTTGCAATCAGCAAAAGAATGGAACACAAATTGGCAAATCCGGCTGCTAATCAGGCATTGTGAAAAAAATTAGCCTTGTTTTGCAATTTACCGACCAGGTGTGTCCAAAGCCATTTTCATTTTTTGAAGAACAATTCATAAAGACCCTTTTCCTGGGAATGTATGCGAGGATCTGTGTTTTTAAGCACGCTGTTACTTGGTTGGAGTTAAACAGTGCAATCAGTTTGTTCTGTCATATTATGTCAGTTTGAATGTTTCTACTTATGTCCCAGACTTGGCCATCCACAACGTCTCCTCGCACCTCACCCTCCCAAAGGGTGTCGTCCTCGTATACGGTGTCCTATCTGTATGCAATTTCCCTCCAGTATCAATAAACTTTTCCCAATTCTGAATCTGCACCACACCTCACACACTAAAAAGAAAACAAAAAAGCACACTTCTCTCCTTGCTTACTAGCTGGAGACGTCTAGGTGCCCCAGTAGGTCGGGCAGAAGCATCCACCTTGTTGCCCCTTTGAGTGTAATAATGGCTTAGGGACACTCGTCCTAAACGCAGAGCTCAGGGACAGCTTACCTGGTCCTGACTAGTGCCGGTGCACCGTGCAGGATGGGACGGTCTATTTTGAGTACTGTGCGTATCAGGGTTCCTGCTCTACCCCCAGCACCTACCAGCTTATGAGTCACAGAATACTGACTCACCAACAATATACCCTACTTTAATGTATCATCAGTGTAAAATAAATAAATAAAAACACATTACATTACATCCAGGGTTATAGGAAAGAAACAGGCCAGTTCCAGAGCTGATCATCTCCAAGCTGAACACTGCACTACCATCCTCAATCACACACCTCACTCCTTCCTGAATGTATGCAGAAATTACACATTTGTGTGTGATATCTGGAAATTCCTCTGCATGCAATGCCCAAGTCAAAGGCCTTTTAAAACTCAAAGATTTTGGGTAAATACTATTTACCCAAATTTATATAGAGCTACAACAAGTCATTTACATTATTTTCCAATGAAATAGTTCGGCAAATAGCCGGTCTCACTGACCCAGTTCACTCCGAGCTCCTTGGAAACACCAAATGCTTAAAAATGGCATAAAACAGCATTAACAGTGAAAAGTGGTCAGATGTTCAGGAATCTTTAGAGGGCGGACAACAGATGGATGTCATCGTTCTTCTTGGGTCTGGAATGTCACTGAACAAAATGTTCAAGGAGACATCAGTGAGCTGACACTGAGGGATTTATTACTGCTTTAATCCTGAGATTATAACACTCTAAGTGCTGACAAACACACTGTCTGGTCAAGTGAGACCCCGATACAGAGGCAAAAAACAGCATGTGTAACATACTGCGAAAATCGGAAAATACGTTACACACCTAATGCATGTTAACATCCATCTCAACATGACTGACCTTAATCCCATGTCTAACATTGCGTAAAGGGGAACACTATGGTGAGATACCCCCCGGATCACCCACCCTAGCCCAGCAGGAGGCTTGAAGCACTGCATACCAGCCTCTTCGCTCAACATCCTTCTCGGTGACTCAATCCGTTCTGCCAGGTGTCACCAGTGATATGGTTCATATCAGCACCAGAGCAGCAACTTTACATTTTGTGCAAGTCAGATGTGTTTATTTTTAAATACAAAAAAACAAGCATTTTCATCTCCTTAGCTGACTGCCCTGTGAACAAACACTCAGAACACACACAGATTAATGTGGTTTTTGTTTTAATGGGAAAATTATTCAAGACCCCTAGCAGAAAGGAATTAAAGTGTTATGTTAACTGTATTGCAAAAGCAAGAATTATAACAATTATTTAGGTATAAATGATGCTAAGGGAATACATGTAAAGACTCAAGTTTTATTAACTAGTCATTATAAATCACAGGTCTGCAATAGCGGTTGTAAGCTTTGATGTTTTGATAACTGTATAATTAAAAGCAAACTTTCACCATGAATAAAAATGTCAACCTAGTAATGCAATGGTAATGTTAACTAGGAAACTCCAATATTCTGTAGATATAGATTCCCACAAAATATTACAGCATATAAGGATACAAACATGCTGAAAAAACTGGACCCTGTTATTTGGTCACATACTATGTTAACATTTACATTTTCCTAAACAAGAATAGCATGGATACAATTGGTTCAATAGTGGCACCTAGTGGTGATGTGCTTAAAGTGATTAAGTGACAATTATTTATTTTTAAACCACCCAGTATTGTTCACAATACTAAAATGGAAAAAAAATGCCAGGATGTCTCTCTCTCTCTCTCCCTCTCTAAAGCTCATTGGCGACTGGTTACACACAGACAAAAGGTGACCGAATATTTCAGTACTTTTCCTCAATAGCAATTAGGCCAATTTATTGTAAGAAATGGCCAGTGCTGGTCGGAGCAGTCTTCAGACAAAAAAAACAAAACCATCAGAAAAACCTCATTGGCTATAAACAGGAAACATCCTTCCAATGTTCTGAGACATTACAGCATGGATCGATGATGGAACCAGCTGTTCAGACCAGACACTAACCACTGTGGACAGGTGCTTCTGTCTGCTTCTTGTAGCTGTTCTTATGTTGAGGAAAAGCAAGCAGGCTGGAATAAGTCCTTAGGCCGTCCTGAGATGTGGGAGTGTGTGACAAGATGCTTCTGCGTGGCATTTTGGGTATCTGCGACAGATCATTACAGTGGCTTGCTGTGGCACCTGGGGCAGCTTGCATTAATAAATGGTTCTGATACTTTGGAGAAATTGGCCCAGTATGTGGTCTGAACGCTGATGAGAGCCGCAGGGGAGAGGATACCTGTCTGATGCTCTCTGCCTGCTGAATGAGGCCGGCCCTGCGTTTGTGAGCCCGCTCCACATGGAATGAGTTCCGCTGGCTCTGAATGACAAAAACCACGTCCTGTGAGCCTGAAAGACAGAATGGGGGAGCACATGATCAACCTCAATCACTGGAAGGACAGGCACAATTTAGGCCTGACACACAAAGGCAGTGCGCTTCAGATCGGATTCTAGTCTCCAACGAAAGCCGGAAAGCAGAGTGAGAGAGCGTGCGTCTGACCTCGATAGACGCTGCAACATATAGAACAGAGACAATTCAATATGATCGGGGGCAGGGCTCAACGTGAAAAGGTTTTTTTTCCAGAACAGCTAAGATGCGCGATTTTTGATTTGCCTGTGCAGAGTGCTAGTGTGCTGGTTTCTCTGCTGTCCACCAGGAGGTGTAAATGTTAAGTGTGCAACAGGAGAGTGCACCTGACTGGCAGCTTGGCACCATTATTGTTTCAACACCAGGACTGTGCCTGAGGCCCCTTGCCTTCTTACTGCAAGGTTAGCCCTCATTACTGTCAGCCTGGGGGACCCGCTAGCCAGGGAAAGGGACCAATTTACACTGCAGTCTGAAAGGCAGTAGGGGGCATCGCAGTTAACAGAAGTTTCCACGCCCAAGCCCCAGTACTGAACCCCATAATACCACAAAAAAATAATTCATCCAGTTTGTGAAATTGCTATCACGCTGCTGTTACTGCAGCCTGCAAGACCCGATGGATGAATTCCATGATAACATCTCCACGGTTAACCACGTAAAACGGCGTAACGAAGCACACGGAACTTAGGGACCGATTAGCACTTGGCATAACATCTCCACGATATGCAACGGATCATCTCACAGCTGGAAAATGTAGGAAGCTTTCCGAAGCGCATAGTCATTTGGAAAGGTCCGTCACACTGCTCGAGGTAATTAAACCCTCTCATTAAAACCCCATAAGCTTGGTTCTCATTCCAGCAGTCGTGGAGTTTTCTGACAGGGAGAGGCAATAAACAGGATTGCTGAAGTTCAAAACGTGGCGAGAGTGACAAAAAAATTAGGAAGAGTTCACTTTTCCCCAGTCTATGCTTAAACAAACAAGTAAACCAACAACCACAGCTACACAGTGACAGATGCTTATGCTGCATGTCATTTTTAAAAATAATTTAAAACTAAATGACTATATTTAATAAAATGTCATAAAAATGGAATAGTGTGAGTCAACAGTGCTGGCAGAGAGGAGAGGCAGGAATGCTTGGAGCAGAGCCCGGGAGGCATTACTGCTAGTGTGACCTGCTCAGAGCCTGCTCATGCTCCCACAGGCCGCCACCGCGATGAGACTCGGCTGGGTGCATTCACAGCCACCGACTGATGTCCATCGCCACCCCAGCAGGCTGCCACCCCAAATGTGGAGGCGAAAAGGGAACTCGCATAAAGTCCAGGGAGGAGTTACACAAGCAATCCGCGCCGAGTGCCGGATCACGCCGGCCAGACGGTGACAAATAAAGAACGGAAAGGAAGCCTCATTAAAAGCAAGGCCACCGGCCAGGCCCCCGGATTAATGGACTCCCATTAATCATCGACAGAAAAAGGCGCTGCTGGGAAGGAGGCACGGTCTGGCGTGTGGCGCCCCCTTGCTCATCCCCTCATTGACGGTCCTGCAGCCCTCAGCCTTGGTGGGCAAAGCAAGAAATCGATAAATCAATTGGGGAACACAGCGGCGATTAGGGACGGTGCCTTTACGGCCAAATACGCCCCGGGCATTTCTCAATGACAACTAGAAGAGGATTTTTATTTTGAGTGAGTGAGTGAGTGAGAGTGAGAGAGAGAGAGAATGAGCCCCCTGATACACGACACGCTGGTTAGTGAATGATTTATTGTACCAGAATGCCCACTGATTACATAGCTGGTGTGTCTCGTGTTATTTTATCAATATGTCCTGGACACTGCATTCCACAGGGGCTGGACTCTACAATTACAGACCTCTATTGGTTGGTTGAGGTGCAGGGCAAGAGTGGTTCCAGCTTTCTGCAGCTCAACACACAAACTCCTTCCACCAAGGATTTACCTACTCGTATCTATTCTAAGGCAGTTTAATGAAACCACAGACTAACCTATCAGTTTCAAAATCGATACATTATAAAATCAGCATATCAATAGTGGCATCCAAGATCTGTGTACACACTATCTAAGCGTCTTTGAAAAACAGCCAAACACAGGCAGTAATCAAAGCAGCTCTCGCTCACAGCATGCATCTTTGTTATATTAAATATGGGGTCACACCTGCCCACAAAAGTACAAATTAATCTGCGCTACCCCTCTCCAGGGGTGTCCTGCAGGGGTACTGCCTGTGGTACCATGGCATTTTTCTTTCTTAAAAACTATAATTTAACACATGTACAGGGGGTGGTTTCCTATAGAGTTATTAAAGCTTGAATGTCATAAGATAAAAGAGACAACCAGGCAGCTTTGCTGTGCCAAAGCTCCCGCACCACAAGGGAAAGGAGAGCATCATCGCTGCCACATATAGCGCCCTCGTTACTCATAACGGGCGTCTGTGTGACCAAAACGTCTTGGACAGCTGCTCTGCCCACCTCTGCGTAATTGCCACATTATTCATTTTCAATTCAATTCAGTTTGTTTTTATATAGCGCCCTTCACAACAGAGTTGTCCCAGGGCGCTTTACATGGGTGTCATTTGCCTAGCAGATGTTTTGATCATAAGCAATTTTACACTGGATAGAAATTCATGCTATGGTCCACATTTACAGAGTCCAAGGTGAGACATTTAGCAAAGCGACAGTTCCTGTGCAGCCAAGACTGGTTCATGGTATGTGGAAGGCAACCACCCTGGTGGAAAAGGAGCCAGTACTGGTGTGGGAGGTTCAGAGATACAGACTAGATATAGAATGCATGGCTCTGGAACCGAACTCCTGGAGAGGGGCTGGACTATTCCAATCTGGAGCTGCCCATGGGGAGAGGTGCTAGGCAGGTGTGGGTCTGCTTATAGCCCCCCTGTTCGGTGCAAGGGAACTGGAGTTCACCCTGGTGGATGAGAGGGCCGCCTCCCTTAGACTTTGCGTCAGGGGACGGGCTCTGACGGTTTAACACCAGTTCAGGAGTATCCGGCCTTCTTGGAGACCTTGGAGAGGGTGCCAAAAGGCGCCTCTTCTGGGGACTCCGTTGTCCTGCTGAAGGAGGAAGCCGCCTTCTGAGCTTGGTTAGCTTGTGGGGCTCAGCCTTAGAGGCTCACAGGGTAAGGAGCTCAGACATTCGGGATGGGCTCAAAGCCATTGTTCCTCTGCATCGAAAGGAGCCAGTTGTGGTGGTTCGGGCATCAGTTTAGAATGTCTCCTGGATGGCTCCCTGGGGAGGTGTTTCAGGTAGATCCAACTGGGAGAAGGCCCTGGAGCTGACCCGCTGGAGAGACTCTCTCTCAATCAATTGGCTTGGGGACACTTGGGTATTCCCCTAGTAGTGGCAGATGATGGATGGATGTGTATATGTATGTGTGTGTGTATACATGTACATACATATATATATATACATACATACATACACACACACACAAATACATATATACACTACTCATAATAAGCTAAGGATATTATTTACATGAGTGCTTTTCCTATTTGCTCTGAATTTTAATGAAATAATTAAAAGTTTCCCTTGATATTACTAATAATATATGAGATGATTCACCATTTTCATTAGTTAAATTTATTTTTATTTATTACCCCAAAAATTTAGACAATAACAGGGATAGCCCCAAATAACAAAAATTGACAATGTCAGTAGCGGGTG
>JAODKN010000038.1:14368764-14396465 GCA_026774425.1 Petrocephalus zakoni
ATGTTGTTAATTTGATTTATTCTTCACAATGTACCGATAACAATACCGTTAAAGTACCGGACCGATAGGCAGCACCGAAAAGAGTAGTAGTACCATTAAAATCTTAACGATACCCATCCCTACTCGGCAGCCGCCGGATTGGATCGGCTTTTTCCTCATAGAGTTCGGGGGCCAATGCTGCCGAAGGTGATCTAGAGCGGTGAGGCTCCACCAAACATGGCAGCGCCGGTTTTTGGCTAGTATGTCTAATATATTGGGTAATATGAGGAGTGTAATGGTCACTAAATAAGAGCGCTTTTCCACCGCACAAAGTTTGGTACTTTCGGTACTTTCGCTTTTCCACTGACTTCTGGTCGAGTACCAGTACCAAAAAGTCAAGTACCGATAGTGCCAAACCAGTTGGAGTACTTCTTTGGCACTTTCGGTACTTTGGGGCGTAACTTGCAATGCTTTCGCTGTGACTGGTTATGCAAATAGCCCGATTCTGAAACACAATGCCATCGCTGTCTTGACAAACGTACAAACTCAGAAAACAGCAATAAACAAAGTAAAAAAAATAATAATTGCGATCTGTTCGGAAGGACAGCATAACAAAAAACTTAAAAAGTATTTTATTTAATATACAGTCTACTACTGCAGCATGGTACTGGAGAGTCTCCAGATATAGCGATGTAATTTTGTTGTAATAAATATTAGGGTATTTTTAAGTTAGTTAACATAACTATATTTTAACAAATTTCTCACAAACCTGTCTAAGAGTGATTTAAATAGCAAGGGTGAGGATGACTATGATCGTCTCTGAGAACGCATGCAGCACCCAAGCAAAAGCAGCGGAGGGAAACTTTAAACTGATTTTAAAAAAATATTTTGGATATAAATATAATCTATGCGATGAATAATCATTCAAATTGCAAAGTTAGCTAAGCCTTTTCCCTATGCCAAAGTAAAAATGTTTTAGCAAAACATTAACCCCCTGTGCCGTCCGTAATGTCCGCATAAAACCAAAAGAAAGAAAAAGTCTGATCTTAATGTAACTCAGTAGCGATGTAAGACGTGCATGTGCATAACATGCGATGTTAGATTTATTATCCAACATTGTTCAGCTGCATACTACAGCCATTGTTCGATTCAGTACGAAATGCCCCTTTTCACGTTTTATTTAACGCCGGTACCGGTTTTTACGGAAGTGGAAAAGCATTTTGGCGAAAGAAACACGGCACTGCGCGGTGTGATGGTGTCATGATCAGCGATCCTGGATCCGGTCCCCGAACAACCCCAGTACAGCTGAGAATGGTGTGACTTATGGAACTGGTGCGTGGACCTGCGCCGGGAGTACTACATCACGGAGAGGCACCCGCTGGCTCCCGGGCTCGAACAGCTAGGGGACTGGCTGGTGGACACCTGCTCCGGAGCCGAAGCGTGGGAACAGAGAGATTCAGGAGTACCTCTCGGACTTGGAGAAAGAAGCCCGCGAGATCGGGGGACTGACTCCCCTGGTGCGGCCGCCACGAGGGACAGGGGACGCTACGACTACCCGTTACGGTACACGTCCAGAAGCACTATCTCGCTCTGCGCCGCCAAACGGCTCCACTCCAACGGAGATAGCCGTTACTCCCATAGCTGGTCCTGACGACGGCGCCGCTATGCCCCCGTCCTATCCCGGTGAGGGTCCCGTCACACTTTGGTCCGGTCTGGGTGAGACTGCCGCAGCGATCCCGTCCGATCCAGGTGCGGAAGCCATTGCCTTCCCGATCGGCCTGGGTGAGAGAGAGATCGCCCTCCAGCCCAGTGCAGCTGACGGTGCCACCGCAACTGGTGCGCCCCCAGTGGCGTTGCCTGTGGCGCCCGGTGCGCTCCTGGAGGCCCCATCCAGTGTGCTTCAGTCCAGTCCGGCTGAGGACGCTGCGGCGCCACCTGCTTCAGTGCTGCCAGCTACGGTACCGCCTGTTTCTGTTCCCGCTCTGAAGCCACCTGTTTCGGCGCCTCCCGTGCATCCAGTCCCCGGTTCGGCGCCTCTGCCCGTACCTGTTGCGGCACCTGCTCCGCCACCCTTTCCAGTGCTGCCTCCCGCATCGCCTGTTCCCGTGCTGGGTGAGATCGCCGCTGCGCCCCCGTCGAACCAGGGTGAGGACGCCATGACGCCTCAGATTCCCGTGCTGTCGGCTCCTGTATCGCCCTGTTCCGGGTGAAGGCGCCATCACGTTCCCGACCGGCCCACGTGAGAGGGAGAACGCTCCCAGCGCCCCCAGAAGTGACGCCCGACGCACCCGCTGGTTCCTGCCAGTCACTAGGTGCTCACCCGATGCGCTCCCTAGCGCCGCTCTCCCGCGCAGTGCAGATGACGGTGCCACCGCAACTGGAGTGCCCCCAGAGGCGTCGCCAGCTGAGCTCAGTCCAGCTCAGATGATGCCGCCACCACTGCGCCCCCCCGGACCGTCACCAGACTCATCCGCCGGTTCCTGCCAGCCGCCAGTTCCAGGAGAAGACGTTGCGGCTTCTCAGGCTTCAGGGTTGCCAGTTCCCGTCTCGGCGCCGCCACCTGCTCCTGTTCCTGTCCCGGCGCCGCCACCTGCTCCTGTTCCTGTCCCGGTGCCGCCGCCTGCTCCTGTTCCCGTCCTTGCACAGCCGGCTTTTCCTGTGCTGTTGGCGTTTTCGTCTGTTCCTGTGTCACCAGCTCCAGTGCCTACTCAGGAGCTACCTGCTCCGGAGGGGCCAGCTCCCCTGAAGCCAGACGCAGCCGGTCCCGGGAGTCTTGCTTCCCATTACGGAGAGGCCCTCCGAACCCTGTCTGTCACCCGACACGCTCTCAGAGGTGTCAGGCGGTGCGCCCAACGCGACCCCCAGAGGCGCAGCCCAAGACACACAGTGCACTCTCCAGCTTCCCGCCTGCGCCCAGTGCGCCCCTTGCTGTCCCGCCTACGCCCAGTGCGCTCCTTGCTGTCCCGTCTGCGCCCAGTGCGCTCCTTGCTGTCCCGTCTGCGCCCAGTGCGCTCCTTGATGATCCGTCCGCGCCCAACGTGCTCCCCGGCGTCCCTTCCGCGCCCAGTGCACTCCAGGCCAGGACCGGTGAGGGCACCGGCTCTGTGCGGTCAGCGTGCTCCCTGCTGTCCAGTCCGCACCCAGCGCACTCTCCGACGTCCAGTCATGGCCCGGCGTGCCTTCTCGCCTGGGGCCGGGCCTCCAGCTGGCCCCCTGTCCGGAGAAGGGGGTCCCGGACAAAGACCCACAAGAGGACCTTGAATTGGACCCTGTGGGGTTATCCCTGGGCATGGGAGCAGGGACCCCATACCACGTCCAAGGCCCTGAACTGGTGCACTCTCAGTCCCTGGGGTGTCTGCTTCCCCAGCGGGGTGGCAAGAGGAGGAAAACCAGAGCCTCCGTCTCCCGCCGAGGTAGGCGGGGACATGCCCGGAGGAACCGGCCTCCTCCCTGGACAAGGCCGGTACATGAGTCTCGCCCTGCAGGTCCCACGGTCCACGCCACACCTGCTGCTTTGGCTGTGTCTGAGGCTCGCGCAGGTCCTGCTGTCCCCGCCACGCCTTCAGGTCCAGCCCTCCCAGAGGCGATACCTGCCGTCTCTGCTGTTCCCGAGGCATCTGCCGTACCTGCGGTTCCTACGGCGTCCGCCGTCCTGGTGGTTCCTGCTGCGCCTGCTGGCCTGACCGGTCCTAGGGCGCCCGCCGTCCCTGCAGCTCCCGCGAGGCCCGCCGTTCTAGCGAGGCTCATTGATCCTGGAGGGCCTAGGGCGGCTGCACGGCCCTCCAGTCCGAGTACCCATGAGCCATGTGGGTCCAGCTGGAGGGTCCCCGAGGGGGTTTCTGGCCCGGGCTCCTGCGCTGCTGACCCCTGGAGTGCCCCTGAGCCAGAAGGAGGGTGAGACTCTGGAAAGCCGCCCAAGGCTCCAGGACCCCGGCGGCCCTCCTTTGCCTCCACGCCTACTGCATTCCCTGCCCTTTCGTTCCGTCTCCCCTCAGTGTTCCCCTGTTCTGTCCGTCCTCCTGGGCTCTCTGTTGCAGTGTGCCCTGGTGTTTGTGTCCCTGGCCATGGTGTCCCTGTCCCTTGTCGATTGTCTTCTCCGTTGTTCCTTGGTTCTGTCTCCCTGCCTGCCCCTTTTCTTTCCTTAGCCTGGTTTGTCGACGCTGTCGTCAGTTTCAGCCTACCCGGGTTGTTGTTCTACCCGCGTCTCTGTACCCCCAGTGGTGTTGGTGTCCCCATTGTCTGGGTCCCTGTCCTGTTTTGTTGTCTTGTTTGCGTTCTCGTGGGGTTACTGCTGTTTTTATTACTCTCGTTGTGTCTTCCCCAGGTCATCCGTCTCTGGAGTTCGCCCGTCCATTGTCTGCCCGTGTCCTACGTACCTGATCCTGCCTGGTGTCCCGGCCCCATGTTCCCGTCCTGTCCTCCGGTCCCCTGGGTCCCCTCCCGGGGTTTTTCCACGCCCGGAGTGCGCGCCCTTGGGGGAGGACTATGTCATGATCAGCCCCACCCTACGTGTCTGGCTCCCAGTGTTTCCCTCAGGCGGGGCTTGATTAGCCTCACCTGTTCCTCGTTGTGCTTGCCTGATGTGTCAATCCTCTTGTTTGCCTAGCACACCAGCCTGGTGTTTCCTCCCTCATTTCCTGCCCTATTTAGTCAGTCTGTGTCCTGTTCCCCTCGTCGGTTATTGTTTGAGCTGTGTTCGTGTTTCCTGTGGCTGGCATTGCCATTTTCCCCTTCCCTATGAATAAACACCCCTGCGAGGGGCTTTAGAACCCGCAGCCTGCATTATGGGTCGTTCCTCCCACCGCAAACACCACAGACGGTCAGTCATGGGCGGTTACCGATGATGTCATTTAGCGCTGGTACCAGCCAGTGGAAAACCAACACAAAGGAAGTACTAAAAGTACTTTTGGTACTGTTGTTTCATGTCTAGAGGGCTCTAATAATGTTAAAAACCATATTTAGAAGGTCGCAAACTGGTTTTCTATGCTCCAACTACGAAAATATTCGATAAATAAAGAATCCTACTTCGCAGAAATTCACTTATCGCAGTAGAGTCTGGAACAAATTAACCGCGATAAACGAGGCCCAGCTGTACAGTACAGTATATACACACACACATACAGTACATGTTGGCGAACCTTGCATCACTGCATGAACCCTCACAGCACAATACAATTTAATTGTAATTTATGGTTTCATACTTGGTCCAGCTCCCCCACTCATTGTTTTATATCCCTTTTTAGCAGATATAAATTGGAAGGCTAGATGGGTCACTTTGCTCGCTGGAGTTTTGCATTAGGTCGCAATACAATGTTTCGGTGACCTAATATAATAAAGTTTTAAGCAACAGCAGACTGGCTGCCCTTTACGTCAATCAAGTGACGAATGCCAAAGGGAGGATAGATGATAGAATAACATATAGAACATTTTTTTGAATGTCGAGCGATCTATCCACACTATTTTTGCGAACTGTTGTTCGATCGCGATCAACGTATTGGGCAGCCATGTCTTAGGATACCAAGAATGCATAAAACAACAGTCATCAGGTAAAACTAGTCCAGTCCGATATCACTTGAATACGCGTTTGCTCAAGGGAATATTATTATTAAGGACCATTATCCCTAACTATTACACGTTATAATCGAGGCAATTATTTTTTATTATTTAACTGTTTTAATGTTATGTATATACCTTAGCTTAAAGCAAGGTCAATGTTAGTGCAAGTTGCCATAATGATGCTTCAGTTGTTAAATAAGTCTTCACTTTGCACTTTAAGATTGTTAACATTAACAGAGTGTGCAGTTGGTTTACAAAACGTGTTTACTAGTTACTTTTTACTTTTGTTCAGTGCAATACCACATTTGAGAAATAGCCTCTTTGGATACTTTAGCAACAGAAAATGTTTTGAAAATAATATTGTGTTGTGTAATATTGTGTGTTATATTGAGTTGTTGATTGCCAAATTTGCACAATAAAAACATTCTTGAAAAAGAATGTAAACTATTATTTTTGGAGCCATGCAAACCTGTATTAAAAGTTGTGTTTTTCTTCCTTACACTCCTAATGATAGTAAAATAGCCATTCCAAACCAATGTAGTGCAGTAATTCACCTCAGTCTGTAAAATGTGGTACACGCCCAGTTATACTTAAAGACAAAAATAAATACCGCCATATACCCTGAAACCGGTATCATTTTGAAAAATACTGTGATAATTTTTGGTCATACTGCCCAGCTCTAGATCAGAACGTAAGAAATATGTATGTAGTTTTTAAACTTGCATTTGAAATCTGCATTTACATTAGTCGATAGTTCTATGTAGCTTGCACACATCCCATTTGAAATTAATGAAAAACAAGCAATCGTAGAAAATAGTCGCAACGTCGGTTATGTTTTGCAGTTCAGAAATGCTCACTCTTAGCCAGCTAAACAATTTGCAAATGTTTATTTTAAAAGAACATGCAGGAGAGTTATTTCCATGCATTGCTCTGGTGACAACACTGACAAAAAAATTAAAAAAAGTCTGATGCCTTGAAAACATTACAATAATTACAGTATGGAAAACGTGAACAAGAACCTTTTTTTGTTAGAATAAATACATTTTGTATTGAAATAATACATTTCCATTCTTATCTTTGGAGTATTGCGCAGTTCAGATTTCAATGTATGGTTGTGCTCAATTACAGTTCTTTATACACATAGTGAATACAGAGTTTAAAAAAAAAAATCGCAAATGAAATCGCAATATCTGTCAGATAAATCACAATTCGATATTTTCTTAAAATCGTTCAGATCTACTGGGTGCCCTTGCTGCTGCATGGGGTTTACAGGGACCACATTTGTGTTAATGCTGCTGGAAGGTTGAGGGCCACACCACACTTATGGGTCTAAACTTAAGAAGCCTCAAGGTGGCAGTCGTTTTAGGCAACATAAAATGGCACACACGACTTTAAAACCGATCTCATGAAACACTTTCCTCAAGGCATTATAATGGCATAACTGTCCATCAGGGACCTCTATGTTTGCAGCATGTTTGCTCTTACAACAGACAAGCAAAGCTACAAGATCTCAAACTCATAGCTACTCCAGCAAAATCACATGGGGAAAAAAACTCATTACAACACTGCACAATTTCTTCAAAACTCTATTAGTTTTAATAAAGACAACAGCATCTCATTACATTTATACACTTGATCACCGGTTAAATTATACTATCGGCTATGGAGAACACTTAGGAGAATACGTGGAGGGGGGAACAAACAGAAGGCAAGTGGAGCAATGAACAAAATGTACATCGACTTACGGATTTGCCTTTTCTGGGAGCCTTGATCTGCGTCTTGGATCTGAAAAAAGAAAGATGTTACAAGTCTCTAGCTGCTCTACACAGATTCCCCAGATTTCCTATATATGTCAAATTCATGCTCCACACCCATCCAGGGACTGCAGGGTGGGAAAATAAATATTTCAAGAAACTACTTTTTATTTTTTTTTTTAAAGCACCAAAGCATGGCTCCATACGTTTAATGAACAGGTAATGTATAGCAGAGCCGAAAAGTTTGAGAAAATTCACTTGTTAAGCCAAACAACTACAAAAAGGTCCCCAGTCACGAGGAACCCCCCACCCCAACTCTGACGCACAATTCAGTGTGAGATTGACAAAGACGCCATAAGAGAAGCCATCAACCACTGCTAGACAGTGATTAAAGCAAATGATTTTTTTAGAACAGTCATACCAAAGCTTAGATGAGGTAGATAGCTTAGAAAGGTACCCCTCAGTAAAGCCCTTGTCAGTCTATAAGAGGATTTCTAATGAGCATTTTAATACCACTCCATTAATTCAAAATTCATTAAAATCGCACATCATCATGAAATTACAATCAGTGTGAGCACAGGCAATTTGATGAGACAAGTCATACCAGCACACTTTGGGCTAAAGGAAAAAAAATTGGCTGGTGGTCAAACAATGTAATTCAAAAGGAGAAGGGGAGATTGGATATAAGATTTGGAGAGCAGACCCTTCTACTGGACAACGTGCACACATAACGTTTCATGTCAGACAGCATTTTTCCCATTTGCCTGCTTCTGTGCCCGTCATCGTTCATCGGAGTTATGTGCGGGACAGCTTCCTCAGATCAGTATAACAAGACGAGGCCTCAGGGAGATGGGGAGCAGGCAGTCAGCTTCAGCTCTGCACAAACACTGCAATAACAAACCATGCTGCATGCTGCATGCTGCGATTACACACCCGACTTTAGCCCTAAACACCTCACCCCTAGAGTAAAGTCAGCAGCACAGAGGGGGCGCAGGCTGGAAGCACACTTAAACTGCGTCACACACTTTCACCGAGGTGACAGGCTGCCTCTGGAGCCCAGCAGCACAGTGGCACCCTTAATCCCCTCGATTTCCACATACTTAAAATTCATAAAACTACTGCTCAGCGATACGTCTGACTTCACCTGCACATTTACTGGATTACTGTGACATCAACAGGTCACTCAAACTTAAACACCAAATAAAAGGGATACTGACAGGCACACTCAACCTGCACCAGTCAAACTGTTGCATATGTAAGCTGCATTGTATGTTACCATTGTCTTTTAATAACTGTGTATGCATCTGTATGAGAGACACTGACAACTGGACACAAAATTCCCTGTCTGTCTGTGTGTGTGTGTGTGTGTGTGTGTGTGTGTGTGTGTGTTTGTGCATGTGAGAGAGAGAACATGCATAATAAGCCTGATTATAATTTCCGGGTCTTACTATGGCCAGACTGAGATTTAAATATCATGGTAACCCAAAGCCTAAAAAGAGTTAAAAAAAAAAAAATATTCCAGTCAATTAACACAACCATTGATCTCAAACTTCAGCACTCTAAGTGCTCAAAGTGCTTAGATTGTGCATATGGATTACATGCTAATGAGTATATGACTGGTTTTGTGCCCTGTAGCTGACACCAAAGACAATGAACGAGAACGAGATCCACTGAGACACAGGGTGAGGTGCAGTGTCAGCAGTGCAGAAGGTTTCCGACTATCTGGTTCATACTTTACATTTCCCGCCTGAGCTTTTGTGCGCTTCAGGGCTGGGGACGGTCGTCCATGAGGCAGCATTTGGCTGTGGATACAGATGGCCACGGTCAGCACATGCGTACTGCAATTATATTCCTCCACAGCAGCAAAGGACAGATGTCTTCTAGGTCTGAATGAAGCTTACACAAAAGCAGGAAGACATAAGGTTTATAACGGCAAGTTTCACGTCTTCTTGTAACGTGTTTAGAGCACAAGAACAACAACAGTGCAATGGCCTCTCAGACAGCTGCTTTTGCTTCAGGCGATATGTGGTAGACCAACAGTGTTTGTGGTTTTTTTAAACCATAAAAATGTAACTTTTGTAAAATAGATGTTGGCTTAGTCTCACAAACAATATAGACAGTAAATGTTTAATATTTACTCTTTTCCTCTGCCTGATCTCATATTGAAAGTACTACTCAATTCTTGTGATAAAATATGATTTAAGGTAAAAATCAATAATAAAGAAAATTTAATTAATATAATTAATCTTGAACAAATATAAATGGGACAAGGTTTCCAGAATATGGATGTTTATTGTTTTGAACTGAACAATCTGAAAGGACGAAGTCTACATACAGTGTAATACTGAAATGATATAATGAGCTGGACACGCTGCCATCTACTGGATATACCTAATCAATTATCTTGCACATTTACAGTCAACCCACACAGTTACTGCTAGACATAAAAATCTGCGTTTTACGCGCACAGACCTCAGTTGTCCGCAACCCCTGATGATGAAAATTACGTCAACTCTTCCACAACCAAAAACGCACGCGGAAAAGTGAAGTATGAATTGGCCTTAAGGCCCCAATGAGACATTTTGTGCTGCTAGATGCTTCGAGGTGGGAAAAACGAGGTAAGAGACACGTCACTCTACGGCCACAGCATGGGGAAGCGCTCATCTCTAAACATGAACCAGATGCAATGCTGCTGATGTATCCACACAGACTAATTTGCAAGCGTGGCATGTAGCAGCTAAGAAAAATTAGCTACAATTTTAAGCTTAAATGCAGGTCAAAAACAAGACATTACCTTAATTCACTGGATAATAATTACCTGCCACTTCCGTTACTTAACATCCAGCTAAAAAAAAAAAAAACTTCCATCCCTCTTGGTAAGAGCAGCGATGGTGATAAGTTGAACAGGCCAAGCCAGACTGTTCCCCAGCTATGAACTTGTGCCCCTCCCATGGGATTCCAGGGCATTCACAAGCCAACTAGGAGAAAAATCCCTCCTGTGCATATTGGATGTTCCAAAAAAAAACACCAGCCGGTTCCAGGGAGCTAAAAAAGAATAGTGGTAATACTAAACAGCTGCTGGGCAGTGTGGTGACTTCACACCTCTTGGGATGTGGATGGACTTTGAAAGTTCTATTTGCTGTGGGGTAATCTAGATTGTGCGAATGGTCTAAACACATACAACTGAGGTGACCTGGTATCTCGGCTCCAAGATCGGAAACTGAGGGGTCCAAAATATATCAGACGCCCAAGAGGTTAAATTCATTATAGAACAAACTCAACTGAATTAAGACCAGTCGTGAGAACTGGACTGAGAAAGAAGCTTTTTTCAAATAAAAATGGCTCATTTCAGGATTGACCCTATGGGGGAAGTGCAGTGGTGGGTGGAGTGGGCACCGAGGCGTGGAGTAAAGGGCACCACAGCAGACGATTTCTCCAAACAGACCTCAGCAGCTCATGCCTTTGAAGCCTGGGAGAACATGCCACACCCCGGCATGAATGCAGATCCGACGCCTTTTGAAAGTACCGACAGGCAGATGAGAGACGGCCAGAGCCTGAATTTATAAACATATGATGCATTCTTATTCTACAGCACAACATTCTTCACATCCTCCCATCAAACCCATCTTGGACCACGGTGTGCAGTTATGCAGAACCTCACTGGCCAAAAGCAAAGCCCACGGTATCTGTCCATTTATAATTTAAGAGTCAGAGTAGAGTGAGGGACACCTGCGAGACATCCAGCAAAGCCAAACCCACTGAAAGCAGCTCATTACAAACACATTAGGGCTGCAACAAATGATTATTTTGATGATCGATTAATCTGTCAGTTATTTTTTCAATTAAATCGATGAATCGGAAAAAATATTTTTTTCCCCACCCGTTTATTCAGAAATAGAACATTATGTAAACTGACGGAGCAGAAAAGTGCACAAAGAAAAATGCAAATCAAAAAACCCAGTAACAATTTGTTTCAACATTAATAATTGTTTCCTATATTTAGAGTAATACATAAAAGCGATCTTGCATGGCAGTATCACATACACTCACAGACGAAGTTACTTTCATCCCTGTCTCAACGCAATTCATCCTACCTCACTCACGTGGCGAAAGATGTGACTGTCTGGGCAGGCAAGTGTGTACCCTTGGCTACCTAACATGGCATTTCGCTGCTGAAATAAGAACAGGGCAAACAGAGAATGGGTTGGGGAATAGGCTTTGTTTCGGCCAATAGGGCGTCCGTGTGTGTGTGCGCGCGTGTGTGTGCGAGCTTGAGCGCGCCAGCCACTCCTAACAGGCTACTCAGTCACAATGCAGCGTCTTCACTCTGACCTTATGTCAAAGTAAAGTTTATTTATGCAGCACATTTAAACACACCTTAAACTGACTAAGTGCTATTCAAAATCATTAAACACAGTAAAACACACACCCACACACCATTTTTCACATTTCTGTAACGTGAAGTGCTCCCATACTTTTGACGACTTCATTTGAACTCTTTTCTCAGTCTCTGTCACGGTTCATTTGTTAAATTTTATTTGGAAAATACCACCTCTGCTCTTCCTCCACTACACCTTTGGCCGCTCTCCGTTCATCTCCATCTGCAGGTGAAGTTAACATCTCCACGGCATAGCGAGTGACGCGCTAATAGCATGACATAGCAAATCGATAACTGAATTTGTTGCCAACACTTTTAATAATCGATTTTTATCGATTTGTTGTTGCAACCCTACTCCACATCCACCAAATCAAGGCCCTTCCATCCATTCCCAGCAGCAATCCATTCCCAGCGGTTTCTGTATTCAATGAGCCCATTTGGGGAAGTGAAGAAGCACTGGCCAATCAAAGATATACATTCACACATTAAGGACAAATGACCAAATCAGACTGACAGCACATCTATCGACTGAGGGAGAACTCAAGTGGCAGGACACCCTACCCACAGTTGGCCTTTGCTAAATAAATAAATAGATAAATTGAAAAAAAAAACCTAGCTGGAGGCTAATGTGCCTATTTTGGAAGGTACTACACAAATGAGCATCTGGTAATTTTGGAAGCCGGTACTTTGCATTTGCCACAAAGCTCAAGGATCTCTCCAAGTTTGTTCTCAATCTGGCTGTCAACGCTGCACACAGACAAAGCCCAGACCAAGCAGCCTGCCAACAGACAGGTGGCTCCAGCGAGTTCCCCGCTGTA
Source organism: Petrocephalus zakoni (assembly GCA_026774425.1). Taxonomy (NCBI): domain Eukaryota; kingdom Metazoa; phylum Chordata; class Actinopteri; order Osteoglossiformes; family Mormyridae; genus Petrocephalus; species Petrocephalus zakoni. The sequence continues at coordinate 14,381,250 of JAODKN010000038.1, forward strand.
CCTGATAAAAAATAGATCACCTCAACTCCAAAGGGCTCCAGCTTTCCAAGAAGGCTGAAACAAATGTGGCAGCGAATAAAACATGAACTTCATGGACAGGAACATAACAGTCCGCTCTTGCAGGTTTACAGGCTGCAGCAAGTTTGAGAAGGAGAAGATCGTCCAGTGTTCATTTTTTCTTTGACAATGGCAGCAAAGCGCTGCTGTTTCGGGCTGAAAGGTTGCAGTTTAGGTGAGAGCCACTGCCACAGCTCCCAAACCCAGCTTCCACTGCCCCCTACTGGGCAGCCTGTTGACAGCACTCTCTAACTGCTTTGGGCCTTCAGGGCCTTGTCATACAAAGTGAGGCTAATATCCTTATCTCCAAATTTACTCTGCTACCACAGGGCTACCATGTTCTGGATACCTTGATGGCCGAATTCCAATCTCATCCTCAAATGCTCAAAATGGTGGTGGTGGGGTTAGGTCAAAAGGTAATGGGTATGTCCCATATACTTGAATTTGGCTTTACGAAATATACACAACTGTGCCACATTTTTGATACCGCAGGAATTTCCACTGAGAACTGACCATTTGACAGGCTGAGTAGCTGAGTATTGCAAATGTTAATAATCCTCATGAAATGGAAATTTCCTGCGTTCCCATTATCTTAGTGGGCTGGTAATAGCGGGGATGGTCTGCTGCAGAGGTGTGACTCATGTTGCTCGACAGGGCAGGATAGGTGGAGGAAGGGAGCTTGAAACAAGGAAAAAAAAGAAAAGAAATGGTTTTCTGAAAAGCCTGGCTACAGATTCTTTGTCCCAATTTCTCTTTTAATGACATTTTGGTCTGTGGCCCCCCTGGAGCTATGAGACAAAGGCATTTTACGCCGATGTCATTACCAGATAGATTTTAGTCAGAGAAAACGTTCAGGTATGCATAGCTGAGCACAGCCCCTCCTACCTACAACAGTAAAATATAGCAACATACAGCAGCTGCCTGGGACCTTTGTGTCTTATAATCTTTACCCTGCATTATTCTGGGCTCCCAGTTTTGCCTCCATGCCAAGCACAACACACAGGAGCTCGTTAGAGGTAATTAACCTCAAAGCAGAAAAAAAAGCATTTCGGCATTAAAAGTGGCTTCCTCTTGGCAGTGGCGGTGCCCAGTTCCCCTGTGGTCTCATCCTCTCTCTGCCAGTGGGACGAGCAGCATTTTCTCACAACATTCTGGCCAAATACATCACACAGCCTTTTCTGCATTTCCTACCAATTGATCTGAAAAGCATCAGGTCTGACTAGAACGCCCATTAAGGCTTCTTCATTTACGCGGGCCTGTTTGCGGTCAGCGGCTCAAAGTGAATCACGGCGGGCAGATTTACTGAACGGCCCCCCGAAGGAGACCGGCTAAGCTGCTGCTTTTAGAAAACCATTAATGTGGCAGAACAAGCGCAGAAGCACTCTTTGCACGTCTGGGATGCCAGAGGGCTCGGCTTGCAGAGGTCGGGAAGGTTGAGCATTAATCTCATCCCGCGGAGGCTGATGAAAACGCTTCTTGGGCCTGGGAACGCATGGGGGGTGGGCAGAAGAGGTTGCGTCGAGGCAGAGCACTTTGAAATGAGACCGTTACGCTTGAGTGTATTAGCCAAAACTGAAATGTGCTTTTTTCCCCTGTATCACCTGAAAATAACGAAACATGCGACTACAAAATCCCTGACACTGCTAATAATAGCAAATGAGAAATATGCATTGTAAGTTAACACTGACAGTACTCACAGGTGATCCGATTGTATTTTAATGACAGGCAGAGACAAAAACAAACCCCACAAACAACAACAAATGTTCAAGGCAGCGAGCTAAAGAAACCCTCTAATCTGGAAACGGCACACAAACTGTAATTCGCATCGCTGAGGAGATTAATCTCAAATCACAGAAGCAGGCAAATACCAGCTTAAGTGACTGTCCCCCTGGCAACAAGCTAACAGCTAAGCATCAATGAAGTTTCTCACCTGTGAGCCGCCTTCCTGCTGGGCTCCGGTGCCAAAGTTGAGAGGCACTGCAAGGGAATCAGACACAGCAGGAGAGTGGAGTCAGTGACGGAGTCAAACACGAGGCCTGAAAAGTCATTAATTACAATAAAAGGAACTGATGGTTAACCTCTGAATAAGTGAACCCAGAGGAAGCATTTACGTAATGTCTGTATATCAGCTCCAGAAAGAACCCCCCAGTGTTGGGTACATATATTTAAGGAGATGCCTTTATTCAATGCAGGGTAATTTGGAGTAATTTGGAGCTTTGCACAAGGGCCCAATGGGGAAACCACTCTGCTGACAGGATTTGAACCAGCAACCTTCCGTTTACTGGCACACTAACCCACAGAGCCAGACACCGTATGCCGTACATTCTCATGGGCACATATTAAAATATAATCAGGATTTAATGAATTTCAGTTTCTGTCTCCAGCTTAGCACCCGATTGCCAACTGCCACATAGCAGTTCAATAGCAGTGAAAGAGCCCTTGATGCTGATCAATGAAAAAGCAGCTGTAATAAAATACCAGGGGTGAGGGGCCGTCTCAGATCTTCTTGGGGCAGCTCCTGGACTGCACGAAGCTAAATGAAATGTCAGTGGCTGCCGTCGATGTCAAACTGCAAGTGACAGAAATCTGAAATCCCGACCTGCACCTGTTTTCAATCAGAGGACTGAGATTGAATCTGGAAGACTGCCACAACCCCAAAGCACCCCCTCCCAAACCCAAAACAGTTTGCAATTACGGCAGGGTGAGAACCATTGCGGTTCAGTTGGCATTGATTCCCGGGGACGTGTGATGTGGGACCCCCCTGGGGGAAAGCCTGAGTCGATAACCTGCAAGCCAGCAGCAGCTTCGCTCAGATCGAGGGTTGCGGATTGTTTAGCTATCGACAGTCACTCCACAACTGCAAAGCAGCAAAGCCAGACAATGAGGCTGACAAGATTCCCCATTTTGTTTTCATTAAACGGCCAACCACTGCTATGCTAGTGTATATTTACTTCATATTTTTCCAATTCCTCAAATCTTTGCCGATAAGTCCTTTACAGGTTAGGCGAGTTGATATCCAGGAGTCCCGAAGTTAAGAAGTTAGACTTACAGAAAACTTAAGTTAGTCCATTCATAAATATGAATGGACTAACTTAAGGTCCATTACGTTAAAAATCTGACTTAAATACAGTGGTTCATAATAACTAGCACATAACTAGCTATGTGATGCACATGAAAATGTTGCATATGCAGTTACTCTTTACTGTATTTACTGTATTGATTATTAAAAGTGTTGGCAACAAATTTAATTAGCGATTCGTTGTGTTGTGCTATTAGTGCGTTACTCGCTATGTTGCGGATTAGTTATTTTAAATAATAATCTTTTATTCGATTCATCAAAAAAATAATCAACCGATTAATCGAATATTAAAATATTAGTTAGTTGAAGCCGTACTGTATTATGAAGCTTAAGATGTTTTAGTAGTACAATTGTGTTTAAGTGTTTTTTATGCAGGGAAAGGTAAAATATATATTGCATGCTTAGTAAAATAATAGACTAACCAATGCTAAATAAGAACCACACGTACCCATTGAGACTTACCTACCTAAAGACAGAGTTAGAGAATAGATCATGTTCATAACCAGGGAAGTGCCTGTATTATACAGTATGGTGTCTGAGAGGACTTTGCACGGTTGTCTCATAAAGTGCAGACTTCCATAGTATGCAGGCAGGTGCCCTGCAGTGAACTGCAGAGCCATCCAGTGACCCCTCTGCGAGTCTGAGCAGGATGTGATTATACAGATGGCAACACCTGGTGTCAAAAAATGACAAAAAGAATATGGACTGAAGTAGAAACAGAAAAACTCTTTCCACCTATTAAATTGGATTAAAACTAGAACAGACACTTCACATTTTTTTTAGACTGGTGCAGGATCCAGAACAACAACATGGGCATGCTACTGGGCAAAGTAAAGATGCAGAAGATCAAATGGTCTGGAGGAACTTCCTTCTGTATGTTACCAGAAGTCATCAAAGCTATAACAGCATCTAGAAGAAACCTCAGTAAAAATACTGATCAGAACAAATAGAGAAATCTACAAATCCTAGCTGGGGCTGGGAGAATTAAATCTGGAAGTTGTGAAGTGTCAGGTCTACCTACTGAGCAGCCATACTAAGCAGTACATCAATGAAACTCAACACTGTAAGGACAGCTTATTTGGAAGCACAGATCTGGTTCTCTCGGTGTTGATATCTGTACTCTTTTAAGTACAGATGAGAGAATGCATAAGAAATAAAGGAAAACCATAATAAACTGTCAAATAATTCAAAGTAAATTTTAATGACAGCAAGTGGTATGACAGTTAAGATGTGAGCTGTAGGTTAGTTTACTGGAGTTGGAGGTCAGTGGTCCCAGAAATGAATCTTCTGTGCTACTCTGGGATTAACCCTAAACAATTCCAGTAAAGAATCATGCCAAGCTGGCTAAAAGCAAAACTTCAGAGCAGCTATGGAACAAAACTAACTGCTACAGGCACACACAGCTTGATAAAGATCCCAAAAACTAATGCCTAAAACCAATAAACTACATAACCTCAACAGAAAGGCAGCAATGATGTTCCTCTACCTGACAGCCACAAAATGTTGGACCTTTAGGGAGAGTACTGACAACAATATCTTTATATTTACAAATTTACATGCCTTTATTGGAGGGTAGCAACAAAGACCGACATGACAAGCGGCTTCTCTAGTATCCGTATGCTAATTACAGAAAGAGAATACATCTAACCCATCAATTTAAGGTTCATGGATTCCACATTAATAAACATGCTGTGTGGTTGGATATTAATACTGTTAGATTTCATCATGTTCATACTGACTCTGTTTTCATCTCCAGGCATCCCAGTAATATGGCCATGGTGGTCATTCACTTCCTCCTTTACCAACAACTTTACCAAGAATGATGGTCTTTTCTAAAGCGTGTGCACATTTCTAAATGTGTGATTCTTAAATACATTAAAACTGAAGTTTATCAAAACTCCTGCTGACGTGCTTTTTCCACCGTACAACTTTTACATCCTTATCCTGATACTTTAGCACCGTTTCACCAATGCTCGTTCCACGCATTTTAAGACCCCTGTTACCATTGTCAGCACACCTAACCCAACATGACTGTTCCCCAATACAGGTGATAGAAGGGGTTCCAGATGAAAGCTAAGTCTAGCCAACACAGTACTCAGCTTCCCTGGAGCGCACAAGCATCCCTGTGCCTAAAAGGGACTATTTAGAGACCCACATCGGCAATTATACAAATTTACTCCTTTGGAATATGACTATTACAGAAAATATGGCTATAAAGTACAATAAAAAGCCAGCTGCCGTCTTTGCAGATGTACTCTACACAAATAGGAGTGAAGACACACACACTGTAATCTGAACACATAAAGCCTGCAGAATGGAGGAAATATAGTCACAATCCCAGAAAGGAACCTAGGACATGTATTGGAGGGGAAGCAGACCACACTGTCAAGTGGATTCAAAATGCAACACTAGGTTATGAATCAGCATTCAAATACAAAATATCCTAGTTCACTCTGTGTTGTCATCTCTTCCCATTAACATTGTAACATTTGCCACCACTACAGTGTGAAGGAAGCCATTCAGTAACATCTGACAGCACATAAGTACTGATGATCTGATTAAATATTAGCAGTAATGTTATTTTGTCTACATCAAATTCAAGTAGATAGAAAGATTCTCTACACATTTCGCTGACGGAAATCATTCAGAACATTTCTGAATTGAGAATAACATTTGCAGTGTTATTAATGAATATGAACATCATAAAATACCACTTTATGAAAGAACACTGGAATTTTCTTACTTTCTGTACATAAAATGGAGAATTCATTGATGAATGGGGACCCTATAATTCAAGGCCATGATAAGTGATGAGAAAAATAGTGCAAATAATACAAAGAGAAATATATTGCTCACACATACAGTCGTATAATAAATCCTTATTCAGACAGTGCCAGTGACCGAACAAATTCGGGAGGGCAGTATTAGGTAGGCTGATCTGTAGCCACACCGCTTAGAAAGACTGGTCGGTCTCTGTTTCAGAATGAACAGCTTTGTTGTAAAATATTTAAAATAAATAAAAGATGCTGTCCATCTTTTGGTATCCAAAGCTTCTGTGGTACTTATTCCTATATGTTTATAAAAAAAAAAAAAAAAACACACACATGCTCATACTACAAGAAACCTATTCAATGCTCCATCCCCAGAGAAAAAGGCATACCGTTTCTTAAATTATCCACAAGATGCGTTACAAAACACACTGTCACACAGTTTGACCAGCAAATACATTTCCTGCAGAAAGACATTTAAAGCCAAAAATTACAGCACAATTCCAGAGACAAGATTACAGTGTGCAGTACCTAGTAACTCAAAGGCACATCACTAAATTAAGCTGACATTTTGAGTTCAGGAAGCACTTTCGGTAGTAAATGCCACGTTATAAACACCGGATGAGCCCGATAGTCGGCAGCTGAAGACAGGCAAGAGGCTGTTCCTGGACTATGCAGGCAGAGCTGCAGAGCACCGTGGGTGGAACAGGTTTAACGCAGTCTATATGTGGCGCTGTGTTGAAAGCACAACGTAATACCTGAATAGCCAGGCTCCAGCTGCTACGAGCTTAACAGCCAAATACTGCCTGCTGTACACCTCACACACATTATTCCACTCACCATAAACACACTTGAAACCAGTGCAGATCCCAGTACAGTTTACAAAAAAAATTGAGTTCACTTAAAGTATTAAACATATCATCTCACGGGCAATTTTAAACATCCAAATGAAGATTACTACATCTTCTTTACAGAAGCGTATTTTAAATAACAATGTCAATGCAGGCACAGTGCTCATTTTACACCTCACTTGATGAAAAATGCAAACAAGGCCTTTAGTTAATAACAAATGACAATGCGATGAAATTAATCAAGCCTACCCACATACTCCTTTTTTAATAAACAGATCATCTTAAGGAAGTGTACTTTAAGAAATAATATACTTGGACTTAATAAAATAAAGCAAGTGCATTCTACAGCTTCTGACATAAAAATCGGACATGCTTAGGACCGGCCAGAGCCCGGACTATTTGAGAGCATCGCTCCACTTTTACTCACTGTAACACACACACTACAGCCGTGACTTACACATGGGCAATCACAGGGCTTTCTCCAGCTCTCTTTTCTTAAAGCAAAGTGCACAAATGACAGATAACAATGGAGAAGATAATACAATAATAGAGACATCTGAAGAGCAAACAGTCTTTGCACTCTATTTGGCACCAAGCTGCTTAATCATCCAGGGGAAGGAAATCCATGTAAACAGACCTCATGGATAATGCATTACAGAGACGCAAGTATGAGTACAAAAAAAGCACTGATGCACAATTATTAAAAAATATATAATAAACACCCACAGATCCTGATTTATGTGGACCAGGTTAGGAACAATTCTTTGAAATTCTTTGAGTCAGCAATTACAGACCACAGTGAGTAAGTGGATATAATCAAAGCAGTAATGGCCTCTGTGCGGTATAATCCTTAACTTCAGCAATAACATGCACATGAATTAGGGTGCAGTATAACCCCCCACCCCCCAATAATATATGTCTTACGTTTTAACTTTTTGTATAAACCTTCCAGTGAAACTCAAGGGACACACAACTCCACCTCTGAGATGAAATGTTACTATTGGCATTCTGGGTAGAGTCTGCAGTTTACCTGCCGCCATGGTTAGGTAGGAGTTCAGGAATCCATTATGCGGGAGCGGCACAGAAATTTCTGCAGACTCCATAAGGAAGTAAACATTCACCAATTGTCAGAGTAAAGAGCAGAGTAATTTATTTAACCACAAAAATAATCCCAGGCATTTCATTCATACCTCCATGATAGAACTGGGATATCCAAACAGTGCATCTTTCTCATATCAAAAGAGTATCAACAAAAAATTACTGAATAAACTAACATTCAGTTCAAGATACATAAAGGACACCATGTGTAATATCAAAAACTTCTTGACACCGCAGCACTAAAACAGCTCTGCAAAGAGACTGATCTAAATTCATCCCCTTACAGACTGGACACCAAGGATTCCAAGAGACAGACTTTTAGATGGTGCATGACCCCGTACAAGTGTTCATTGTAATACTGTGCCCAGTACCAAAAGAATCATTAAAGTGGTGGACATCATCGCTTTGCCCTTTCATGTGCCAGATCAGATGCGCAGTTTCCCCGAGAATGGCAGGGTAGTTATTTTAGAACACCTGCAGGCAGACCTGGTAAACAGGCATTCTACAGATTCCATATTTCAAGGGCTGTCGATGTCTCAATAGCTCAAAAACACCTTGCCAAAGAATTTCTTTCCCCTGCAGGAGAATTGCTAGTTAAGCATGAAAATGCAAAGCCCTGTTCATTCTTATTTCCCCAATTAAAAAAAAAAAACAGCAATGTCTTTCGAGGTTATATTCAGGGGAGAAGAGGGGAGGAAAAAAATAATTCATTTTCAGTACAAATTCCAGCTCACTGCACAGTTAACAGGTCTCATGGATACATCAGTAGACCACAGTGGAACCTGTTACATTGAAATATTCTGCCCAAGAGGCATCTCTTTATTTTAACGCATGGTCATTAAATATCATTTTCACAATTTGTGTCAGAGAGCAGATGTCCTCGAAGAAATGTTGAAATTAAAGGGGGGGTGTAATTTTTGAGTAACCCTCCTCAAAACTTTTGTGCAAGCAGGGCTATTTTACACATTACTCTCATTCCTGGAGTGCCCCACCCCCCATCTGCCCTATTTAACTCCAGCCCATGGCAGAGGACAAGCAGCACTCATCCCTAGGATTTATCAATATCAGGGGACACACACACACACACACACCACTGCAGAGTACATATCCTACCTTTTCGGTGAATGTAAAGTATTTGTGCCCGAATCAGGCATCAAGAAGGCCCTGACAGGTTAAGATATACACCAGGCACAGCGAAATGGGGTGGGGGCTTTCAGACACCACGTTCAGGTATTCAGGTGGTGTAAAGTAGGTCAGTGCCAACGATAATTAAATACAAAACCCTGCATGGAGACAGCCACAACAATTCTAATTCTCTCTGCATTAAAAAGATTCCGATCTTGTGTTGGATTACAAGGGAGATGTGGTCTGTGATGAGGATTCCTAAACATACTCTGCAGGAAGAGCACTCAGTTCCCCAAGGTCTTATTAAGGACCCCCACATTAAAGCTCCGTCTCATCACCAGCCTCACGTCTCCATCTACTCTTGCCTTTTGGGCCGTTTGGTTAAATATCTGGGCCTGGCAGTGGGCACCTTGCTGTTTCGGGGAAACATCAGTTAGGCCTGATGGAGAATAAACTGGTCTTGAAACAAACGAGCTGCAAAAGACCGTATAATAGCGGATGACGCTGATTTTATTCCATCCTGTAAAGAACGCCAGCGCCAGAATTAGCTAATTAGAAGTAACTAAGCTAAGCCTTCAAATACAACTCCTGTAATACACAATTAGAAAACAGCGGATATAGAGACCCTGATCCGCCTTCCTTTGCAGCGAAAATTAAGTTTAATGTTTCATGACAGTGTAACTAAATTTCAAAAATCGTTACGTCCGATCAAATTAATGTTAAGATTTACAAGGAGGGAAATGCCCAAAGACGCCCCGGTTTGGGCCGCGTATAAGAGAGCCGGAGATGCCGGCATAATCCCGGAGCGGCCCGGGGACAGCTATCAGGGGGACCCGCGAAGGAAGGAGCGTGTGGCCGATCGGGCTCTCGGCCGCAGCCCCAGCCGGGGCAAAGCCCCCGACACAACGGCGCCCTTTCGGTACGTGGCTCCGGCCCCGGGAAAAGTCACCAGCATTTTTAGCGCTTTTCCCCCCAACTTTCCAGCCGCGAGAAGCGCCTGTGTTACAGGGCGCCGCAGACTTAAAGTTCGCCAGCATCCCGCCTGACATATCCCGAGCTCCGTGCCGTCTTAGTGCGGGGAAAAGGGCGCTATACGGATAAAACATCCCATACAAAGAGCGTAACGGGAACGGCGCCCAAGCAGACCATTCTATTCCATTTCTTTTTTGTAAAGTTGCAACTTCTCTCTTTCTGCCGCCTTCCCTCCGCATCAGTAACCGGGCAGCGCGACCCTTCGGCCGCCTTCGGAGCCGGAGCCGCCACCCGATAACCGCGCGTTAAACCCGCCGGCATCCGCCGCCCCCTCCGCGGCAAGTTGGGCTCAAGTGCGAAAACTACGCCGAGTGCCTCCGCACGGAGCCGGAACGCGAACTTCCGCGCAAGCCGGAGCCCCGGAGGACGGCCCGCCGGGCGCCGGCGGCTCTCAGCCTCCCGGGATCCCTGCCACCCAAGTCACGCTTACCCACGCTCGCCGAACTCGGCCGGACTTCCCCGAACCCCCCCGAGGCTCCCCCAGCCGGAGAGCCGGCAGCCGCCCACTTTCAGCCGCCGTTACTTTTCCCGATTTTTTTTTGGCGGCTTTAAAGAAAAATGACCAACTACGGATGGCGACAGGGACCGGAGCCGTACTTACGGGAAAAGAGGAAGACCAGCGCGAAAGCCACTCTGCTCCCGACGGGCCAGTTACGGGGGTCCATGGTGCGAGCCGGCGACGTGTCAGTCCCCGGTTAGGAAAGAGACACGTTTAGTGCGGAGCGGCTGCCGGGCTCCCAGCCCACCGCCGCGCCGACACGGCTCTGGCGCGCCCCCTACAGGCCGGACCGCGCCACGCCGCGCCGACACGGCTCTGGCGCGCCCCCTACAGGCCGGACCGCGCCACTGCCCTACAACTTCCGACGCGAGTAACCGCGACGTGCATGTCAGCACTGCTTAAGCTCCGTTTGTGCTGCCCGACTTCGCTCCTTACCTTTTACTTACTTACGCATATAAGCATATAAACCCTGGACATTTCAGAAGCAGTAATCGTACGTTACGTATCGGGCTCGTCACGGAAACCCCAGCTTCTGGTACATTTTGGAGTCTTCTTTCGAGTCGCAGCCTTCATTTCCCCACACCTCACAGACACTTCCAACTTAGAGCAAAGCTACATTTTAGCCAGTTTCCGTCGGTGCATGTGTACATAACACAACTTTAAAAATATTAAGAACTACGCATGCGCCGTAGGACTGCGCAAGTTTGGGCGTCTTGTTGCTACAGCAACAACGGAAATAAACCAGCCGCACCGCACTGTCCCTGCTACTTTCTAGCTGCTCGGAAATATCCAGAAACTGCGCGGCGGCTGCACGTTCGAGGGGAGTCTGGACTATTCTGCAAGAATCGAGAACTGTCTGCGAAGTTCACGGCATGCCATATAAATGGTCGGAGGAGAAACCTGACTCTCTGAGCGCAGAGTGCCGAAGGAGTATCCTCAGTTAGCTCGCTGACGATCCGGAATACTTGAATGGATTTTAACTATGGCAGTTGTTGGATTTGATGTTGGATTTCAGAACAATTACATCGCTGTAGCCAAATGTGGAGGGATCGAAACTGTGGCGAATGAATTTACAGACAGATGCACGCCGTAAGTTTTTTTCCTTTTTGCTTTGTCATGCATGTCAGTAGTTACATCTTCACTGTCATTTAATTTGTGCATTACATCCAATACAGTTAAATGAGTTAGCAGTGTAATTTTCATTAATGATATATTTCATTTGTAGCCAATAATAGGCCTACGTATGAGTTTTCCTCGTTTGAATAGTTATTGGCCTGCCTGTGTTATTATAAACTGCATGTCAAGCAGTATGTAGCCTTAATTAAACAGAATATAAAATTAATTACGCATGGAATATAGCTAAGTAAATAATTTTGATATAAATGTTTCGAAATACATAACAGCGTGACTCACATTCATCCACAAATCTCCAATAGCTGTTTTTGAATTTTTTGGTTACTATATATATCGCATCAAGGTAAAGGCTGAAGGGTAAATTATTATATTTTTTATATTCAAAAATCAAATGTTGACCATTACATTGTTTTGGAGTTGGGGAAAACAGCTCCATCCATCCATACATCCATCCATTCTGCATAACCGCTTATCCTGTTCAGGGTCATGGGAGGTTCAGAGCCTATCCCAGGTTGTGTCTCCCAAAAGCTCCTGTTAGCCACTAACATAGTTGGATTCATTCAGTTGCAGGGTTCTAACAAGTTGCTATAGTAGCTAGAAACTATGCTTTTGGGAAACGCACCTCAAGATGGGGCACCAACCCATTGCAGGGCACACTCACACACACGCAATCCCTCATTCACACACACCAATCACTCACACACTCACACGTCAATCACTCACACAATCACAGGCCGTTCACTCACACGCCATTCACTCACACACTCACGCGCCATTCACCTCATTCACTCACACGCCATTCACTTACTCACACACACAAGACAATCACTCACACACTCACACACTCAATCACTCACACACTCACATCCATTCACTCACACACTCACACACCATTCACTTACTCACACACACAAGACACTCACACACTCACACCCCATTCACTCACACACCCACACACTCAATCACTCACACACTCACATCCATTCACTCACACGCCATTCACTCACACACTCACACGCCATTCACTCACACACTCACACACACTTATTGGCAATTTGGTAACTCCAGTTAGCCTCAGTGTGTTTTTGGACTGTGGGGGGAAACGGAATACCTAGAGGAAACCCCAAAGCGATGCGAGGGAAACATGCAAACTCTACACGCATGGAACCTGGCCGCAGGGGAAAAAAAGATGTTTAATTTAACCCAGTGTAAAAGCTAAGGTAGAATTATTAATGCGTACTGTCTATTTTGCTGTATGTTTTTCACTAAATATATTATATTGTGCTGTACTGTAGCTGAGTTTTCAGTCGATCGTGACATTACGTCACTGCCCACTACTTTTTATTTATTAAACCACGTGTTGACTGCTGAACTGTCTGGTGTTCCCCAAGCACTGGGTTGGGAAACACGATGTAAAAGGCTTACACCATCTGACACCAGGCAATGCAAATCCAAAGCAATGACGTCACACTTACACTAATTAGCGCATGGCATCATCTAGTGACATTTATTGACTTTTCGAGTAGGCTTTAGTTACTTTTCATCGATAAGTAGTTGCCAGTGCTGGCAGTTTGATTCGGTATTGATTTTGGCATTCCCCAGTGGCTGTTTCTCATCCACTTTATGACGTATTCTGTATTGTTCCAGTGGAATCAAGTGGAATAAGTGTAATTTTATTTGATTGAAGTTTATCTTATTTATTTGAGCACCCGTTTTCAGCCTCACGTGTCACACACCGTGGATTTGCACTCACATATTTGGATATTTTATTTATTGCCTTGAATTTTTTCCCTATTGTAAGCTTCTTATATTAAGGTGACCAGATAATCCATGTCAAAGAGGACACTTTAGCTACTTCAAGTTTTATAAACTACGTTAAACCTTAAAGGCTCCTGTGGCTAAGTAGTTCAGTTCTTGCGCCTTGACTGCTTTGTCTCCTTCATTGAAAGACTAATCCAGCTGTATCACATTAACATTAGTGACACTTGTATCATTATATGATTGTATGGGAGACTTACCAATCAGCGCATAAAGGCAGAACAACTAAATTAATGGATATGATTACACTCGACAATTAGTTATTTTCCTATGTGAAGATCCACCATGGTTCACAAAATGACAGTTAAATTATTCATTTGGTAGATGACACTTCATATGTCATATTCTTTTCAATATGAAAACATGACATTTTTATAACAATTATACAATATATGCCGTAGATGTTAACGTATGTGCAATCCATAATGAAATATTACGTTTTTGTTTAAAACCGCATCTGAATTAATTGAATTTTATTTCTGTTCCTTAAATTCAAATTTGGATCCTGTTTTCAGTCACAATTCAAATTCAAGAATTGAATTGGAATTTCAGGGCTGTTCAGGATTCAGCTCTGAATGGGGTACAGCTCTGCTGCAAAGAGCCCCGATTTCAGTGCCTTGTGAAAATCCCAGATGATGGTATAATGTCCATGGGATCATCTGCTAATAATGAATTTGTTCAGAGAAAGTTTGGCATCCTAAAGCTGAAAACCAAAACCAGTTTTCTCCAGGCCACTTTTTAAAAGGCATGATTAATATTTTCTGTATTTAAGCTAATGTACCAATGCCAGGCTGAGTTACTTAATACTTATGGATTTCATTTTAGTTTTTTATTATGCATAAAATATTTATATAAATTTCCACAGGGCTATTGTGTCCTTTGGCTCCAAAAACAGAACCATTGGAAATGAAGCAAAAAATCAGGTAATGCTATCTATATGCAGAGACTTATTTTAACTGGGAAATAGTATAGTTTATGCATGGTTTTATTGTAAAACTGGTACAATTAGATTACTAGATAGTAATAGTGATTCATTAAATGGAGTTAAACTTTTTTTTGTATTTACAGAAGAACCATGACTAGTCTTTTCCTGCCAACTTTTATGAGCCCTTCTAAGTGTAAAATTAGAAGGATACAGTATGGTCACTTCATAGAGATTTTATTTTTTTTTAAGATGATTACAAATTCCAAGAACACTGTGTTCAACTTCAAGAGATTTCATGGCCGGTCTTTTGATGACATCATTGTCCAGAGCGAGAGAGTTAATGTGCCCTATGACTTGGTCCCAATAAATGATGGCAGAGTTGGAGCCAAGGTGAGCATTTTTCCGAGAGAGGCCTGCACATTCAGGCACTGCAACAGCACAATTCACTTCAGTCTGAATTCACTCTACTTTTAAAGTGCAAGTGTACCAGGAGATGCCCACTGACTTTTATGTGGTGTTAACTATAAGAAACATTTGCATGTATGAATAACATAGGACTTCCCTTATAAATGGCTTTACATTGAGATCCATAAAACTAGATGCTTTGTAAAATCATATCCGATAACAAATTCTTTGCCTTGGGATTATATTGTGTGTTGGCAAATAATTTTGACACTGGTTCATTCTAAACCTCATGTTGGCCTATATTATCTTGGCGAAGTGGGGAATGGCAGTATGGCTTTCTGTATTTTGTAGGGTTGTCAAAATTGACGCGTTAACGCGGATTAATCCAGCATCGTGATTAATCTGATTAAAAATATTAACGCATT
>JAODKN010000038.1:14403232-14435999 GCA_026774425.1 Petrocephalus zakoni
TGCAAAAAAAAATGCATTCAAAGAATTTAATGATTGCACTATTTCAAATTATTCTAATTCGTTGACCAGCACCTGTATAGTGCATTACGGATGAGAGCTCCATGAAGTATAATGCATGAGAAACGTGGCTATAATGTGTTATGCCTTTTTAGAAATATTTATAGCCATGTTAATAATACTTTATGAATGTATTATTTTTTGTTATGAATGTGTTTATAAATTACTAAAATCATGGCCTTACGTGTTACCATATAATTCTATAAACTGATTATAATCTGAATATGAATCATTCATCTGATTTTAAAGCAGTTTCTTCCTACATTGTTGCTACGCAAATGGCAGTAAATTGACACTTTTGGATTTTGAATGCACTTGCATTCGATCATGCACAATGCACAGCAGTTGCATTGTTCTCCCTAATACTCTTGGTATTTTCCATCAGACATAAACAGCATGCTTTTTATGCCTTGAACTGCATAGTATGGTGCCATTTGATTTATTTCTGTGTCTTTGGAACCTGGAGATGAGTGATTATATAGCACTAATGGCACCTGTTTTTCAGGATCAAGATGCATTTTCCCAGATGCTGACTCTGACAGAGGATTGGCTATACAATGAAGGGGAGGACCAGGACAAGCAGGTGTATGTGGACAAGCTGGCAGAAATACAAGTAAGCCATCCATTATTCATTAGCATGGACACACCCATTAACCTTAAATAATGGAAATGCTGCCTAGTGCTTGATCCTAATATTAGCTGCTGGATAATGAGACAAACTGCAGTTAAAGCTGAGAGCTGTAATATTACTCATTGATTCTGCTTGACAACAGCATATATAATTTGACCGGTTCAACGGTCTCTGCAGTAGGCATGCTCTGGCTGTTTGCCATTTCCGAATGAGCACCTAGTTCAGTCTGCTAGAGTCAGTCAGCACGGCCTCACATGTACGGGTTAAAAGCCCCGATTGTTTGTTTTGCAGAAACTAGGCACGCCTGTTCAGGAAAGATACGAGGAAGCAGAGCGGAGGCCTAAGCTCTTTGAAGAGCTCACATCCAAAACCCAGACCTATGTGAAGATTATGGAGGACTACAGGAATGGGGTAAATATATTTGGTTTTCTTCCTCAGTCCTGTTTTTTTCCCCTCTCCATATTAAATATTTTTAACTCGCTCATATCTCAGCATTCGTGACGTTAAAGGAGGTGCATCTGTCATCACATTTGCATTTAATATGGAAGTCATGTTTAAATATAAGGATTTATATATTAATCCCACAGTAGGCATTATACAGCTATCTAAGCCATTACTGTGGGTTTCCAGAACTGGGCAAACTTTCATATAATAGATTGTGAATGGCTAATTGACTGTTTGTGATACCTAAATATTCTCCTACCTATTTCTTGGAGGACTTCGATCAAACTCATTCACAAATGTACTTATGTCCTCTGGTGAAGGCATACTTGTGAATACAAAAAGTAACACTTACAAAATATTTGCAAGAGGTTTATAAAATCAGTTAATGCTAAAATACCAGATGGGCTGCAAACTCTACTGGGCCAGAGTGTGAGCATCTCCATCTGAGATGATTTGAATGTGCAAAGTTCATGAAGTTTTTTCCATCTAAATATCACTTAACATTAGTTCAAGTTACTTCTTTTAATATGTTCTTTCTAGTCCTGACAATTCCATTTTATCTGTGGTTGACTAGGATGATAACTACACCCACATTGATACACCAGACATGGAAAAAATGAGCAAGTGTGTGACAGAAATGCAGAAGTGGCTGGCCAACATGAGAAACAGGCAGGACAAACTCGGCCATGAACAGGACCCAGTGGTGCACAGCTCGGAGATCCGTGCAAAGCTTCAGGTGAGGAAAGGCACCCAGCAGTGGATGTAATGGAGTTAGTGACATAATGGAGATGAAAGATCAAATTGTCTTAATCTTGTATCTTATACCTTAAATCAGGAGCTGGAGAGCGTGTGTGAACAGGTGGTAACCAAGCCAAAGCCCAGGGTGGAATCTCCAGTGGATGAGCCTAAGCAGACAAAACTAAAGGGGGATTCTCCAGGAAAGACTACCTGGGAAAATGGGACATTCAGCAAGGAGGTGGAGGATTTGACACTGGAACAGGAGGGACTGCAGAATGGAGAGAGGCCTAACCTCAGTATGGAATTAGACTGAACCTGCAGAAGTCATGGCACATAACATATAACACAAAGAGAAATGCCAGTTTGTGTCTATATGGCAGGTTATTGACTTTCTTTCCCAAATCTTATGACATGTCATTGTAACATTTTAAAGCATTTTTAAAATTAGTTTGAGTTTATGGAAGATTACCTTTGTGTTACTAGTTAGCCTTGTGATACTCCTCTGTTGGACTCATATTTGTGTTATCAATTGTGTTTGGAAAAACGATGCTGAATTGCAGTCTCTCCAGTATCTCTTAGCGGAAAAAACACCACACTGATGTTGTTGTGCATGGCTTGTTGTACTCGAATAGACAATTTATTGCACTCAACAAAACTGGAGATGTACTTTATAAGCTTCACATGAGAGTTTCATCCACTTTTCATTTTCACTTTTGAATTGATGCTGATTCACTAAATAAATAAGAATAAAACTGCACAGAATATTTAAATACCAGACACTTTGTTTCTAAAGTCTGTGAAACAACGTCAACTGCCTGTACTTACATTGTTAGGAAATCGAGATTCAACGGCTGAAATCTCCATAAAGTTGGATGTTAAAGGTGTGATTCCATCATGAAGATCAGGCCTCGTAGAGATAGTTGGAGCGTCAACAATGTCAAAATACTTCAGAGTGTGGTAAACTTTTGTCCCCCCGTGGTCGAGCAGTTTGTTTGTGTGCTTGAATATTGCATGGCGGAGGCTGAAATTTAAACAAGAGCTAGCACAGTTGGCTCCCTGGAACATGAAAAGATGTGAAAAGATGATGGCTTTAACTCCTGTATAGGATGATGTGGAAGTTAGACTCACCGCTTTCCAGGCTCAGTCGGGTAACAGGCGTTGTTGACAGCATTGTCAATGTCACTGTCGGGGATGCTGAGCAACGGCAGCGGCACCTTGCTGTGCGAGGTAGGCTGAAATTGCATTTCGATTGGGGGAATTATGCTCAGCATTACGAGAGACGGGCAAAACTGATAAAAGATAGCCAGGGAAAAAAGAATGCAGGTACAGAGTGAGGCACCAACATTTCTGTCATCTGCTTTGTTGGTGTCCTGTTCAGTGTCCAAGCTGTTTTCCATTGAGACTTGGCGCCCGCTCTCCATCGGCAGGGAAGCAGGCATACTCATGGGGTCAATGAGGACCTCATGTGGAACCATGGGATGCTTCCAGGAGGAGGGAGTGTGGATGCTCCAGCGATCAGCCTGCCCAAATGTCCCTGTGGGAGATTTAATCTTACCCAGAAAATCTATTATTCCACAACTGGGAGTTTAAAACTCATGTTCAAAAAGAAAAAAAGAGAGTACATCCAATTAGGATAAGTGGGTTTATGGGTAATAAAATGAGCAAATAAATTCTTGTGGTACTAGACAGTAAAAATCTTATTAAAATGATGAATGGCAGCTTAAACACAATTTTATAAAAGCTCCTTGTTTCACATTTGCATAAGCATATTACGCAAATAGTTTAAGTATAGCATGTAAATTATAAAATAATTACAGTTCAATGGCTATTTGTTACTCACAAGGGAGATGAACAAAGCAGTCATTGCACCTTATGGTATTAGTTTGTATGTGAGGTCATTTACTAATTATTTTTTATACACCAAGTATCACTGTTATTATTTTCGGTTTCCATTAATCATAAAGCTAACAGATGACTACACCTATAACTGTTAGCCGCTCTTAAGTGTGTCACATGCATGCATGTTTTTGAACAACAGTAATAATTTCATTTAGAAAAGACTTGTAATGTACAAATGATTCATAGTAACCTAAGATTTGACCTAAGATAATATTTTAAATCTATCAGCCATTTACAGTGTCCCGCAGTCACCTATCAATATATAATGTGTGCCCATGGACCGCCATCTTGTAGGCAATAGTCACAATTTCCTTCCAACTCCCATTAGCTATTTTCTGCGTTAAGTAAGCTAGAACTGCACAGGAAGCAGAATAAATAGTTTGAGGGGGGAAAAAAAATAGTTACCATGACAGCTTCAGTGAATCCCCCATGAGGAGAACTTTCAAATTGTCCCCTGGCTTCTCCAAGCCTAGTCTTTTGGAGATTTTTACCTGCCACACACTGCCTGGCATCCCAGTATTGCATAATTCCCCATTGGTGCCAGAAATAAGCATGCAGGTGTGAAACAGCTTCCTTTTGTAATTGTCATCCACAAGATTAAGCCTAAAGGCTGAAAAGATCCCCATTAGAGGTAGTGTTTTTAAAGACTTTATTGCATTGGTGAAGAAATGTATGTATGCTGAATCAATGCCTATTTTGTCAGTGTGACTTATCCTTCATAGCATGCTGAGAAACACAATGGTTCCCTTGAAACTGGCAAATGAACTCCCTGAGTACATTGTGATTCTGCTCTTAATAAAATATGTCCCAGGAATCTAAATAAATCATCATTAACATTATTGATACACACGTCCAGCAGGAGGGAAAACAATTCCTCTTCTGTATGGTTTTAAAATGGGTTTGCACCTTTTTACTTAGGAATGCAGGACATAATTTATGAAAAGTGCAGGAACCCTATTAGTTTTCTGGTTAGCCCTTCCGTCTCGCAGTAAATTTTCAGGCTAATCAAGTCCAGCACAGCTCAGCGTGTACCTATGAACTCCCCATGAATGCTCCAGAGGCGTACGGTGCAGTCCACGGAAGACGTGAGCAGCACATCCTCAGCAGTGACCACCTGCAAACTTCACAGGAGACAGAGAGAGCGCTGACTGAGCCCCGGCCAACAGCATCCGCCCCACAGGACATCAGCAGAGGGGCAAGGCTGCCCATCAGGATCCCAGAGAGTATCCTATGTCTCAATAAAGGGTCAGACTCCAAACACCCAAAGCGCATTGTCATCTCTATAAAATTGACATTATAACTGATTACGACCATTTTTGAGCGCTTTCAAAGAAAACACTAGAAAACGTCTCTGGCAGGCCTGGAAGAGCAGCCTACCCTTGAACAAGATTAGGCATTTACCCCGTGATGCAGCCAACGTGTGCACGCCAGTAGTTGACAGCTAGACAGGCAAAACAGACATATATTGGTATAACACATTATTGCTCTTTTAAACAATGACCATCTGCCTTCTGTGCTCATGGGACAAGTTCAAGGTCGGTAGGGAAAAGGCTTTCTTACTCTTTGGTGCCGTCTGTTGCTGATCTGGCACAAGAGCATATGCATCAATCTTATAAACAGAGACGTAGCCAACCTCATCAGCTACATACAGCCAGTTCTCCTCCTTGGAAAGAGCCATTTTGGTAATCTGGCATTTCAGTTTGGACTGAAAAAAGAACAAAAACAAGTTGCTATGTGCAATCATCTGTGAAGACATTTCTGTGAAACAGCTCCTCTGAGCTGAGGATCCTCCTTCCTATGATTGACTCAGGAGTTTAGTGCCCAGATGGTCAGTAACATACCGCTTCAAAGCTTGCCATGAGCCATCCTCCATTCAGAACATTCCAGAAATGGATGTAGCCTTTTGTTTGTTGTAAATGGAACAAGACTGGATTAGTTTATGCTAACTTTTCTTGTGTGATGAATAAGTATGAATGAGTTCTGTGACACGTAAGTGTGCTAAACCGCAAAGTTTTGTACTGCAAATATGTTTGCCATCACACCACTGACCTCTGGCTCCCGATGACACCATGCATGCTGCAGACATGTGACCCATGTTCGGGACCCGGGACCTCAGGAACAGGATGCTCAAAACACTGAGAGTAACATCTGAAGTTACAGAGAAATCAAGTTCAATACGATAATATTCAGCATACAACATGTTGTTTTGTCAGGGAAAAAAAAAAATATCCCCTGTGATGGGACAGGTTCCAGTATAAGTGCTTAGAAGATGAAACGGATGGACGAACTCAAACAGTGAAATTGCACAGTGCACGAAGCATATCACTAAATGATTACAGCTTGTAGTAGCTTGTCTGTTCCATCCATCCATGTTTTGAACTCGCTTGTCCAGTTCAAGGCCACAGAGGGCCTGTAGCCTATCCCAGAAGCTACAGGCACATTGTTTTAAAATAATAAACTGATTCTCAAATAAAATGCCATATACTGTGCATTACTGAGAGATTCCATTTCCTGAAACTATTTTCTTGCTGTGAGACAAGCAGCACATTTTCGTCTTGCTGCAGTGGGCTTTCAGAGCTCACTCACATGGGAAGATTGAGTGGGGTTTAAGATGTTAAGCTGCTTTCTCTCGGTTTATGATGCAGCCAAAAAGATATTAAGAACTTGGGGATTTACTGAACCCAGGAAAAGAGCAAGCTCAATGCACATCACACTAATAATATTCATACCGCAGCAACAACAATAAAATCAAACACCAGCAGTCATTCCCAGTCATTTCTTGCTAAATAACTGACAGGTTAATCCATAATGACAGATGCCAGGAAATTCAGTGATGTTTTATTTAAAAGCTGATTTACATGCCTTTCACTTAAACTTATAATCTTGATTGTGAACACAGACACACACACACACACATATACAGACACACGCAGACACACACATTATAAAGAAAAAAGGTTGTTTCCACTGACATGAAGGTGCACTGTACATGCAGCCTGGGGGGCTGGGTGTGGAGACACGGCACTGCAGGTGTCCGGAGACCATGTTCCACACGATGACCTCACCGTCATGGCTGCCGGTGGCCAGCAGAGTGGGGGGACATAGCGCCATGCACAGGATGTCATCTTTGTGGCCGTTCCTCTGGGACACCGAAAATGAGAAAAGGGGTGAGACAGAGGTGCCAAACACCTGCGTGAGACTGGCTTTCAATATTAAGCTGAATCAAATCCTTTGCCCATAGACAAAGACCATCTCTCTGCCTAACTTCATGCCATTTTCTCCTACTTTGGGATTTCCCTAGGGATGTGCTGACATTCTTACCAAGTCATCCGGCCATGAAGGCAGAGGTTTCTGGATGAGGAAAACGTCCTCTGGAGAATCCTTTCCAAAATAGCAGACATTTGTTGAAAAAATATGATTTCATAGCAATAAGAACTAAGTATTAATTTATCCATGTCATTTAAACATTAAGCAATACTAAATTTCTTTATTTACCAGGAATGAGAAGAATACTAGTGCAGATTATTCACTTAACATACTTATTGCAGATTATTGCTGCAAAAAAATAAGGCAGTAATTGTGCATTGTGCCTCTTATATAGCGCTGATAATTTCCCTGTACATTATTATTAATTCTTCCTTTTTTATACATTGAATAGGACGACAGCTGTGATTTCCATTGAATTGTCAAAATTTTATAGGATTAAAATTGAAACCAACAGAGGTTCCCTCATTTGGATAGTTAATGCAGAGCCCACTTGCCTGAATGGCAGGCAAGCCAGTACAGAGCCTGCAATGAGAGCCCTCCCTGCTTACTGAGGGAGGGGGACCAGGAAATGAAGAAAGTCCTCCAGCAATATGAGTCATGACAGTTCAATATTACAGCTTTTCAGCCTCCTAATGACCATGGCAATGAAGTGTGGCTTTTCCCTCGCACAATAACACATTCATATTATCGCAAGACTCGCATGTTTAAAGTCATAATAATTTCACTTCTCATTAAAAATATATTGCATTGGACTTACATCTCTCCCATGCGAGCAAAATTGTATTTAAAAATCAGGCCTCTTACAAAGACTATCAGCCAAAGATGACAAGGACATAAAAGATATGAAAACCTGCAAACCTCTAAAGAACCTGGCCTGCACCACATTTCGTTCCAATAGTGGAGGGTGAGTGATTTAAATAAGACACTGAGATTTTTTTCATTACTACTGTATTTCCATTATCTTTTATTTATGTCATCCATAAAAGTCATCCTCTCCAGAAATACTCTCTAACAAGAATTTGAATATGGCATCAGTCCAGAGGAGTGACATTCCACTCATTTTCTATTCGCGAAAGTGGAACATTAAAAAGCAGAGGTGAAAAGTTCAGTCTGAGAAAGGACAACTTAAAAATCCAGACCATGATTTTGTTTCAACCAAACAATTAAGCATAAAGAGTCACATCCATAGACTACTCAACTGGTTGGTTGAAACAAAATCATGGTCTGGATTTGTACTTTCTGGACCGTAAATTTCCACCTCATTAACAAATGGTACAAAAAATGAAAAAAAAAATTAATTAAATGAAAGGAAAACTTGGAATGTACGCTTGGACAGGTTTCCTGCGTCATTGTTCTTATAAAAGAAATTTGTCACTGAGGGAAAAACCCTAACATCCGAAGCACCTTCATCTATTTCAGAGCCCCACAGGATTACACTCACCGGGTAAACATGGATCCTCCTGTCCCAGCCCACAGACATCACATACCTGCCAAGAGGACAAAAAGACACAGCCATCAAGGTGAATGTGAGCCTTCCACCTTACAATCACAGTCCACAAATATTACGTTCGGCGGTCGCCACTTACGACTTCCTGTTTACTGTGAGGTAGGTGCAGTCACAGACATTGTGACTTTCTCCATCTACAGAGGAGAAAAATGATAAATAGATATATAGATAGATCTACTTCTCTTTTACTACAGCACTTTTGATTAACAATTGTTATTTTTAAATGTGTTATTTAAAAAAACTTGACTTGTCTTGACTCCATACATACATACTGTACATACATACTGAAAAACCAAGTTCCACATAGTTTACACTGAATACATATCCTGCTGAAATGGGGCTATGTGTTGTTAGGGACCTTATAGCTGTATGCATCTCAGAGTGCAGAGGCACTTTGCTCACCTTCCCTAAAAATCTTCAGGCACTGGCCGTTATTGAAGTTCCAAGCTTTAAGGGAGCCATCCCTCCCTCCAGTGATCAGTCTGCATGGTGAGAAGTCAAACCTTTATTCTTATCTTAATATGGCCACATGGTATTTATTATCTGGAAAAAATGCTCAGACAAACCTCCTTCCCTTTGAGTCAAAGGTCAGACAGGAAATAGCAGAAAATCCATGAGCATTTCCAAACTCAAAGACTTGAGTTCCTGTATCACAATCCCATACTTTCACTACCTGGAACATGACAAATAACCTGGATTTGCTTGGGTTTATTTAGAATGTATTCATTTATAAAGTCCTTAGAAACAGTAACATCTTCAAAATAATGCATAAAATGTTAGACAGAAATTTACGAAACTGTCAGGCCAAGACAGGCAGCATTCTAATATCTGCCCGCCAACATTAGATAGGTTAGAAAGAGCCTCCCGGTGGGGGGCACGCCTGGCAGAGAGCATGCAAAGGCTGCCTTTAATCCGCCATCTGCCACGCGTGTGGGAGGAGGCGGGATGCGCTCACAGACTGCTCGCTGCAGCTGACCACTTGATGAAGCTCCTCGCTGTAGCCACAGCACAGCACTGGCTCCCGGTGGGACATGACCAGGTGACCCTGGGGATGCGGCCTATCCATGGAGGCAGGGCAAAGCAAAGAGGGCCAGAGAGAGAAGGTATCAACAATCAGAAAAATCAGAAGTATATTTGCTTTTGGAAAACAGGATAAAAAGAACACAAAGAGAAATATAACACGGTCGGCCCAAGATCATTTTAGCTCAATTTTTTAAATAGTTTTTGTTTTAATATGTTTTTTTAGTTTTGTTTCCATTTCAGTTTAGTTTTATTGGTATTTTTTGGGGGGGGGGGGGGGGTGGAGTCATCCATTTATGGTGCAGACGGTTAATTCTAGCAGTGGTCGGCAGTATAATGGCATGCCATCCCCAGGGGCTGAGTTGTAAAATACTTCAAGGGGGATGGTTGGGTCAAATCTTTGCGAGTGGGGAGGGCTACAGATATATATTTTGTGGTTGGTTTACAGATAGGTGCAATTTAAATCTAACAGTTACTAGTGGTGAAACATGCCAGGTTTACTGGCCCAGGTTGGCAGAATGATGTTCCATTGTTTTTAATTCTGTGGAAGACAAAAGATCGATCTGTGGGCCACATTTAATAATAAATCATAAACGCGTCGCGGGTCAGTCCACTGAGACCTCTTACAAGAAGTGAATGATCAAACAAAATTCCTTGTCCCTCCACTACGGAAAATGGCTGATCCACTGTAATCTCCATTAATGTAGTACTTATGTCTTTAGCTCTGATACTGTTAATTCTGAATATTGATAAAGCCTATATATTGATATATCTTATATATAATGCGCATATCGGGCAATTACAAAAGTTTAGACGGTAGATTGTGCAGTTCTAGGTTTTTGCCCTTTTCAGTGATATCGCCCCAATCTAATCGCTTTGTCTGAAACAACTATTAATCTTGTGGGGTCATATGTGACTATTTTAGATGCTTATTATAAACTATGTTCACCACTGATAATTATAGAGAGAAGAGATGGTCGGTAGGCAATGGGCTTGTAGCTTATAGAAACCACAATTTTTCATTTCAATTAATTTTTATTTTATTTCAGTTCGTTTTGGAGTTATTCTGATTTTACTATTTGTGTCTCAGTTGTTTTTATATTCTCAGTAGTTTCTATATTTTTTATAATATATCAAATATATTATATATAATTTGACAAGAATTCTTTGCAAGAATAAACTGCATAAATCAGGGTTGAGAAATCTTTCCTCTCGCCCCTTTCGGAACAAATGGAAAACTAGTCCAGGCCGCCAGGTATGGCCAGGCCACTGCTGAATAGATTACGCTAAGGAGAGGACTGGGGGCCCACCGAGTCTTAAGGCAGAGCCGGGTCATGGAGTCAGTGGCAGCATAGAGAGCTCTAACAGAGCAGGAGTACAGGCAGGCCGTCACATCCCCACAGATCATGCTGGCTTTGGGGTGAGCCTGGAATAGGCATGACTGGTCATGGATGTCCCAGATCTATAAAGAAAGACGTGTTTGGTAAGAATAACAATATAGTTAATTAGCTAACATACTATTTCATTCCTTTATTCCCCAAAGCAACTGCCAAGTTTACCCAGTTTACACAACTCAATATTGTATTGGAGGACTTCAGGGTGAGCCTGTTATTGTGACTTAAGCCCCTAAGCTATAAGTAAATATAGTTATGAGATTGTAAGGGACATAGCAAAGCAAAGAAGACCCAACTTTAACCATGTTGTCCATGGAAACAGAGAAGATCCAGTTGTCTTCTGATGAGATGCACAGGTAGAATATTGGAGCAGAGTGTCCCTTCAGTGTCCCTGTGGGCTTCCTGTTGGGAAGCAGCAAGCCCATCTGTGAGAGATGTTGCACCCTGAGGGTCAGACTATGTTTTCTTACCTGAAACACGAGCAAGTTCCCTAAATAACCCTACAGCTTCTCTCCTCAGCTATGTGTTAGTTTTCAGTGAATTCAAAGCCTGGTGTTTAGGTATCCAATAAGATTCTGGGTCACTAAAACCAAGAGCGGCAGATACACTTGACTCAAAAAATAGTGCTGAAGACCCAAGCACATGGACTAAGCAAAGGATTCTGCAGACACAGACATTTGGGAAGCAATTCATCAGCATAGAAACACAAGAACTGACCCACCTACACTGATATCTGTACAGGAAATACCTGTATTTAATGAATGAATAGGATTTTTTCAGTGATACATTGTCTCTTCGCCTGTTCCATCTTGTTCTTCATAAGATACACAGAAACATATATAGATGAGAGCAAGCTTTGGGGTCATAGCACGGGGCTGGCCAGCGTCCAGCACCCCTGGAGCAGTTGGGATTAAGGACCCATCAGTCAGGTCAGATCAGGTTGGGGAGCATGTGCTGGTGCAGCGTATCGCCAAACCCACCACATGAAGAAAAATCTTGGATGTTTCTCGGTTGGCCACCCCTAAGGTGGATATGCGGTCCAGTCCCATCCTCCAGAAGTGGCCATCCATTGGTGTTATGTGGGTATCCATCCCATCAGCATGATCCACCCTCTCGGATCCTCAGCAAGGAGGATCCTGTGAGCCAGATCATCCTCAGGGAGTCACACAACATGGCTCTAGTGCCGTAGCTGGTGCTCCCACACAATACAGGTAATGTGCCTCATTCGAGACCCCCCTGAGCAACTGATAGTTCGATATAAAGACAAACCAGTGGTACTCGAGGATTCTCCAGAGGGACACAGTACCAAAGGGGTCCAGTCTTTGTCTTAGGTCACTGGATAGCATCCATGTCTCGCAGCCATAGATCAAAACAGGGAGCACCAGAATCTAAAGACTTGGACCTTCATTCTCTTGCAAAGGTATTAGGAGCACCATACACCCCTTTCCAGTGATCTCATGATCCCCCATGCTCTCCTAATCCGTCTGCTCACTCAGAGTCACCAGAGTCACCGGAGACATGAATGCCGCTGCCGAGGTAAGTGAACCTCTCATTGCGGTCGACACTCTCCCTGCAGACAGCTACACTGCTGATGGCTGTACCTAAGAGATCAATAAAGGCCTGGACCTTAGTTTTTAACCAGGACACTCGCAAACCCAGACACTCAGACTCCTCGCTTAGTCTCTCAAGAGCCTTGATCAGAGCCACCACTGACTCCGTGAAGATCATGGCAAAGTCAAGATCAATAAATCTTTCCTCGCCAACTGAAGCCCCGAGCCTACTGAACCCCACAAACCTGCCAAACACCCATCCATGCAAGCATTGAACAGAATAGGAGCAAGAACGCACCCCTGACCAACACCAGAATCAACTGCAAAGAACGCAGAGGTTCTCCCTCCACTCCGCTCAGCACTCACAGTACCAATGTACAGGCTGGCCATGACGTCCAGCATCTTCGGGGGGATCCCGCTCTGCTGATATTCACATTTGTGGTCAGGATGTGCCAGGATGCACTCGATGGTAGACTTCTTAGGTATTAAACCGGACTGGTAGACAAGCAAGTGATCACAGATCCTAATAAGGATGACTCTAGCAAGTACCTTACAATCCAAGTCACAATCCAGGCAATCCTGGAGAGGTTCACCCCGGATACCACAAATCCCTGCGGCCCTCCCCACTCCCAGCTGATTTACCACCCACGCAATCTCAATGAGATTGGGTGGTTCACAGCTAGTCAGTGGGTAAGCCTCATGGACCCAGAGATGACCATCATCCTAGCTGGAGGATCAGCATTAAACAACTACTCAAAGTAGCTGGCCCAGTGGGTCACAACTGCAGTGCCATCTGTAAAGACCGTTCCATCACCTGCCCTGAATGCTACTCTCAGAGGAACAGAATCAGATGTGCATGATGCTTAGATTCCTCTGTAAGCAGGACGGGGGTCGCTAGACCATAGATGGTGTGCAACCTGCTCACAGACTCCTCTGACAAATGCCTCCTTGAAAAGCTGAGTTCATGAAACTCCACCAAAAGCAGAGGAAGATGGTCATCTTGCTGGGGAGATGAGACGTTCCACTGGCCCACCTGGAAGGGCCACCTCAAATTGGGACCCAAAAGCCACCGTGTAGTGGGCGACACCTTAGCACCATACCAGTTCTGATCCGCAGACCTGCACCTATTGATTCTCCGGCAGTTTTGGCTCTTCCGGGGATGGGGCTCCCGAAGGCTTTCCCCCATCCCCATCACAATGTATGCAGCCTTCCAAAGGACGGCTGCAGCAGACCTACTCCCATGAAGCTTAATCGAAGCTACATGAGGTGTTTTACAAAGGTTGGAGTACCACTGTTTTCTACCAGGTGTGTGATTGGGACGCTTGTGTGTTATTCTACCTGTTTAAATATATACTTTTAGGTTGATGTTTGCAAATTGATGTGTGTTCAGGCATGCTGCGGATCAGAGCTGGTGTGGTGCTGAGGTATTGTCCACTGTAGTGGTGAAAGTGAAATCAGTAGATATTTCCCTCACCCTGGCACATAGGGGTTCCACATACGTATGAGTCGGTCAAGCCCTCCAGTGACAATCAGCCTGTGTTTATTGCAGAAGTCGAAGGTCTTGACGCCTTTATAGACTGAGAAGACAGTCTGGTCCCAGGAGGTTCTTAGCTGAGGGAGGCCGAGTCCCGGCACCGTCTTTCTGGGTTTTACCTCTCTGGCAGCCTCCCTGAGCTCTTCCACTTGCTTCTTAAGCTTGGTTGTCGGAGTCAGACAACCTTAGAGTAGTGAACAGATTCATCACTGTGAGGTCTACACAGTGCATTGTAAAGCTACCTACCACATCTAGTGTTTTCTGAGCTTGTGATAAGCCACTTAAATAATTTGCACACATCGAGCTATAAAGTATGTATATATAAATGTGTAATAACCCACAAGCATACAGTCATGCAAGAGCACAAAAAGATCATATCATACACCAATCATACACCTGGTAGAAAACAGCCATGCATGCACACACATCTTGCACCTGATAAATGAATCCCCCCTAATTCTTTCAAAACTATCAGCAATTCATCCCAGCAGAACTACCTCTTTCCTTAACATGTTTTTCAAATATAATTAACAAGAATTTCATCACAGGGAAGCTTTTGACAGATGCTTCTGCTCGCATTAAAAATGTAAGATAAATTGCCATTTTTCCCTGCCTCTGAGGTCTGAGTGGAACCACAGGGCCAAGACTTGTCTCAAAGCTTTAAGTTTTAATGAGGGGGTGGGCTGCTCGGTAATAGTTGCTCCATTTCTTAGCTGATCCATTACACAGCAAAAGGATCGATTTGGTGACACCTTCCCCTATCTAACACAAAAAAGGTAGTGAACTGGAGAAGAGGTTGACGTAATCAGAAATGGGGGACAGGTTGATAAGGGTGGGGGTACATGGAAAAAAGTGGCCTTACCGATAACGAGGGCAGTCGGCTCGTGGTTTGAGGTAGAGATAACAGTACAGGAGCTTGCAAAATACCTCACCTGAAATTCATTATAAGAAAATGATTCATTAAGCTGGTGGGTCTCTGTTCCCTGACAATACAATAAAAAATGTAATGTGTATGGTAAATAGTATATACACTTAAGGATGGAGCAAAATCTTGTCATGCTGCATGCTGGTTATTTTTGTATGGTGGTTTGGTGGTTGTCATTTACAAAATGTCTACATGAGAACACCATATTCAGCTAAAAACCTGCGGGCTTGCAAACTTCCACTTAATGGACACTGAGCTAAAATTATGCATGGCTGCTGAAATAGGTCAAACGCAGCAAGACAGAGTTAAGCTCTATGGGTATACATATATATATATATAGATGGTAAGTTACCTCATTCACCCAGTCATCATGAACCTTCCACCGAATAAATTGTACACTTGGGGATAGAATGGTGTTTTCTATTGCAACACTGGGCACATTTTCGACTTTGGGCAATTTCTTCCACATTCTAAGCAAAAGAAGAAAAAATGTCTACTCTGGAATGGATCTCTCAAATCTCAAATCCATGTGCAAAATTTACATACACTTTATTGCCAAAAGTATTAAGATGCCTGTCTTTACACTCATGAACTTTAATGACACCCCATTTAAACATTGTCTTTAATATGGAGGTGGCCCACCTTTTGCAACTATAACAGCTTCTACTCTGGGAAGGCTTTCCAAAAGGTTTAAGTGTTTGAGGTTTAAGTATGTTTATGGGAAATTTTCGATAAAATTTTCCATTCTTCCAGGAGAGCATTTGTGAGGTCAGGCACTGATGTTGGACAAGAAGACCTGGCTCACAGTCTCTGCTCTAATTCAACCCAAAGGTGTTCTATCAGGTTTAGGTCAGGGCTCTGTACAGGCCAGTCAAGTTCCGCCACACCAAACTAACTCATCCATGTCCTTATGGACCTTGATTTGTGCACTGGTGTGCAGTCATATTGGAACAGGAAGGGACCGTCCCCAAACTCCCCAAAAATTTGGAAGCATGAAATTGTCCAGAATGGCTTCATATGCTGTAGCATTAGGAGTTTCTATCACTGGAACTAAGGGGCCAAAACCAACCCCTGAAAAATCAACACCATATCATAATCCCCCCTCCATCAAACTTGGCACAATGCAGTCAGGCAAGTACCGTTCTCTTGGCGACCGCCAAACCCAGAGTCGTCCATCAGATTGCCAGACAGAAGCATGATTCATCACTCCAAAGGACACTCCACTGCTCTAGAGTTCATGTGCTTTACACCACTGCATCTGACACTTTCTGTTGCACCCGGTGATTGCACCTTGGATGCAACTGCTCGGTCATGGAAACCCATTCCATGAAGCTCTCTATGAACTGTTCTTGAGGCCACATGAAGTTTGGATGTCTGTAGCTATTGACTCTGCAGAAAGTGACTTCTGCACACTGTGCGTTTCAGCATGCGTTGTGGCCTACCACTTTGTGGCTGAGTTGCTGTTGCTCCCAATTGCTTCCACTTTGTTATAATACCACTAACAGTTGACTGTGGAATATTCAGTAGCTAGGAAATTTCACAAATGGACTTATTACACAGGTAGCATCCTATCATGGTGCCACGTTTGAATTCGCTGAGCTCCTGAGAATGACCCATTCTTTCACAAATGTTTGTAGAAGCAGTCTGAATGCCTAGGAGCTTGGTTTTATACACCTGTGGCTATGGAAGTGATTGGAAGTGAACTGAATTTAACGATTAATGATTTGACAATATAGTGTTTGTTCAATATCTTATTATATTCTGTTGCCTCTTGTCCTTCTTACCTTTAGGATTCTTTGCCAGTTTACCAATTAGGGGAATGTTACACTATTGTCTCCCACAGAATCCCTTTTGGATTCTTCTAATTAGTGATTCCATGGATACAAGGCAAAGATGACGATTCTAAGGGCTATTTCCATTGCAATTATCTGCTTCTCACCCACCCATATGTTTTGAAATGTAAACATTACTACACAGAATAACACTAACTAAAAATAGGTGTTTTCTCGTGTGGCAGCTGTGTTGAGGAAGCATAGGAATCAGACAATGACTTGTGCCTGTGATTTTCCTGCCTTGAAGACTCATAGAAGAATGTCTAGGACATTTACCTCAATGTTTCTCCAACCATTGTCATTAATATGATGTTCACGCAGCCCTGGAATGCAAAACAATGCCTCAATCAATTAAGTGAAGCAAATTAACCAAATTTTGCAGCCTTACAATTAAACCAGAATTTTTCAGGTTAGCAGTGGTTACCAGAGCATCTCCAAACAAGATGACACACTCATCGGGGCCTTTGTAGCTATGGCAGGTGGGAGAATCATTATGTTACTGTGATGGAGTTCCAGTCTTTGGCCACCAACATGAACATGAGTGTGTATGTCGGACTGTGATCGCATGGTGTTGGACATTGTTTACCAGTAGTCCAACTTTAACGGCACGGTCTCCAGGGCACCAATTTGGCAATAGGGATCCAGGGAAGAAAACTCATAGAACTGGATCTCCCGATCCCTGGGGGAAGAGGAGACACTGATAGAGAGTCGGCGCCAGATGTGATGAGAGGCCCTATATTTTTTTTAATGATCCATCCATTTTTTTATAACAAGTGCAGGTTGCAGTAAGCTTATCCCAGGAAACATGTTGAAAGAAGCAAACACAGCCTGGACAGGATGGCAGGTCCATCACAAGGCACTAAGGAGAACTCAGAGATAGCAATCTGGCCAACCCACACAACTTCAGACTGTTGGGAGAAATCCTCAATGTGAGCTTGCAACCTCCAAATGCATACAAATAGGACTAAAATCAACCTCACGACTGAGCTGGTGTCACATCAGTATTCATTATGCAACCTTTGAATGGTATTTATCTATATTAGGACTGTTTTTGAGACAACTTCATTTGCCATAGAGGAAATTATCCCAAACACCTCCCAAATACCAACTTCAGCTCCTCATTTTTAAGTCGCAAGGTGATTAATTATTTTTCTATCAAGTCAGCTATAAGTAATTATTAGTCTATCTACATGGTTACCCAGTTCCAACGATCAGCTTGTTGAACTGCGGCATTGTGACAAAATCAGTTGCCCATTTTGGCTTTCGATTCACTGGTCTTTCTTGCTGGATAAAAGAGGAGAGATTTGGAAAATACCAATAACATGATATTAATTGACCAGATCACTTCCAACGATTATAATTCCAAAAAAGCATGAATATTTTCCAAACATATCCGAAAGAAAAATTGCACACATCCAAGTGATGTGGAGCGGTACAGATCTTACTGCACGTAAAACATAAAAACACTTACAAACACCATCTTGCTTTTCTTCAACTGGAGATCGGGGGTCCAATAGAAGGCTGTTCCGTCTTCCCGGATGGTGACCATGGTGCCGTTAGGGCTGTAGCAGATTCTAAGTATTGGCTCCCCATGGCACATGGTCACAGTTGATGCAGGAAGAACAAACGCCACTTGCTTGCTACGAGAAATGGCCTCTTCTTTCTCTTTGTATTCTAGCTGCATGTAAGTGCAGAAATCATCCTGTTGGGGGTGAGGAACAAGACTTCAGTAGGTGAGGGTCAGTACAAATTACAATGCAGAAAATCTGTGAGAATACTCACATCATAAAGCACATACTCCTCTATTCTTTAATGATTAATATCTGTTAAAACTTTATCATTACTTATAAATATTTGAGATCCAAGTTTGGCATCAATCTTACCCATCGTATCGTGCCATTTCCCAAGTAATCAATTTTCTTGAAGAGCTCCTGGATTTGCTCATTCTTCTACCATTTTCAGAAGATACAAAAGACTGAGCAATAACTACACAATAGTTTCATGTAGTCATAATATATAAGTATCATTATGCATCTCAAACAAAGAAACCAAAATTGTTCTTAGGCTAATACACCTGACCTTCACCACAAAATGATCTTGTCCACCTAAGTGCTTTCAGACATAATGATTTGTACCCACAGATCCCTACAAAGTGAGCTGTGATAAATTATCAGCTCCATGATAAATACCTTACAATTTCATGTAATATCCATGATAAGTTTCTTACTACTTTATGCAATCCACAGCATTTCTTGACAATCAAGATGAAATTCATCATATCCAGTGATTTCTTGCTGCTTTTTTCATATTCCTGCCAGAGACAGTGTTTTTATGGCACAAATACTCAAATTATGAGGATTAAAAATAATAGCACGGTGATGTTTTTGCATGTTCATCCTCTTTTAAATAAATAACTCACCTCAAATGCAAATTTCAGGCTCATTAGATTCTCAAGTGTTACTTTCTCTTCGATCTATTAAAATGAAAATACATACAGTACTTGTTTTTAATATGTCTTACATGATGAACTGCAGCTATAATAATTAAGCTATTTTAATGCTTCAATCTAAAGATAATATCACAAGATGTCTATGGTGCAAACATACTTGGTGTAAGAACACAACTCCCCCTTGTGTTCATCTATATAACTAAAAGTGAGAGTAACCAGCCATTTAAAGAAAAGACAATATTCTAATGGTAAATACATTTTAAATTTCAGAAAAATGCTGAAGTGTGTGGTTTCTAACTGCACAATGATTTTTTACACCAAAGTAAAGAGATCATTTAAACAATGTTTAAAACAACTAGAACAAAGGTATGGCTAATCCAAACACCCACTTACCAAGCAATTTAGCAAATCGGAATGCTTGGAAAAAAAAACAAGTTGAATAGTTAAAGATCGGAAAGCACGGAGTTAAATAATTTAGCATTTTGGTCAGTTAAGTTTGGAAGGAATATCTTAAGAGGGAAGCGAAAAGGACCAAATATGCCAACAGATACATGTAGGTGTATGCCCATGGCGGAGTTAATATGGACTCCCCGCTGTTCCCATTTCAGGCAGATGCATCTCTACAGTATCATCAGTGACATTCCCTGGCTTCCCGTCTCCCAGCGGCGCTTGTATTGCAGCCTATGATGACTCTTTGATCAAACATTAATAAATCACAGGCAATAAAGAGCCAAGGCCTTTGGGAAACAGCACTGAAGGATATAAAAACCACCTCTGTTTAGTGGCTAAAACAAGCCAACAAGAAGGTTCTAATGGCATTAGATATGTTTTGAGGAGCGAAAGGTATTAGCATTACTATAAAGAACATGATGTGTCTGTCTAAGGATTTAATTGAAGTGGAACTGGTGTCTGATCACAGTCTTGGTGCACTGTGACTTTTGGTATTAACATTGTACTTTCAATATTAATTCATAGCACCGTTTTTGATCAGTTCTTGAAAGGTTCATAGACAACACAAATATCCTCTGTTAAATATATAAGTATCAGGCAGTTGGCTGTGTAGATGTGTAGCTTGTAACATAAACTGAAACTCCAGTGACATCTTCAGGCTGCAGAAATTCAAGATGTGCCCCTCCACATAACTCATGTTCCAAATCCAAAAAATAAAAATTCCAGCCATACCTACCCAAGGAATTAGCGATAAGAAACAACCTTCAATAAGAATGAAAAGAAAACTGTGAAGACGGTGACATTAAGGAGATGATATTTTAACTAATGAGGATCCTGTGTGTCATCACCCTGGCAAGAG
This sequence comes from Petrocephalus zakoni, assembly GCA_026774425.1. Classification (NCBI taxonomy): domain Eukaryota; kingdom Metazoa; phylum Chordata; class Actinopteri; order Osteoglossiformes; family Mormyridae; genus Petrocephalus; species Petrocephalus zakoni. The sequence continues at coordinate 14,423,789 of JAODKN010000038.1, forward strand.
CCCCTCAACATCACAAACACACATGAAGACCAAACACTATACTGTATGTACAATAAACTGAAATAACTAGTTTCTATCAATGTTTTGCCAGTATAGTTTCAAACAATATGAATAAGGTTATTTAACTTCTATTTTCCACACACAAACTTGCATGATGTAGTGATATGCACTTTCCACCCACTCACTGGATTTTGCTCAAAAAACAAAGACCTACTGTAAAGACAATATTACACAATAGAATTATAAAAAAAATGTATTGTGTAAAGACAATATCAATGACAATAAAGTGAAAAGACACAAGCTGCATTGAGACATATAGATACAGAAGAAATAATATCTGTATACAGCCCCCGCTCGGTTGTCTGAGTCACTTATATCCCCTTCCTATCCTGGCCACTGACTGGCTCAGCCTCACGCAAGTTCGTCTCTCTCATACACGCTTCTACATCACTATGCATCGGAAGTATCTTTGTTTGCAATTTCTAAGAACAATTTCAAAGCCCCACGACGGCTCCTAAATGTGCTGCTTCTTCTAAGCCTTCTGCTTCTTCTTATTTTTATAGGTTAGTGGTTCTGTGTAAGAACTGTGTGTGTGTAATTAAATGTACAATAATAATAATAATATGATATTTGTAACGTCTAATATGTTTTATTTTCTCTTATTTTGTCTAATATATTGGGTAATACGAGTGTAATGGTGACTGAAGGGTGTTGTTTCATGTCTAGAGGGCTCTAATAATGTTAAAAACTTAGAAGGTGGTAAACAGGTTTTCTATGCTCTAGCTACGAAAATATTCGATTTATAAATGAAGAATCCTACTTCACGGAAATTCACTTATCACGTTAGAGTCTGGAACTTATTAACCGTGATAAACAAGGGCCGACTGTATTCCGATTCAGAACTATGAAAATGATGTTAAACTTACCTTAAGTTTGTAGAATCTCTGCATGGATTTGGTAACACAGCGGTGTTGTTCAGCCAAAGAGGTCATGTTTCCAAGGGAAACCGAATGCCGCCGGTGTCCCTGTCTTAGAACCTCTCGCTCCAGCCACACCAGGTGTTCGCCCCGGTCTTTGGATTCATCATGTTTCGGAACTGATCTCCCACTCCGCTGGACATCACTAGTTCTAGGTCCAAGCTCAACTAAGATACTATGTGGGAAAGAAATATCTCATGCATTCATTGAAGCCTGATTTCTACTGCAGTGGTGGAGAGCCCGGAGTCTGCCTTTCTCAGCAATCCAGAGCAGATACCAGTCTACCGAAGGGCTCACCCTCTAACACACTACAGAAAATTTAGAGACACCATTTAACCAAAATCCGCATATGAACAAACCAAAGTACCTAGACAGAGAACCCTGGAAACACCACACACACACACACACACACATAATTCACATATTCATATTTATATGGGGACTCTCCATTACTTTCTATGGGAATAACTCTAATCCCAACTATGACAACTTTAACCTTTACCCAACCCTAACCTTAACCATAAGTAACTGAACAAAATACATGACTTTTGGTCGATTTTTTGTTTTTTTGAGCATTCACATTTGAGCATTTTTAGCATTCACAGATTTTTATAAAATTGAGGATATCCTTGTGGAGACTTAAAAATATCCCCACAAGATAAAAGTTACAAGTTTTTATCTCGTTTTAGGGAAATGTGGTCCCCACAATATAATATCACACACACACACCATAGATTTTTTTTATTACAGTCACAGATTTTTTATAAAACTGAGTTTCCCTTTGTGGGGACTGAAAAGGTGGTCCCCACAAAGTCAAAATAAAAGGTTTTCATGATATTGAGGGGACATTTGGTCCCAACATTGTATACATAACCATACACACACACACACACACACACACAGGACCAGGAACCAAACCCACAAAGCAGTACAGTAGGTATGAGGTTACTGCACTCAGCACTATACCAAGACACCACCCCATTTGTAAAGCGCCTATGCAGGTGCATGTAATATGCACTCAAATGGATTTCACACGGGACCCTAAAATGTGCTATACAAATCTATTGTACTAAGTGGTCCAACAGAGATTATTTACTTTTAATTGATCTTCATCTGACTGGGTGATATACTAGAACTACCATTTTTTGCAATATATTTAGAACCTGGAACTGAGGGCTCAGCTTATAATGCTGAATGGCTTCAGGGGGCTTTATTCCCAAAGAACAGCTAGAATTTCCCCAAACACCTGTCAGACACCAAAGCAGCACAGGTAGTGTGCTTAGCAGTGCTGTGTTACTGCCTACACAAAAACAGAACATTTCATTGCGATCTCATTCTTCAGGGTGTCCATATGCATGCGTCAGGGTTTTTTGGAGGCATTAATGACACATTAATAGGCATGAGAAAATACCAGACAAGAAACATGGGAAAGCTGGTGCAAAATTGTAACCACAGCAATAAATCAGCTTCTGTTAATCAATATTCCAGCTTATTGTAATGGCTAATTCTTAATTTACTGTCCCCCAAGGTGCAGTGCCTCAACACTCCACCTGCACAACTGCCCTAACAACCGTAAACAAACACTGCAAAGCCAATATTTCCTGACACAGACAGAATCATGAGGCCTGAAACATTCTGATTACCTGGATGGTTAACCTCGCACCAGTGGTTGGTTAAACCTTAACATAATGCATTAAAAATTTCCTTTGGTCATTCCCCATATTAATCTACCATACTGTAAACATCTATTTTAGTATGAGATATATGGAATAGCTAAAGCAAAGATCCCAAGACTGATACCTGGGGACACGCGGAGTCTCCAGCTTCCCCAAAGCAGAGGTAGCACGAGTTTTCTTCCCCAAAGGCATTTCCAGTCACAGTAAAGCTCTCTGGAGGGCTGCTGTCCTGCCTGCGTGGCCGTTGTCATTAGATGCCAGCCGCGTGTTGCCGGTTCCCTTTCCTTGTAGTCTGTCCTACACTGCACAGATGTCTTCTGCAGAGCCAGTTCAACCAGGTCTCATATTACCTGCTACTATACTGTTACACATCAAGTAGAATGTCAGGAGAATGGAACAGAATAGAAGTACTTTATTCATTCCTGTAGGGAAATCGGGGAGTTTTGCATGCCCCATCTTGGTCTCCATGAGAGAATGTATATACAGGTAAGAGCAGGTTTTAGAATCAGAGCACAGGGTCAGCCAGCATCCAACCCCCTGCACAGCCATTGAGGTTAATGCGTTTGCTCAAGGGCCCGACGGTGATATGATTATTCTGCCAGCCACGGGATTTGAACCCATGACTTTCAGGAAAATGAGCACAGAACCATAACCTAAATGAAGGTGCACTATTCTTGGAGGCAAAGTAATACCAGGTCAATCCCAGGTGTAGAGCAGACAGGGAAAAGCAACCTCCCTCTTCCAAGTCCTTATTCTAAAGATCCATTTAATATGCAGTACCCTTCAGAGTATGTGTCAGATGTTAAACAGATATTATACTTAACATTAGCCAAAAGACTGACAAGTGCAGCAGAAACTGGAGATATGGTGACCCGTGTATCCTTTAGAGTGGCAGTTGCTGATCAAACACTCTCCTCACACACCAACAGAAAATAACGCTAACTTAACCTCATTCTACGAGCAATCTGTCATTGCTGTTAGGCATTAAAATCCTAGGCTTGTGCTAGTTGCGAAGCATATTATTATTTAACAGGTTATTGTTAACTGGTTCATTAGTACCCAATTATCTTGTGGGCCTTCATTCATTGTCACAATGTTCTCCCTATTCCCAGTAAAGGTGGTCTGAAGCAAATACGCTACTGTGAATCAGTAGTAACTACTCAAAGGAATACAGCAGACTTTCATTGCTTTGGAGGAACAGGATTTATTTTTCAATATGTATTAGCAGTATTTCAAAAATTCCAGGTTTAAACACACAAACATGCACAAGTAGGCATGTATGATACATTAAAAATAATCATTCTGAACTGTGCAACAACTCTGGTGCCTACAGTCAGCTGGACTCTGAAGAGATCCTGTTCACTGAGGTCCAGGCCACCTGGAAAACCTATCTAGCCTGCATGGGCCCTGAGAAAGCAAGGGAGGTTTCTTTGGCATTCCCACTGGATGGTCCGAAGCATCCCTTTGCAGAATGGCCTGCAAGACTTTTCTGTCTGCAGAAAAACATGCACTAGTCAAAGTCGACATTTATCTCTGTATGCATGACATGATTTGCTGGGCTGTAAAATATAAGCGCAGTTTGGCTTTAGCTCAGTTTTACCTTTCTCTGGCACATTTCTAGAGAATTTCTGCAGCTCCTTGGGATCAGGAGAGTTCAGCACAGCATAAACGTCCTCCATTTTCCCCCCAAAGTGCATGTCGTAGGTAGTCAGTTGTTTACTGTTCTCTTGATTGCGAATATGAGCTTGAACCACAGTAGGTACTTCAAAAAAAGCACCAAAAATTATTCTTCAGAAACATTAATGTAAAATTAAACTGAAATAGAATACACTCTAAAGGATACTGTATGCTAATTCTTAGTTAATATAACCTAATTGCATATTGTTATTATCATCGTTATTGGGGCAGTGGTGGCGTAATGGTTAGGGAAATGATTATGTGATTGAAAAGTTGCCGGTACATGTACCACTGAGGTACCCTGAGCAAGGCACTGCTCCCCAGCTGCTGAATCAGCTGCCCGCTGCTGTGTAATTATGTCACATATGGCTTAAATGCAGAGGATGCATTTAATTTTTGTGCGGTGTGTCGACAATTAATCACCCTTCCCCTTCATTATGCATAACAACAACAATGAGGGTGCAACGCACAATCAAAAATACTAATTGTACATTGTGTCTGAAAAAATTGCTAAAGTCTTATTCTTTAGGTAGACTAGACTTCAACAAAATATAAAAAAGATGCTCACATTATGAATGACATTGTGGCCTTTATGTTGACATGAAAATCACGGGTTAAACTGGCTGTTTGTCTAAACTAACCATTCCCACTGCCTGTTGTACATTATAGGTAAAATGGCAGCCGCTTCCTTGACGGTGCATTACAGGGTCTGAGGGATTCAGGCTCACCTATGCCTTTTGCACACACTTTATGTGATGGATTACACCCATAGCGAGAGGTGTTGTTCTTCAGCTCAGGCCTCTGTTGTGGCTGCTGGTAACTCTGACTCATTTCCGTGTGGACGCAGCAAGGGATGTCTCGTCTCTGGCTGTTAGAAGCTGAGCCTTCATATGTCATGTGGAACCCTGAAACAGCACAACATGCCTGAACTCAGTGCTAAAAGGCTGAGGTGGGGGGCATTTGATTGACATGCACTCTAATAAGAATTTGTTTCAGCCTTACATGGCAAATCAAAATGGGGCAGGCAGGTAGAGGGTGAACCCAGTAGACATGACTATCAGTCGCATTACCTGGAGGTATACCCAAGTAGTCAGCCTTGTAAGTGGAACGATATTGGGCAGATAAGGCATTCCTGATTTCCTGTTCAGATAGCGGATTCCTCCGTTGAGACCTGCCATTTGCTGAGCTCTGCAGAAATCCCCTGGGCAGCCTCCAAACCATGAAATCCTAGGAAACACCAAATCTCAAGCGAGTCACTCTATTCTGGGCCTGAGATAAAAATGTCATATGCCAGAACAAAGCCTTTGCCTGGCTTCCTCTTTATTATAGACATAGCAAATCTACCTGCCTCATTTTTTGTAGGATCATCAGCAGAAGCTTCCCTAAAGTCTCTTAAGCTGCTCCAGCATGCAGCCTGAGGAATTTCTTACAGGAAATAAAATACATATTACCTTGGAACTTATCCCCTACACTATATAAAAAGTGGAGTAAACACAAAACACTGTTTCACCATCTAATTGAATTCAAACAAACACATTTAGGTGAAGTGTAAATATATAACACTTTGGTCTCTCAGAGAGAAAGGTGTCAAGTGGAGAATATATTCTGACAATACATCTGCTTGGTAGCTAAACAGTTTATATTGGGATGCAAAAATTTCATTCTGTTTAATCAGTTTGCTTTTACATGGCCTATTATTGTATACAGAAATCCCTCTTATTCATATGTAGATCCTAAGCCTTGTGCCTGTTGATTATACTGCAATGGATAAATCCAAGAGGGACGTTCCATATTACACGAGGTTATCTCTGGCTCTCTATAAATGTTTTTCTTGTTGTGCTCCACTCAAAGCTACCTGGCTCAGAGCAAACAGATCATTAACTGGACCCACCCTCCCAGCCTTCCACAACTCCCTCTTGTTGGCTTTTTCCAGTGTACTAACACATATCTCCAATAGCTTAGCAAAGCCCCGTATCTTTGTGGAAGACCCCTCCGACTATCCCCAAGGACTTTGTCCGACTCCTTTCTGCCAGAAGGTAGAGCAGTATCCAAGCCAGTTCTGCCAGGTTCATCAACAGCTTCTTCCCTGAGGCTATTAGGACACTAAACACCTGGCTGTCCAGCTTACCCCCTACCCATGCCTGAGAATACTCACACCCCCCTCCCATCTGGTGCTAGTTAGCTTGGAGGTCACACTGGAGTTTGCATTTTCTCTCTGCGTAGATGTCATGGGGTGGGTTTCTTCCAGGTACTCTCGTCCCCGTCCCCCCCCACCAGTACAAACACATGCTGAGGTGAACTGGAGTCACCAAAATGCCCCCGGGTGTGCATGTCTGAATGAATGGTGTGTGAGTGTGCCCTGCAGTGGGCCGGCGCCCCATCCTGGGTTGTTCCCTGGTTTGTTCCCTCCATAGGCCACGGCCCCCCCCGTGACCCTGAACAGAATAGTGGTTGCAGAAAATGAATAGATGGTCACACATTACACTAGGTAAATAAACTTTTGTGACCAGACCCCCTGTTCTGCACCATCCTGTGTATTTTCACTTTATTGTGAACACCCCCCCACGTCACTCGCTGTCTGTTTGTTACACTGTGGCCTTGGACGATATTACTTCGTGCCACTATGCAGTCCTTCAGCTCTACTGAAAAAGAATGTAACTAATGGGTTAGTCTGCGTACTGTGCATACCTGTTTGGGATGTGGGTTATGTCTTCGGTTATCAGAAGCAGCTCCAGGTAGCACATGGGTAGGTTTAGATGCTGATTTCCAGCAGTAGTCTTCGCTGTATAGAGTGCAACCAGTGAGGCCAGTCGCCCAATACGCTCTATAAATATTTGATGTCATGGGGCTGTAAAATATATCAAGAAAATACATTTATAAAAAATTTCATGGAAATGGATATACAGCACAAGTATTCACATTTAATGGCATAAATAGTATTTGAATAGCTACAAAATTCTGTAACTTCTTACCGTAATGCTATTATTGGTGAATTGGGTCTGTAGACAAACTCACGTCTATGAGTCGTTTCATAAGGGTCCCAGCTTTCCTCATCACCTACATATATGGAATAACATTTAAGCATTGCTTATATTAGGAGTTCCTTTCTGAGTATAATTAAATACGTGAATTTTAACAGTCATCACTATTTTTACACTTACCAAAAGAAGCCACAAGCGTCTCCATCTGCCAGGTTTTGCAAGGCCTTCAATGTTCTGTTACTATAAGTTTGACAGATGGAAACGTTTAAGATATCGGATTGTTTCTAATCTGTTCTTCCAGTTCAGACTTGAACCTTGATTAACAACTCAGTTCAACTTCTGACTTCGGGGGATTTCGTTAATGTGGGAGAAAAAAAACAGTGACAGGAGTTTAAATAGTAAGAAAAACATATTAATTAATGACACCACGTTATGCGACCACCCATGTTGCACGATGCACGTGAGGCGGGATCTTCTCTTGTTGCCTCTTTCTCTTGTTGAGTTTGCAATGAGGAGAACATCCGAAGAGAGAAAGGAGCGGGCTCTTTGTTTACGGGATAATGCGCAACTGTTGCCAGGAGCTGCACTGTTAAGGCGTCCGATTTGCCTGAGCTGCAGGGGGCCGGGCGGGTTACTGTTTAAAAAAATAATCAAAATGTAAAAAATTGTGTATATTTGCATTCATATCAATTACTAGAAATGTACTAAGCGCACGATATTGGAAATGTGTTTGATTTTAACCAGAATGCTTTATTATGGTTTATATGTAATACAAAATTAGATTAAAAACGTTTAAAAATTTATATTGAATTAAATGTGTAACAGATGTACAGAATACAACAATAGACGTAAAAACTGGCTTTGAAATGACTGTAATCTAATTATTAATATGTAATATGTAAGTACATTTAACTGACAAGGTGATACACATAGGAACGAATGACAACGATAAAAATTCTACTTGTTAAAAAACAAATGAAAAGTATGTACAATTAGATTTTTAAAGTTGTCGCCTGGGAAATCTTCTGTCGAGCTATGTAATACCGAGCATATGGCGCTCATTCATTCCAGATCACATGTTCAAAAGATCTCCATTTGCAATTAATATTCCACGAGGTGGCGCTATTCATACAGTGTAATGCTACACCTGCCGTTTTCCTGATTCTGTTTAACGCACTGGCGATTCTAGGTTCTGACCATTACGGGATTCGGTTCCCTGAAGAAATACGGGACACCATCCTTCACTGGGTCTCCCACAATAAAATGTGATGACTGGAGGTGCACGACAATATACGAAAATACAGGACAAATTGTTAAATGCTCTTCGAAAAACTATTTTTCATCCGAACTGAGACAAAACATAGGTAGATTGAATGCCCCCCTAAATGTGGTCTATTGAGTGCCTATGTGGTAACGTGACATGCAGGGCCCTGAATGTGAAGAAAAAAACACAATGGGGTAAAACATGCGAAAAACTACTAAACACGAAATGAAATGTAGATGTTTGTCAAGCACTTCAAATGGAGAAATGAGAGACAATGCAACTGTAGCACCACTATTCGGAACGGTACTTAAAATGACTCTGAAAAAGCATGAAAGTTACAGAGATCAGCCATAACATTAAGACCACCTGCCTAATATTGTGTAGGTTTCCCCTCGTGCAACCAAAATACCTCTGACCCATCAAGGCATGGATTCCACAAGACCTCCAAGTTGTTAGCTGCAGATCCTTTAAGTCCTGTTGTGAGGTGGGGTCTCCATGGATCAGGCTTGTTTGTCCAGGACATCCCACAGATGCTCAGTTAGATTGAAATTTGAATTTAGAGGCCTAGTCGACACCTTGAACTTTATTTTATGTTCCTCAAACCATTCCTAAAAGATTTTTGCAGTGTGGCAGGGTGCATTATCCTGCTGTTGGAGGCCACTGCCTTCTGGGAATACCATAGCCATGAAGGGGTATATACTGATCTGCAACAATGTTTAGGTAGATGATACACGTCAAAGTAACATCCAAGTGAATGCCAAAACCCAAGGTTTCATAGGAGAACACTGCCCAGAGCATCACACTGCCTCCACCTGCTTGCCTTCTTCCCACTGTGCATCCTGGTTCTCTTCTCCCTGTAAATGATGGACACACACCTGGCCACATAAGACCAGGTCACCTTCTTCCATTGCTTCTTGGTCTAGTTCTGAAGCTCAGGTGCCCATTGTGGGCACTTTTGGTGGTGGACAGGGGTCAGCATGGGCACAATGACCGGTCTATGGCATCCCTATATGCAGCAAGCTGCTATGCATTGTGTGTTCTAAAACCTTTCTATCATAGCCACCGTTAACTTTTTCAGCAATTTCTGCTACAGTAGCCTTCTCGTAGGATCATACCAGACAGGCTAGCCCACACCCCCATTGTGCATCAGTGAGCCTTGGGCACCCATGACTCTGTCGCTGGTTAAGCAGTTGGCCATCGTAATTTGTCACTCAGTCGCTCAGATTCCTGCATCCAACACATCAAGTGTAAGAACTGACTGTTTACTTCCCTAATATATAATAGCACCCTTGACAATAATAACAAGATAATCAATGATATTCTTTTCACCTGGCAGTGGTTTTACGGTCATGGCTAATTGGTGCATAAAACAAATTTGGAACGTATACTTTGAGTTCATGTAGTGAATAGCTGACTTTCAAACCGAGCCATACTTAATGTATTAAAAAATGCACTTGCGCTCACAATGACAATAACTTTTGCTTGTTAAACTTGTTATTCGAGATTGGTACAGGTATTGCAGTGTATCAAAAACAGAAAAAGTAAAAACCTACACTTTAATCCAAGAATGCAAGCAGGCTCCTGTACGACAAGCTTATAAACATGTAAGAGACAAAGAAAAAATGTGTATGACAACAAGACAAATGAAGGAGCTGATTTACTCACCCAGAAAGAGAAGCCACAGCAGTAAAAGGAAGAAAAAAAGACACAAATAAACTTTAACAAGACACATGACTACTGCCAAATTACGATTCTGTGAAGGCTTCCAATTCTGTCAAAGAATGGCTATGCCAATTGGCCCAGGTGTGGGAATCCTCTTTGGAGGCCCAATGACTGCAGGTTTGAGTTGCCTTTTAGTTGGGTCATTCTCCATTTGGAGTGGGAAATTATGTCATTGCAGAGGTTGCAGGGCATAAAGCATGCTTAAAATATTAGGCTCAGCTCCAAGAGCCAGCATGTACATTCACACAGTTGATGATGTATGATTAGATAACACATTTCTGTCAAGCTTGTTTGATTTTCCTATTATTATGTTCCAAATTTGCCCTACACCTGTAAAACAGCATGTCACACAACTAAATTTCAGCATTTGAGAAGGTAAAAAAAATGCTTTTGCCACGGAGACTCTGGTAACTGGTCTTAGAGCATGGAGTGCATACCCCCCCCCCCCCCAACCACTCCCATTCACAAATGTCTTTCAACAACTTAATGGGATTTAATATCTGATATATTTAATATGAATGTATGGTGCTTTTAATATGGAACTCACTGTAATGCTTTCCCTATGTTATGCAGTTCTGAATTTCGTTAGCCACCAATTAGCTTCATGTCATGTGTGCTGTTGCTCAGGGGCACTTAATACTATATTATATAGTATACTGGCTATAAGGGCTGGGTAATTGAATTTTTGTCAAAATAATCCCATGTCGCTTTTATATCATTGATGTAAATAGTTACACAAGGTCACCTTACCATCCACAGGGCAGCCATTTTACAAAAAATGCCACTGCTGTTACACCATATGGATGACACGATTGACTAATATTAATGTCATAAATAATAGGAACTATTAAAAAGCTAATTAATATGGAAATTAGATCTTTGTTAAAATGTTGTCATTTTATAAAATAAAATAAGGTAAAATAAAATTGTTTGTTTCATCACTGATGTTCCAGTTCAGTTAGGCCTATGACAATGTGCTTATTAATTTTATATTTATTTTATTATTGACTTTATAAAGATTATTTTATGTCATTAAATGCAGACAAATTGAAATATAAACTAAAAAAATTTATTGATGACAAAATTAATGATGACACCAGTGAGAAATTTTGCATTTTACATTAAAATATAGTTTGAACTAAACTCTCAATGTTTCATGTACGGCAATAGGACATGTCAACAGACATATTAAGGTGGTTTACTGTTGGGATTAATGAAATTAATTTTTGAAAATGTATCCACCTCAATTCCCACTCCAAACAGAGAATGCCCCAGTTAGCAAAAGATACACAAGCTTGCATCATTTCCTGATATAACAGTGTAACTGCAGTTACAATCTTTAGAAATTAAATCTTTAAATATTCAGTGGACATGGGGGTTGATCTTCCCATGTGCTTCAAAAAAGCAGTTGTTCACTTAAGTAAATTCTGCAATCGACTTAAATCTGAGGTTTATGCACACTTAGGCTAAATATGTACTTTAGCTGGAGAAAGACCAAAATATGGGCATGTTGCATGTAAATGACCCTTGCATGAATTATGCCACTGATTTAAACACTTGTAGATTGTAACATTTAATCCTAAATATATAATAAATATAAATACATCAAATATAGAAATGTTTGGCTTTCTGAACACTGCAATATTGTGTTTGGCCATGTAGAGCTGTGTGACTTAATAGAGTCCTCCAGAGCACCTAGTGTAAAATGCTAATAATAGCACCTAAGAATAAAAACACTTAAGAATAGAGCTGGGAGGGAGCAAAAACATGGACTGTCCAGTGTTCCCCGAGGACTGGGTTGGGAAACACTGTATTAGATGAATGAATGAATGAATGAATGAATGAATGAATGCCTTTTATTGACACTCTAAAAATGTATAATGAGATTAAAAGCTGCTCCTCCAGTGCAGACAT
>JAODKN010000038.1:14450905-14486649 GCA_026774425.1 Petrocephalus zakoni
ACTTGTAATCAGCCAGTCTGCCTATTTAAAGGGTGAAAAGTAGTCACTGTGCTGTGTGGTATCATGGTGTGTACCACTGAACATGGACCACGGAAAGCTAAGGAGGGCGTTGTCTCAAGACATTAGACAGACAATTATTGAAAAGCATGTTAAAGATAAAGGCCATAAGACCATCTCCAATCTTTTAATGATATTATGTACCGTAGATGATGAAATTCCCAGATTCTTTGCAATATTATGTTGAGGCACATCATTCTTAAATTGTTGCACCATTTGCCCATGCAGTCACATACAGTAGTGGTGAACCTCTCCCCACCTTCACTGCACAGAGACTCCGCCTCTCTGGGAAGCTCATTTTTTTATACCCAATCATCTTACTGACCTGCTGCCAATTAACCTAATCTGTCATGAGACATTCAAAATTATACACATTTTCCAGTCTTTTGTTGCTTTTGTTCTAGGATGAGAATGCCATGACTGATTTGTACATCATTGCACTATTATTTACATTTTACACGGTGACCCAACTCATGGGGTTTTGCACATTACAGTATTTACAGGTATGCGTAGTTAGATCTCGTGTTAGTTTATTAAAAGCAATCAAATATTTAATATACTACATTACTAAACGTTTGTACAAGGGCGAACAGGAAATACTAAAATACAAAACCAAATCTGTGTAATTCAGTAAAATCTGAAAGACGACCATAAATAAATTCATAAGACAGACAAAAAACGGGTTTAACGGAATAATGGAAAAGTATGCGATCTTATGTCAGTACTGCTGTTTGCCAAATGATTTATTATGCAACGCTTATCCAACGATAAGTATGGAAAAAGACACCGTCAAAAGAAACGCGCACATAAAATTGTTACCAGTAAAAAAAATAATGACAACAAGTTCGCTGGTAACAGAGAAGATACAGTGCTGAACATGGTGAGCAGATGTTTGAGAGACAACTAACTGTAGAAGCTAAAAGTCGGCGGGCTCCAGCTCCCCCTCCCACCTGCCAGCGCTCTCGCTATGCAGCGCTCTGCACTGTGACAAACGCGGCTACATACTTCAACCATCCAGCACGAAACATGAGGCCCATGTCAGACGTTCCTTTGTCCCGTTTCATATAACCGCGCCACGCAAAACTTTGATGACGTTTCTCCAGCGATAGCCAATGGCAGCGCACCTCTTATTAGGACAATGAAAAGCCAGCGGCGAATCAAAATAGTCACGGAGTTGGCGGTAGCCAATGGGAGCGGGAGACTGGCTGAGACTGCGAGAGTAATGTTAGAGGCTGGAGACTGAGGGTACTGCGTATTGCTATTGCTCACATACAGCCATTGCACTGCGTTACGATAGAGCGGCAACCTTGGGTAAGTGTCCGGCTCGCATATCCGCGAACCTGTAGCAAGCGACTCGTTAGGAATAACGCCAAAGAAGAATTAACAAGGGTGCAATAAAATATTAGCCGCTGTTTCGGTAGCGATTCCCCCCTTTTTATCTCCGTGTGCTCCGTTAAAACGATGCGTTAGCCAGCTAGCTGCGCTGTGAGGCATCGCTCTCTGGCCGGGTGGCGGGCGCTGCGCTGGGGCGCACTGATGCTGCTTATTCTCGCTCGTACGGAACGAGCGGCGACTGTAACTGGCTTCCTCGTGTAGGCTTTTTACTGTCAAACTGCTATTTTTTATTTTTATTTTTTAATGGAATAAAGCGCAGAGCCGCCAGTCCGCCGCACACCTTTCCCAGCAAGGCGACATTTTATATACGAAGTACCAAGTTACCGCGAGCCGGCGCCGTGCGCCCGTTAGCGGCGTGGCTACCGCTAGCCGGCCGGAGCCCGGTGACGGGATCCCGGGCTGGGCACTGAGGCGAGCGGGAAGCGGCGCCTTTAATCGGCCGAAACGTGAATGCGAAATGTGCTGCTTAGAATTTGTAGTTTTGTGATTTATTACTATTTTTATTTATTCTTTTAATACAACTTTTCGGCGTGTGATTGTAAGCGGGTGCCCGGCTCTCGCGGCAGCCTGTAACATGGCTGACTGGCGCGGACGGGGACCGAGGCGGCGCCGGCATCGGGAGCCGCGGTTCCGGACACAACTTTTTAAAAACGGACTTCTGGCCCGAAGCGGCCGGAAAACTGGCCGGTTTGGCGGCGGCGGGTGCGGACGCGCGGCCCCCGTGGCCCCCGCGGCTCGGCGTGCGCGGTCGGCCCGCTTAGTCGCGCTATAAAAAGAGGTGGGTCACCCCCCCCCGCCGCCGCCCCCCCGCTCGGTAATGGCCGAGCAGCGACACAAAGGCGAGGAGCCATATTCCCCGCGCCGGCTAAAGCGCGCTAGCATGTAGCCGAGGGTGACGGGCGGCCATTCCGCGCTACGGAGGGCCCGGCTAGCAGGCTGGCTAACTGCGCGGAGCCCTGGTGGTGCGGCATGCCGCCGCCGTACGCGCCCGGAGGGGCAGCGGGCGGCAGGGGACGCGCCGCCTGTGAGGGATACCGCGGCGCTTTGGAAGCAGGAGACATTTGAAGGGGACTTTCTCTCATAAGGAAGCCATTTGCACAGGGTGGAAGGAGAGATGCGCCGTGGCCTCCTTCTCCCCCGGCGAGCCGGGATACCGCCGCGCCGGCTGGCTTGGGCATTGTCCGCCAAGTGCCTCAGTGGCTGCTTTTTGCGGAGAATATGGACATTTTAATAATTTTTACGGATTTTATTTTCCTTTTTTTGTGTTCTTATTTATCTTAACTTAAAAATGATGCAAAACTGTTTTTCACTGTCTCTGTAATAGTGACAATAAAGATCTATCTTATCTTAAAGTACTTTTTGCACACTTCTTATATATCAGTTGTGTAAAATTAAATATTTGAACTTCATACATGTATTAATGTTCTTTTTAATTACGGGTCATGGGCAGTTTTCTCAGCCCACATATTTATATATATACACAATTTAAACCTCTTTCGGGTTATTCATTTCCGCGATAAAATGCTATAAGTAGCTAGGCTGAAGCTATTCACCGCGATACTGGCATCTGTGACCAGTTTTGAGACGGTGATCGCTGTTGTAAATTAGGACTTGGTACGTGTGAAATCCCCTTAATTCACTCGGGAGGCCTTTTCACTGCATCGTTTCGCCGATCGGAACCTTTCCAAGGTTAATAATCGGGCGTGTGGCGACATGGATATGGGGCTGCTTTTAGCCGGTGCTTACGCGCATAAAAGCGCGTAAAAGGAGGCAAACCGCATTTTCACACTTGGCTATATACCAGTACTACAGAATACCAGCTATAGTGGTTACTAATGTTATGTCGCAGTTGCAGAAGCGAAATATATATACACACTTATTTTCCGATCAACGAGTCGTCGTCATTGCGATTCTTTTACACGAATCCTGGCTTGTGACATACTATTGGCTTAGTTACTTGGAAGTATGTGTCATGTAGTTTTTGTTGCTGGTATCCAGTGGCACGTGTTCGTGACTGTAAAATAACGCGTAGACGACTCCTGTACCATAACAATAGAACAACCCTGAAATGAATATGCTAGACATACCAAGATGAGTGAGGTTATTTTGTGTAATGTACAAAGTTGTGCGACTTGGAAAACTGAACATTAAAATTTTTGACAGCGTGTACTGAAGTTTAAGAAGTAATGGGTTTTAGAAATCATGATGTCCCATAAAGATGAAGAACAAGGGAAATTACTTGAGTTCAGACTGTAATTCTGGGCATGTTTGACTTCTGTGGAGCCAAGGTGGAGTTGAGGGCTGGAAACCACTAAGCGCTTGGAGAATGTGAAGTGGTCTGGCTCCAAGGTGGGGAATATGAGGTTCCAGGGACATTCTGATCCTGAAGCATTTTTTGATTGATTGGACAGCATTCTGGTTTAAAACATCACACATTAGATGTTGCACCTGCAGTTTTGGTGGATATTCAAGGGAATGGGCAGTAAGGTAGACCAGTAGTTAGGTAGTTTTCATAAAAAATTATTGAGATGTTTTTAAAATTAATCCATAGTTTTACATCGTCTTGTTTTAATTAACAGAAGTGGATTAATGGGATGATGTTAATGGAAAACCAGTCTTGTTGGTCTTAATGCTTGTGCTCTAATTCTTACTTTAAACAGACACACACACGTGATTAAGATGGGTAAAGATCCGACAAAACCAAGAGGCAAGATGTCCTCCTATGCATACTTTGTGCAGACTTGTCGGGAGGAGCACAAGAAGAAGCACCCAGATGCCAGCGTTAACTTCTCTGAGTTCTCCAAGAAGTGTTCTGAGCGATGGAAGGTATGGGTGTTTTATGTGTGGTGTGTGATATGGTGTGAAACTTTGTCATTAGAGAGGAGCTTCCTGAGCCTTTCTGAGTATCTACCCCAGTATCACATAAGGTGTCTGACACATTGTGACCAGAAGTACAACTTTTCAAGAAGTTACAGATGTATCATTGGTTCCCATTTGAACTTTGACCAGTGTGTTTAGGTTGGTGTCATTCAGTGACTGAAGTAACTTCATTGTTTTAGACCATGTCTGCTAAGGAAAAGGGTAAATTTGAAGATTTGGCTAAACAAGACAAGATTCGTTACGAGAGAGAGATGAAGAACTATATCCCACCAAAGGGTGAGAAGAAGAAGAGGGCAAAAGACCCCAACGCACCTAAGAGACCCCCGTATGTGCATCTTGCGTTATGGTTAAGAACTTTTTAAGTGTTTTTATGTCCTTATACACTCACACAACCAAATGGTCAGATGAAGAAATATTTGTTCTTTCAGATCTGCATTCTTCATATTTTGTGCCGACCATCGTCCAAAAATTAAAAGCGAGAGCCCTGGTCTGTCCATCGGGGATATAGCGAAGAAGCTGGGAGAGATGTGGAACAGCATCTCTGCTGAGGACAAACAGCCATATGAGAAGAAGGCAGCCAAACTGAAGGAGAAGTATGACAAGGTATGACAAAGTATGACAAGTTTGAAGGGAATACAGCACAGCAGTGCAGTGCTATATACCACAGATCCATGACCCACTGGAAGTAATCTCGGGTGAAGTCAAAGTTTTCTGTAGCATTTGTCTAACTACTTTGTGGTTTTCTTGGAAGTGAGGTCTAGGAAACCTGTAACCTGTGATGGTGTGTGTCTGATTAATATGATTGTGTTGGACTGGTTGCAACCCGGTCATTGCTATCTCCCATTGTAGCTTCCTGGGAAGGCAAGTTTCTCTTGCCCTATGTCATGCTCCTGGGGGTTGGTTCTGATGCATGTACAGTTCAGAGTCTAAATTTCATTACTCTTGGCAGGATATCGCAGCCTACCGTTCTAAGGGGAAGCCAGATTCTGGGAAGAAGGCCCCGGGTATGGCGATGAAAGCCAAGAAAAAGGATGATGATGATGATGATGAGGATGATGAGGACGAAGAGGATGAAGAGGACGAGGAAGATGAGGATGAGGATGATGAATAAATTTGTTACTCATAGAGCCTAGGTTCTTGTTTAATATCATTTACCCCCTATGTACACTTTTGTCTCCAAATACAAAAATATGAAACAAGAAAATGTTAGGCTGTGTATATGAAATGTTTTTAAGCTGTACAGTTTTTGTTCCTCTTTTCTCTCTTTTTTTTGTAAAGTTAACACTAAAAAAAGTGTCTTAGCCCTACATTTTTTTAGTGGTAGTTCCCCAGCTACTGCCCTTGCCTTGCACAGTTAAAGGGGTTGTCAAACAACATGCAGGTAGTGGGTTTCCTGTTCCTGATGCATAGCACAAATTCTTGTTTTATGTGGGGTAGCTGTTTGTTTGCAAATGTTTTAAGTTTTTTCCTTGTTTTGTTGTAATATGAGGTCCTTGCTGTACTTTGAATACCACTCTGTAATTGCGACAATAAAAAAAAATGCAGCTGTTTTTGTTGATATTTTGAATGCTTCTAAAGTAATTTCTTTTAAGAAACAACAAATTGTATAAATGATTTCTGTGGGGTGCTGTGGGCCAGAAAAGAGGAGAGCATCACTTCGTATACCAATATATATTTTAGTCTTTTAAGCTAAAAATGCATATTGGCCTTATGTAAATAAAATTTGCTTTATGGCTGTTAGGTTGATGTTTTATCTATGGAGAAATATGCAGAGATGTGAACTGGTTTACATAATTTGATTTAATACATAGCAAGTTCCACTATATAAATTGGAGGGGGAAGATGGGTTTAACTTTGGACAGAGTAAGTCACCCCTCAGTTGATATCTCTGCCAGTAATGTGTAAAAGAAAAAAAAATGACAATTTTATTCCTGCAATGCAATGCTGCAGTTAATTTTTTTCAGAATTTGTTCAGTAGTCCTGATTACCAAGTGGTATGTACGTTGTCTTCATGTACATGTAACTAGTGCAGTGATATCTGCGCTGCTGTGTGTGGTTTTTGACGATTTGAACCGGGCTGTCACGTTTCTGGATGCGCTTCTGGGTATGGTGTACAGTATCGCTCGTTACCTTCTGGCTAGATAGTGCTGTGACTGAAAAGCTCTGTTGCTTGAGCCGGTGATATTAAGCCATTTTGATTTGTACCCAAAACATGCTAATATATCTTATATGTGAAAAATAAAGTCGTTATATTAGCTTGCAGTGCACCGTTTTTATTCCTATTCTGAATGTCAAGGTGCAAAAGCGATCGCTTTTGAATAATACAACAAGTCAGAGGCAATTTTACGGAGACGATTCCCCATTTGAAAGGCGCATACGTGAGTAGTTGCATCAGTCAGGGCTTGTGTAATTTATCATATGCAAATCTGGGAGTACTATACACGGAAATAGAAGTTAAATATTGCGCCAGTTAGGTATGTACATCCAAAGGTATGCATTGTTACACTATACCACAGAAATACTGATAAGTAGACATTTCTAACACAGGTTATAGCCATATAAGTAAACGACTTTCCTAAAGAATAAACACCAGAAATTGCTAGAATAACAGACCAATAATGCATTATACGGGCATAACGTGTTTACATATTCAAACCGAAAACAGGGTGTATTCATGAGAACACGATCAAAAGGAAGTGTGGCATAGCAAAATAATGTAATTGGAATCACCCCAGTATTTCATTTTTCTTTATGCAAAGGGATTCCTGTAGATCGTTAGTACGAAACATTGTAGCACAATTTGTATTATTGTATTAAATACGACAATAGATAAAACCTGTGAAACCGATCTCACAACGTCACTTGTTTCGTCAGTTGTTCGCCTGCGAGTTAGCCGTCAACCATTCAGGAAAAAAGCAGAAGTCGCCACCAAGCGGTGAATAACCGTTATAGTAAATATGAACTTTAGCCATAAACTAATGTAGTGTACCATAGTCTTTGAAATACCTTATATATACCCATCGATGTTTAACAACTGATTGTCAAGGTGTATGTGATCCAGAGTATATGGAGAAGGTGTGAGCTGTGGTGCAGCTTAGAAAGTCTGCTTCAGTGACAGATGGTCTAAACTACTAATATTTAACTGTATTATAATAGTATATAAATTGTTAATTTGATTGTATTTAATAAAATGTATATATTGATTTTTTTCTCATAAGGTTAACGTTTTACAATGCTTTATGCATTGGTATGCTTTTGTATCACCTGGGGCACAACCATTTAAACTTTGTTAAAACTGATTTTCTGTGAGGGTCTAAATAATAAATTGTATAAATAATAACAAATGGTTTTACTGACATAATTATTTGATAATGAGGCATATACTCCTGCAGGTTTTATTTTATAGTTATAGTTTATAGTTATTTTAAATAGTGCCATATTTAGGGAATTTGGTGAAGTCTATTCCCCAATTGAGGTCCCTAAATTCCCTATATATGGCACTAGTTAAAATAACTACAACTAAACTCCTGCAGGAGTTTATGCCTTATAAGAGTGGAGTCTGACACTATAAGTTTGGGATATTGTCTTTAATGATGTACATCATACATATTTCCTTGTTGGCTTTTCCATTTTATGGGTGAAGGCCATTGACTGAATTGAAAATGTCCATTTCTAAGCAACAGCATCAGTGCCTCAGACATAAGTATACAGGACATTTATCAATGTAATATAGAGGGCTGACCTACATGAATAGCCTTGGACCAAAATGGACCAAACTCCAAGTTCAGCTACACAACAACATCCAGTCCCCGCAATAATAAAGGATACAAGCAAACAACTTCTGACAGTTTATAAACAACATAACTCTTGTCATAAGATCCTATCCAGAGCAGGGAGCTATATCCATTCAAAATTATTTCAGTTCCCCGAGCACAGAAGATTGGGAATGAATATCAATACAGTCTGGGAATATTTTTATCCTCAAGGTACCCTGAGGCATCCTTATAGCAAGGTATTACAGTGGTGGGATCCAGTACATCCTTCTATTGAAATTTCTATAAGGTATCAAGGTTGTGAATAATAATAATAAAAAAAAAACTGTACATAACATCCTGTACATCACAAAGGAGTACATACACTTCCGAACATTAGAGTAGAGGAAAAGAGGTTGATCCAATCACTGGTAACCACAGTCACATAGCTAAGCACTTAAGGTAGAGTAGGAAAGGAATTCACTGTGAGGCCAACGCCTTGAATTTTGTCCCATCGAATAGAAAAAGGCTACATGACTGAAATCTGAGTGTGGTGGGAGACTGGGGGAAGGGAATGAGTTGGGGGTATGGATTTGCCCAAGGGTAGCTGAAAGGTGGGGGGCCATACATGAGTAAAGCTGAGGTAAAAAAAAAATCCTCTAAAATGCCTGTTCCAAAACTGGAAAGAGTGTGCAGGAGCTGGCAGGCTGGCTGGAGTGAAGGGACACCACAAAATCTTTTGTTGTGTGTGCTGGTGATTCCTTGACGGGGAGCCACTAAGCAGTTATTATTTTACCAAACGAATTGAGCTGGCTGCTACTACCCTGCTCGCTTAAAAGCTCCAGCATTTGAAAAAAAGGCAATGAAACCTGTAGTAAGGATCTGACACATCGCATGGAATGTCACATGGTCACAGTTATAGCAGTACATCGACTATGCTGATTTTAGGATCGTATAATGGCTAAAAACATGCACACCAAAGCTACTAAAAGTATACACAGTGAAGCATGTGTAGTGTTGCAGCTATCTTGTTAAATTAGCTTATCAAACAGGGCTGGGAAAGTTAGTGCATGACGCATAGGGCTCATTTTAAAGGTAATAATGCGTTATTATTTCTTCGATTGTTGCGCCCCATCGTAGTGGGTTCAAAGGAACTCTTTGTGTTCTTTACTGAGCTCTTCCACCAGAATCTTGGTCTGACACCAGTGTGGTGCGGGAACCAGAAATGTCGATCGCACAGTGGATGAATGAATGACAAAGTGTGGGTTTACTGCATGTATGTCACTCTCACAACTCGCACACACCAGTTTCCAACAAATAACATTAAACACTACACATAACATTAATGTATGGCATAATAATGACATAAAACATGCTAACTACACACAGCTATTTACACTATTTACACTGGTCATCAGTCCAGCATGCCTGACGGATACCTCCAGCGCTAAAATATATATATTTTTATTTCTCATCTCTGTAACTCCTGCTCTGGATTTTATTAAATACTTCTGTATAACAAAAATAAACTATGCCAGAGGAAAAATCCACAGTTTAGCCCTAGCCAGAATGTCTTCATTCCAACCCTATCTTAATCAGGCTTAGGTGGTCCTTAATAGGCTAATAATGAATGTGGCAGGTTGAAAGCAGTGTGGGCTATAATGAAAACATTCGGGGGGGGGGCATAACAGGCTCTGGGAGCAGGACTGAAAACCACTGATTTAGATTATGAAGTTGTTTATTCTGAGTCTGTTTTTGAATTAATTCAAAGACAGTGGAGTGGTGGCTCTGAGGCTAGGGCTTTGTACCCGCAATTGGAAGGTTGCTGGTGTGAATGCCAGGAGTGATTCTACTCTGTTGTTCTCTTTTAGAATAAAATGCTGCCATTTTTCAAAACTGCAATTAGAAAGGAATCTCTGGGTATACTAGGCGCAGTGTGCTGCGTGATATTGTGACATTGCTATGGTCACAAAAGCTGAAACATGACAATGAGAGTGACATGAGATGAGAGTGACTCTTGATGAAGCAGATGGATAAGCCAAACCCTCTTTGAAAACTACTGGGCCTTACTAATGTATGGGATTTACCAAGACAGCAAACAGTACACTTTTCAGAGCAGCGTCTGGGTGGCACATCCTGTGGGGAAGGAATGACCCAAAGGCAGGCTGTGGTGCAGGCAAAAACTTTACTTTATAAACTTTACTACAGCACATTAAGGGCTTACAGGCACAGACAGGTAACAATGGCAGAACTGGGGAGCACAGCACTGGGAAGCACTTAAATACTAGACTAATGAAGGGGCAAATGAGAGGCAGCTGTGAATTGTTACCATGAGGGCAGGAACAAGAGGCAAGACAAATAAGCATCAAGCATGACTTGTTTAGAGCCACACCCAAGGGAAACGCAGAGAGCAGACAAGCAGAGCAGGGCTGGACGTGACACTGGGAGCCAGTCCTAGCTGCCTCAACTAATATAGAACATGACCAAATCAGAATCTTGCTTGGTTTAATAAATGAATAACAGGCTCATGGAGGTCATTGAGAAGAAAGGTGGCTATACAGCACACTAAACTTGGTAAAGTGAGCTGTTTTGGATGACTGACAGTTTGTTATTCCTTATATAGACTGAATGGCTAAAACTGTTTTTGTTTTTATTTCCATAAATTATGGAAAGAAAAATCCACTTAGTTTCTAATAATTGTGCACTGTATAGTGTTTTTCTTCTATTTTTGTTTGTGAAAGTCTAATGTAACATATTCTCTCCAATTAAAGTGGCTCAAAAGAAAACTTCAAAATTTTGCATCACTCTCCAGGAATGGCACTTTCCTAATATATCTGCACACAGTATACAGACAGTGCTTAATTTGTACAAGATCTGGCAGCTCTCTGGTAAAAAAAAAATAGAACAATAGAAAAAATGTGTGTATTTTAATTTGCAGACCAATTTTCCACACAAATTCACATCGTTTATTAGTTTACATTCATTTTTAAAAATATATTCCATGTTTTCAGCACGTTTTCAGCAAGTTTTGTACACCTTCCGGGACCTGCGTATACCAGTCTGGCACCTTCTGATTTACAGATATAGAATTACTTATAGACTTCATTTCCTATTTATTTTCCCGAGAGTTTTTCTCTTAAGACCTTTCTAATAGTCCTCTTGGAGGATGTAGGAACTGTATCATATGCCACTCAATTTCATTACAACCACACTATTTCCTTTCCTCGGACTGAAAGACACTGACAGCAGCTTCTTACAGGTTATGAATGAGACCTTCAGACTGGTTATCCTCGAAGCACATCTGGCAGGGATGGCAGACCTGGCCTCCAGAAGCACCGTTTAAGGTTTCACTGAGAGGATGTGTGAAGCAAAAGTGAAGATCTCTTTCCCCGCCAGCTGATACTCTAAGGCAGGGGAGGGCAATTCTGAACCTGGAGGGTATGTTGATTTTCATTACTGCTGAGGACATAATTATGTTTGATTAACTGTTAGCTGAATGAATTTGCACATTTCAAATTCTGCTGAACTTGTGGACTTGATTCCATTTTCTCCATTTTTTCATTACTGACAGCTTCATTCTGTGCCATCTTACTTGGCCTAACACCTATAACCCTGTCCTGCTCGTCCTTCTGTCCGCTGGTGCGCAGTAAGCTCAGTAAGACCAAGGTCAGGATGAGAACAGCTTTAAGCTGCTGCCCTACCAGTTCTTTTCTCTTTTGACAGAGCCTAATGAAGCGGAAACTGACCCCCCCCCCCCCCCCAAGCATCATCCGAGCAACGCTGCTCTCTTTGGAATCCTGTTACCAAGCCAAACATCTCTCTGACTCCCAATTGGCTGGGCTTAAAGCACTGCAGTAGAAGCAGAGTAAGGATGTGCAAATCAGTATCGAAATATAGATTCTTTTTATCTGAATGTTTCATTTTGAGAATCGATTCTAACATTTAAATATAAGTTTTTTAGACAAGTGATTTAGATAATTATGTTATTATAGGGAGCAGGATATTACCTACTAGCAGGAAGGGCCGCCCATAAGAGGGGAGGAAGGGAAACGTAATGATCGATATGTGACACTGACTATTTCCATCATAATTGGGCCCAAATATCCAATTTGTATGTATAAATGTCTCAAAATGGTCCTTAGCGTTTGATTAAATATATGTGTCTTATGATGGGTAAGCATAGAACTCCCTGTTATTGGTCAGCCCTGTTTTTGATAAGTGCTTTTTACCTATAGATGAGATCTTTTGATACGCAGTACGTAATATTAGCAACTATTAATCTTACAGAAAAAGATCTAGGGCTTACCCCAGGAATCACAACACAGAGGCATACAAATTATGTTATCTCATTACAATCATGGGCATCTTTAAAATTATCTGTGTTTTGTGCCACAGTAACCCTGCTGTTGGTCTGTACTGCATGAGATAACCTTCATTCACATATCTCATTGATGAGCCTTGGCCACCCAATAGTGGTCTTTTTCCAACTCAGACCACTCTCAGTAGGTACTTACCATGGCTGACCATGAGCACTACAAAAGCCTTGCCATTTCAGAGATGCTCTGACCCAATCATCTGGCCATTACAATTTGGCCCTCAGTCACTCAGGTGACTTTACCCCTGCCAATCTGGTCTGCATTCAACACATCAACTACAGTATGAGTACCGAATGCTGCCTTACTATATAATCCTAGACCTTAACATGCAACGTTTTTATGAGATAATCAGCAATATTCACTTCACATGGGTCATAATGTTTCGGCTCATCTGTGTATGTATGTTTGAGGAATTTGAGATGCAATTTGAAAATTTGAATTTGGAGAAAGTTACTGCAACACAAACATCTTCAGGCCATTTTACACTTGGAATAAAAAAATCTGTCCTCAACACAGGAACTTCACTGTGTGCTTTCAGGAGTATCTGAGGATCACGGCACTGAGAAAAAGAAAATATGAAGATGTTCTGAAACTGCTCATATCTCTCTAAAGCAGGTACTGCTTTACTCCAGGCAATCAGAAGCTACACAGCAAAAAAAAAATTAAAAGCATCAGGTTTGGTTCACCTTTCTGTGAAGTAAGAAGAAAAAGTCTATTCCTTATAACAAACAGGCTGATGTAAGAACATTGAAACATGCCTTATAATCCAGTTGTTCTTGGTTATATCATTATATTATTTGATCTGCATTTGCAGGACAAAAAATGAACATATTGAAATGGGCGATTGTGTGGTTTAACGAAATGTGTGGTCTGAGGTCCCAGTCTATCCAAGAGAGCTGGGAGACCTGGAGCCTGCCCAAGGCAGCACAGAGTATGAAGCAGAGGAGCCCACTAGATGCAATGCTAGTCCACTGCACAGCAAGTACTGGATAAATATTTGGAAGATGAATGAATGGGTAGATGAACTATTCTCTGAAGACGTAAAAGACAGTATGGACATGGGACTTTTAATACAGATGTGTATATGCATCACTAATACAACATATATGATGAGAGCAGTTCAGTAATTTCAAATATACCATGTATAATGAAATGTGTCGGCCGAATAGCATATAACCAATGGCTGACATTCATAGAACCATGTGAGAACACGTACATCCACAGAGAAGCAATTATTCTCCCACAGGATTTAAATTGCATGACATGTTTAATCATACAGTTGCAGAGTCAAGTCCTATATGGATTGTTTTAACCATGAAGTGAAGAACTTGGTGTAACAGTGAAATCAATTTATCAGATATGTCAAAGTGCAAAAGGTCAGGTTGTAATAGCAGCTATAGAGAACTATATAGTAAAGCGAGGATTTATTTAAAGGAAGCAGTGTGATGTACCTTTGAGGTGTTCATCACTTGTCTGTGGACATCTCTCTATCCTCACCATAGTTGGCATTCATACATGCCAGTGAAAACAGCAAAATTTACATTCTCCCTATATGTCACTAGACACCCCCAGGTTCCATCAGCTGTATTACAATAATCAGAGAGAATCTGAGAAAAATCTAAATCAGTTCCAAGTGTGTAAATGTAAACTAAAACTTAAGCTGACTGTATTACATCTATGTCAGGAACCAGTCCAGTCTGGCCCGTATAAGTTCAACGCGAGGTACTACATTTACGGCATTTAGCTGACACCCTTATCCAAAGTGACTTACATTACCCATTACCCATCCATTACTCCCTGGAGCAACTTGGCGTTAAGGGTCTTGCTCAGGGAGCCACTGGTGGTCAACAGGATTGGATCTGGAGACCTCTTGGTCCATAACCGGAGCCTCATACCACTAGGCCACCACCAGGTACTACACAGCACTCATCATTTCTCCCAGCTTGATTGTTAGTTGCTGTTCTTCTTCTGGACTTCTGCCTTTTTCTTAACTTCATGATTTGGATTCCAGTTCTGCCCTGTTCCAGTTTTCTGTCTCCTTGCCTGGTGACGACTTTGAGTTTGGTATTCTGATTTGGTAAATGGAAGGCTACGGAACATGCTGCACATGGACCTCTGCCTGATACGGTACGGTATACAATTATGCTTTGTGATTGTTTTTCTAAAAGAGATGTAAGATAGAGAGTTTGCAGAACAGTAAGAGCCCATAGCTCAGAGGCTATTTACCGAAATGAGGGTAGGGAAAGCATTACGTTTTCAGTGGAAAAGCAATTACACAAAGAGCTAGGCTGTAAATAGCACACAAACTCAGTATCCACTTTTTTAGATACACCTATGTTATACCAGGTTATATGTTATACCCTTTTTACTGTAGAACCACTTTAGGGATTGATGAACTGTGCATTCAGAGTTTCGTCTGCCAGTGTACTGAGCTGTTATTCTTGCACTTATGGCCTTCCACTTAGCTTTAATGAGTCAGTCAGCCATTCTCCTCTGACCGCTTTCATTTAAAGGGTGTTCTCAGTCACAGAGATTTTGTGTTGATAGTATTAGGACAGTGCGTGAAAATCCCACAAGGCTGACATTTCTGAGATGCTGAAACCACCGTTTATGCCACCAGCTGTCATACGTCACTAAAAATGACTTAGATTCAGCATCTTTGCCCTTCTAATGCTGTTCGTTGAACAGTATGTGAACCTAATGACCCTATCTGATTTACTCTTAAAGAAAGTTTACTTTGCATTAACTAGCATTAACTGTGAGTCACCATTGAGAGTGTGTGTGTATAAAAATGTATACACACACATACACTATATAGACAAAAGTACTGGGAACACCTCTTAATCATTTCATTCAGACTAATTGCAAGCCCCTAGCATTGCAATCAGGTCGACAAACATTTGTGAAGGAATGGGTTGTTCAGACGAGCTTACTGAATTCAAGCATGGAATTATCATAGGATGCCACCTTTGCAATAAGTCAGAACACCCACCTCAGCTCCTGATGCCACCTTGACGTCTGGCTCAGCCCCTACCGTCTCAATGGTCCCCATCTCGTCGGCATCAGAGATACTGTTGGTGCTCATTTCCTTCTGTTCTGACTGTTCCAGGCCTTCCGGACACTGCCGTCCCAGTGCCGGGTATCCAGACCACCAATGACACCACTGCATCCAGACGTGGCAGGTAGTTGTCGCAGACGTCCTTCGTTGCCAAGGTCCTTTGTGTTCTGAGGGGGACCACTTTGCCGGAGAAGGAGCTCAGGAGATTTTACCGACCAGGTCCACACCCCAGTTCACCCTGGGTTCAAGAGAACCCCTGGACAACATCCAATGACCTTACCTGCCCTGAACCCAGCCCAGCTCTTTCTCTTCCCAGGTATTGTGCCACTATGGATTCCCTTCATGTTCCTCCTTCTGTCTTTGTTGTCCCTGTCTTGGTTGTTCCTGTTTAGTCTGTCCATGTTCCCTGTGTCATCTCTTCTCTCCCCATGTCCCCCTTGACGTCTGGTGTCTGGCCCCAGGTTTGTTTAGTGGTTTCATCTTGTCCCATCTTGTCCTATCCTGCCCTGTCCAGTCTGGGGGATTTTAGTTCCCCTAGTCCTGGAATAATGTTTGTCTCTAGCATCTTGGCCCCTTCATGTCAATGCTTTTGTTTGGCCTTATTCCCTCCCAAGCCTACCCTGTGTTTGGGGGGGGGGGACTGTAAAGCCCAGCCCCTCCACTTGCCCCACCTTCCGGTGTGGGTCTAAACAGGCAACAACGGTTGTTCTTTTGTCTTGCCTCCTGTTCCAGCACTCACGTCAACCACTCACAGATACCTCTTGTCCGCCCCTTCGTTAGGCCTGCATTTATATAAGTGCTCCCCAGTCTCGAGTTCCCCAATTCATTGTTGCTTGTCAATGCTTCCAAACCTGTGTTCCCTGTTTAATAAAGTCCCCTGCGAGGGTGTGCACACACCACAGCCTGCTTTTGGGTCGTGCTTCTTGATTGGACGTGACAAAGAGGCTCGCTGAAGTTGTGAGTGTGAGTGTGTGTGTGTGTGTGTGGGGGGGGGGGGGTATGGTGGAGTTTAAAAATAGAACTCAACACATGTCAAGGTAGGATTAGGGTTAGCAAACACAGAATTACAGGCTGTGCTAAATCAGTAATGATATATGATAGCATGTGAAACTGACTCCAACAAACCCTGATTTCCACACAACAAAATAAAACACAAATAAAGAATGATGCTATGCTACTTTTTTTCTTAAGTAGTCCAACGGTACTTTGCAGTTATCGTCTAAGTATTCAAACCAGAAACTACAACTGTACTGTTATCCAAACCTTGGGATCTCCGATTTCAACAGAATACTAAACATGGTGTTTTTTTGTGTTGTAAATACAGGTTAATATGTTCTCGCAGAAACCAAGAAACAAAGCTTCTTTTTATAAAGACACCATCATGCTGCTTAAATAGGGTTTGTTTGGCTCACAAATGAAGCCTGCATGTTTATTAGGCTAGGAAAGGGACACTTTTTCTGAGAAATTCACTACAGAGACCAACTTGGTTGGGATTCTTGGAAACTATTGATTCAAGCCAGGCTGATACTTTTGTACCAGATGCTTTTCTTTGTCTGAATGCCCTCCTTTAGAAATGCTTCAAAGGTTCTTTAGCTGGTAAATACTCACTGTCATTCTCCCCAGCACCTCAGAATGGATGTAATGTGTAGCCCAGTGAACGACAATTTTTCAAAATTGCATTGTAGAAACATATGTAAGTAGCCTACGCAGATTCTGTATTAACGTTTAATCTAAAGGATCGCGGCCCTGAGATTATTGCTCCACATTCAAATCATCGAGTGCAGAAGGATTTTGTTTCCTTTGACTAAAGGTGACCGAGCACCCACGTCTTCCTCATAAAAGGAGGTAAAATCTTAGACTATACTAAACGTGTATAGTATAAAACGAGTACAGTATAAAAACATACGGAGATTGCATACTGTACTACCTGTTACAATTTGTTGACAGACCTTTAAAAGCACGATGTACAATTATACATAATGATACATAAATTAACTTAGTACTTTATCAGGTGAAATTTAATTTCAGTTAATATACGATTGTTGTTCTTTTGAATGGACCATAACCAGTTGGAAAATAATATATATAAACTTTTATTTATTATTGCTGTTGTTGTTGTTATTATTATTATTACTACTGCTACTACTACTACAGGAGTAAGTGCACACTGTCAGGTTAGGTAGCCCCCGCCCCAAACTAAACCCACCGAAATCAAATCCACCCCCAGCCCCCGCTTACTGAGTTAGCGTCGGTGAATGGGGATTTGTATGGCAGTTTCACTAAGAGTAATCTCTGTAAATGTCAGCGATGTGGAATAGTCAAAAAAGAAACTTTTGGTAGTGCTTTATACAACTTTAAGTTACTGTGGACCAAACATCTAGGAGGTCTAAAAGAATGTACGCAAAATAAATACTATAAGGATTAAGGATACCGTTCGTCATGGTTGTAAGGCATTGGGTGGTAAGTACGTAAGAACTGTTTAAATGTGCATGTAATTTTTTTTTATCAAGCTCCAATTTCTAGAAAGACTAATAACAGGTGTTTTCCTAGGTTATTATCTTATTATTATGATCAACATATATGATGACGTTGTTTTAAAACTGCAATAACTGTACATTTAACGTTGTTTCTGCTATTTCATTAAATTGTTTTGATGTACCCAGAGGCTTGTTGTTATGGTACACATCTACTGCTATAAAATGAAACAGACTAATTCCGTTTGAATGAAGCTGGAAAAGCCGAGTTTAAATCTCTTTGAACACAGATTTACCTACAAAACAACTGCCTGCTGTTCGCAGTAACTTTCCATTCGCGAAGATTTCATATTATCGCTGCTGAATAACGAGTAAATAGAAGGAAACAACTAAGGTATTAACTTAAAATAACTGAACCGTCTTAGTGGAGGATGTTTTTTTTCAGTGTGATAGAAGGACAAGCTGTCATTGTAATGCTCAACAAGAAGGAGTCCCAAGGGAGGAGAATAATGAAACACAATGACGTTTAATGGGGAGCCCGTGAAAGGGATCTTGGGGAGGCTATCACAGTTAGAAAGATAAGGGTCTCAACTGACGCTATAGTGTTGCTGCATTGAGAAAAGGGTCAGATGCACTGGCCTTTTAATGCTTGGTGTAGGGTATTGGTGCTTAAAATGTTTGTTCTTGCTGTGGTAGAATGGCTGGTATGGGTTTACAAAGGTTTGTATTGTTGTCCTGTTAAATATTTGTTTGATTATCATAGTTTTAGTGGGTGAAAATGTTTTTTATTGTATTTATTTTGCTCAGAGACAGAGATACTATCATGCACGTTTCATAATGATGAACTGTTGTTATAATAATCTCTGTGATGATTTTGATCACGTGACGGTTTCTCTTTCTTTTTTTGTGCACTGAATTTGCCTCTTTGCTTATCTCCACAGTGTTTGAACGTCCTTGTTGCTTGTGTTGCCATTCTGGGTTTGACAGATGGGCGTCATTTTAAGGGTTGGAATCATAGTTTGGGTGAGCAAAACTCACTTGCAGTGGATCCTGTGCACCAAAATGCTTCTGGAGACAAGTTGGGTGCAAGTAGCTTTGGTGTATACAGCCGGATGAAACGCTCAGCCTTGCTGGCTTCCTCCAAATCTGTGTACTCCTTTGAAATAAGAGAAGATACAGCCCCAGGTGAGTCCAGTAGGAGTAAAGAAAGTTCTTGTCTTGCTCCCGCTTTCAATGTCTCCTCAATTACTCAACATTATTTTTGTTTCATAGCTGACACTTTGGTCCAAAGCGATTTACAGCTACCAATTTATATTAATTCACTTAGGTGGAAATTTTTACTGGGGTAATTCCAGGTAAGGGGCAAATCAGCAGGACACCTCCTGAGAACTGACCTGGAATCCTGCAGGTTATGAGTCTGTGTTCTTTACCCTGTTACAACATTTTTCTGTAAATGTGAGAGCTGTTCTGCTGGTCTCATTCACCTTTGAACAGTAGGAATACGGAAGTGCATCACCTCCAAGGCCTATATGACTGCTTGCTGGTTCAAACTGGTCAACTTTACGGTCATCTCTAACTTTTGTCAATTAAACATTCTATTATTGACGGCCATTATCAAAGGTAAACTCAATGTAGCAAGATAGGGCTTGTAATATCAGCGCCGCAGCAGCAACGCGGGCGGTGTGAACAAACACGCGGCTCCGCTCCGCGCCGCGCATTCAGTGTGGCCCAGGCCCAATGCATGACTTTTACATCAGTACCGCAAATAGGACACTTTTCCATTATTTATCCACTAGTATGTTTTCCTGTCTCAGAATAAAATGCAGCCTGACAGTAAATCTTCCTGGCAGGTCAGGAGGGACTGTGATGTCACGCAGTTATGAAGATCTCCTTAAGTTCACGATCTTAAAATTAAAACTACCTAATTTGTGAGCAATGCTGTCACTTATGCTCGTACTTATGTGTCTGAATAATAAAAACAGCTAATTATAGAATGCCAGTTAATAACAGGCGGGAAAAGGTGACAATCCACTGGCGACTCACGAGACAGCAGGTGTTTATTAGGGGACTGAACACTTGGGAAAGCGCAAAATAAAAGGGCCACGAGGGGTCAAAAGTAGATGGGGAACGCGGGAATAAACTAAAGAGACCACTAAGTAACACAAATAAGGAACTGGGCTAAATGGGGAGCAGGAGTAAAACCCAAACATAGTTTACAACACACAGAGAAACATCTCACACATGCATACAAATACTGTCACAAACCTCACACAATGACCAACAGAGGAAATTAACTAAGACAAGAACTTAAATACACAAATCGGACTGAGCTAATGAGGACGCAGCAGAGAACCTTATTAACCTAACAACCAATCAGAAAGAACACAGACTGCAAGCAACAGGTGAAGCTAATGAACAGGGAGAGATTGCAGAACTAGGAAGGTTAATGAGCTAGAAAACACTAATCAAACACTGGGAATACGAGGCTAATAGAAAATACAAAAAAAATCAGAACCTAACACAAGGAGGGTGGACCATGGATGGGAGAACTTTGACAGAAAAAAACACTAGGAAAACCATAACTACAAACACTGAGGACAAAAGTAAAAAAAAATCCAGAAGAGGCAAGGCTGGGATTTGCCAGCCTCGATTGCACGACCCCGGGTCTACAGACTGAGCCAACTCGGTCCAGGAAACAGGGAAGACACTCTAGGGAAGACTGGGAACTAAGACAAAGGGGAAAAGGTGGAATGGCTAGCAATGACTGCTAGCCAAACGTGAAAAGGTCACAGAGGGTGAGGTTGGATGGTACAGACCCTAACACATGTTCAGTATTTGGTCTGAGTACTTTCTGTGATACTTTCCTAAACTGAATTATCAAGCTAATTATTATTACTATTAAAATGGGCCAAAAAGAACCTAGCAAAGAGCAGAGAAAAAACAAAATAGTAAAGTGCGAGTCAGAGGGATGCATAACAACCGAAATTGCTACCCCTTTAAAATGTGATTACTGTACAATTGAGGGTTTCGTGGCCAAAAGCCGAAGTGGAGAAGAGAAACATGTAGAGTGAAGAACTTAAATTAACTGCCAATTATATATGTCAAATTAATGGGGAGACTTCCAGAAACCCTTTAGAATCAAATGCCACCATTTTTCAAAACTGCAATCTGAAGAGAATCTCTGGAAGTACTAGGTGCAGTGTGGTACATGACATTGCTAAGGTCACAGAGGCTGAAACATGACCTCTACTCAATAAGGCACACAAGCTAAGCATTAAGAATGGACACGTCTCAAGACAAAGGTTTTGTGGACAGGTGAGATGAGAGTGACTTTGATGAAGCAGGTGGCCGGGCCAGTGGTTGGACACCATCTTTAAGCACCAACAAGGGGGTGGAGGAGTGATAGTGTGGGCTGGACTTGCCAGACTTTTCAGAGTTCCGGTCCTTACTATTTAAGTATTTACCAAGGTAGCAAGCAGTACACTTTTCAGAGCACCACCTGGAAGCCAGTCCTACCTGCCTTAGGTAATATAGGACATGATCAAATCAAAAACTTGGCTGGTTCAATGGACAGTATGCTCATGGTGGTCATTGAGAAGAAAGGTGGCTATACAGGAAACATGGTAAAATGGATTGTATAGAATGATTGATAGTTTGTTAGTCCTTATATAGGCTGAATGGCTAAAACTGTTTTTATTATTATTTCTGTAAATGGCGAAGAGAGAAAAATCCACTTAGTTTCTGCCTAATAGTTGTGCACACTGATAATCAAGATTTTCTTTTTCTGCCCAACTTTTGTTTAAAATTATGAGAAGAATTCTAGTCTAATAAATCTGCCTCTCTGTACTCTGTGCTGCCTGGAATGTCCCCCCTATTATATAGCATATATACATATGTATGTATAGAGATGGACAGAGACACATAAACAAACTCCTTTGAAAATTCTTACCTTTAACAGGAGCAGTGGTGGGGATGGTTGAATGGGGTCAGCCTCTGGCATTCACCGTGCTGGAGGATGAAGGAGATGGCCTCTTTCTGCTGAATCCAGTCTCCGGCGAGTTCACCTTGACCCGTACCTTGGACTACGAGTCTGAGCAGCACTACATCCTCACAGTGGGGTCGCGCAGCCGTGCTGTTCAGGCAGCCAGGCTCAGGGTGTATTTCAATGTCATCGACGTCAATGATAATCCACCCGTCTTCAGTCCGGACATCTATTCAGCTGCTGTGGCGGAGGACGCCTCTGTGGGCACCTGTTTCCTCATTCTTAATGTCACAGATGCAGATAGCGGTCAGTATGAACAGTAGTAACCCGACATGAACAAGTGAAATATGTGCTGCATAAATATGCAACGATGTATTTGCCTTTGATAAAAGCTTGAGCTGAACAGCGTGGTGCCAAATAACAGTATCTTGTTACTGTTGCTAGGAGTGTTTGTCTGTGTAGGACCCAGTTCCTTGTGACATTCAGCTAACAAGACAAAAGACAAATTCAGTAGGCTTGAGCAGCTGATAGTCAGTGCTAATGTGATCAGGTTTTGTCATCTTTACAGTTCCATGCATCTCTCACACTAGTACTTGACTTTTATTTACAAAGCGGCCCAAAATTGCTGGCAAATACTCCCTTCCAACTATAAGCACCCCCCCCCAAAACCACATTTTAAAGCTAAAGTTATTGTGGCTTAGATTTTAAACTATGCCACAAAAATCACAGAAGCATTGAAAAGCATTGAAGGCATTGAAAGAGACAAAGCTCTGACAGCTGATTAAACTGTAATCCAGAGCCAAAAAGGAAAGAATGGCCTTTTAATTAAGAGAATCA
The DNA here is from genome assembly GCA_026774425.1 of Petrocephalus zakoni. Lineage (NCBI taxonomy): Eukaryota > Metazoa > Chordata > Actinopteri > Osteoglossiformes > Mormyridae > Petrocephalus > Petrocephalus zakoni. Next base: position 14,473,717 of record JAODKN010000038.1, read on the forward strand.
CATACATTCCAGCCGACATTTCTGAATATATTCATCTTTATTAAATACTGAGATTTTCTGACTACAACAATAATACAGATAAATATTTGCATAAATAGGCAGTAAAAAATTAGATATACACTACAGTAAAAGACAGTTCTCATGACTTCATGACTCATTTTCATTGTATATCTTGATTGTATGTTGCAGCTGCTATAAAATATTAAAAAGCATTAAAAACTTAAGACTAAATTCTTTGTGCTCTCTTGATGGACCCTGCTACTGTACGCTGATTTGCCTTTGTTATGTTATGTTCAACAGGCATGAATGCAGAATTGAACTGGACAGTGGTTGCAGGAAATGAACATGGCAGATTTGCAGTGAGTCACAGTGGTGCTATTTGTCTGCAGAAAGAGCTTGACAGGGAGACAATGTCTTTATATATTCTGACAATCCAGGTGAGTGACTGCGCCCAGCCTTTGAGTTTACGTCTTACCGGCACAGCACGCATCACTATACTTGTCAACGATGTGAATGACAATGCGCCATCCTTTGAGTCTGCCAGCATGATTCATATCCTGGAAGACACTCCGCTCAAGATGGAAATCATGGTCATTGAAGCGGTGGATCTGGACTCTGGATTAAATGGTCGTGTGCTCTACGAGCTGCAGAATTGGTCCGGAAGTAGATTCAGAATCCATTCCACAAGTGGCGTAATTTATCTGGAAGAACCTCTGGACAGGGAATTAGTTAATGTTTTCGTGGTTCATCTAACAGCACGAGATGAAGGATTTCCCCAGCTGTCCACTTCAATGAACCTAACAGTTTTTGTTGAGGATGTGAATGACAATGACCCAGCCTTCTCCAGGAGCTTCTACAATGTGACAGTAAGCGAAGATCTACCAAGGGGGACCAGTCTGCTCCAGGTCCATGCTTATGATGCCGATGCAGGGCCCAATGGACTGGTACGGTATTATCTAGCCGTGGACTCGCCGTTCCTTTTGGACGCAGTGTGTGGGGTTTTGTCTCTGAAGGAAAGGCTAGACCGTGAAAGGCTCCCTACACACATACTTACGGTTATTGCTGTAGACCAGGGAGCTGCTAAGCGGTCTGCTACAGCCATTGTCCAGGTCACTGTCACTGACGTCAATGACTGTGTGCCTCTCATATCTCCACTATCAGTGACACTCCATGTGTTGGAGAATGAAGACTCCCCTCAAATTATTCAACAGGTAACATGGAACCTTATTAAAATAAAATAGCTTTCTTTGTACAGTTTTCCTTATATAAAATTAGCATAGACAAATAACTAAATTGTATTTTTTTGTGCTACATTGTCAAGGTATCAGCTGTTGATGAAGACCTCGGTGTGAACAGCCAGCTGTTGTATTTCATTGATATGGGCAATGAAGATAACCTCTTCTCACTGTCTCCCAATGGCACACTCCAAATGCTTCAAAGTTTGGATAGAGAACAGAGAAGCCAGTATGCATTACAAATAATTGCTGTTGATTCAGGTAATGTTTTCATATCTGATATGTAATCACTTTTTTATACAAAGCTAGGCAGCTAATTTGTTTGTTTCTCACTTGACTTGCTTTTGACTTCATTCTCGCTCCATTATACTGTTATAAACTCAGATTACTTTATATCTAGTAATGAATATTGTATTTAAGTACCCACCAACATGGTTTTATATGTAACCATTGCCAATAGGAGATTTTTTTATATTGTATTATGGAAGTGATAGCTGTATCGTGTATATATAGCTTTTTCTGAGTTGAGTTGAGCAGCTAGACAAGCAACAGTAAGGAAACCAGAGCAAGTTAAGCCACTTTACCCCTGATAAAAAGTGAGAAAAATAACATAGGAAGCCATTTATTGTTTTTGGAAGACTTTTACTTATGCAGATGCAAAAACATGTTTTACAAGCCACTCTCAATGTTTTGATATAGCATATTTTTTATGATTTTGACCAATGGAACTTTTTGTTTAATTTGCTACAATTTGTGTCTTAATGTGGTCTGGAATATTGATATTCAGTAGTGAGTTTTTCCCGCTCAGCTGGAAGACTGACAGAAAATGTATATTTATTCTGAAATCACCTGATCTACCATCATTATGTGCAGACAGAAACCTCTAAAGTTACCTTATGGTCATATATGGTGCAATGAAAGAGATAAATCCTACTTCAGTTGCAGCCCCAAATGTGCAATAAAACATTGCCAGCATGTACTGTATAGCAACTGTAGGCCAGAGAAACAACTCTGTTAGGAGATTCACATGTAATCAGTGATTTGGTAAAGTATATTTGAGGAAGTACATTTGTGCTACAAGATTACACACAACTTCAGCAATTTGCACAGTCACTCCATGTGACAGCTTACGTTCAGTCAGATGACGGCTGATTCTTGAAGCCTTTTTCTCTGTTGGGGGAAATGAAGCTTTGAAGCCCATGATGGATAAAATTATTGTGTGATGTCAATCACAGACTTGTTTCAACCAGTTCCTGTTGGTTACATTATTGGTATCAATTGGGTTGGCTGACAGGGCACAGTAATCCCACTGATCATAGATTTTAAGCTCCATTTCATACATCTCTGCTTCTTTCCCATGGGAACTCAGATCAGACTGTATAGCCAGCTGTTATCCTCAGGCAGCACCAAGCTGCCTCAGTATCCTCTCCAGAAATAGATATGAGCTTATTATTATTATTATTATTTATTTATAGTATTTCTTGTCTCCTCTGTATTTCTATTCATGAATTCATACTGAACTGTAGATTATTATCACTGAATTGTTTTTCATTGTACCATCTGAAATGCATCACTGGACTTTTTACTGACTGTGATTGCAGGAGGTTTCAAGCCAATGTGTTGCCCTTTTTCACATGCAAATTGCATATTTACCACATGCATTGAACTGCCAACATTAAAAAAAACTTTACTGTTTTGTGAAAAACTTGTACAATGCGTTTCTTAATCTGTCATTCTTCAGGCACGCCACCGTTAACAGGAACTGGCAGCATACGAATTATTGTGGATGATGTCAATGATAACCCGCCAATGTTTGCTGAAAAATTAATTACTGCTATTGTGAGAGAAGACATCCATGTAGGAAGTACTGTCTCAATGATACATGCCTCTGACCTTGATGATGGTATCAATGGAGAAATAAGGTAGTGAAACAGGGATACAGAATTTGTGTTATGCATTTGTTATATTTGATTATATTGATTTTTGTAAACCTGCTTAGCTAATCAATGAATAATTTCTTCACAAACCTTAATGAGGTGCATGAATTTATTTTTTCTATAATGTACTGTATGTTTAAACTGTGTTTCAGGTACTTTGTAGAAAATGAGAATGTACCTTTCACCATTGATGACTTGGGACATATGATCACCACAGCTGCCTTAGACAGAGAGGCCGTGAATAGCTACAGGCTGACTGTGGTAGGCAGGGACATGCATCCTACCCGTCCGCTAAACAACTCAGTCACGGTGTCTATTCAAGTCAGTGATGTCAATGATCACTGGCCCAGGTTTCTCAATGGCCCATATGTGGCCAATATTCCCATCACACTGGACACAGGTAAGGTTGAAGTGTACTAAAGCAGACCAGTTATTCAAATGTCTTTTTGTTAAGTAATGATAGGCAGTGGTTGCTCCCTACTTCAGTGTTTCCCAAGCTAGTCTACAGGGACCCCTGAACAGTCCAAATTTTGCTCCCTCCCAGCTCCCTGCCAATCTAAAACTACGAATACCTGGCATAGGTGTGTTGGGAGCAGGTAGAGAACAAAAATATGGATTGTCTGGAGGTTGGGAAGCACTGTTCTACTCTATCTTACTATCTTTATTTTTTGTAAATTGATTAATAATTGCATTTGGTACATGGGAACATGTTTCTATTTGAATGTATTTTTACAAAAAGTTTATTTTTATTTTAACAGGTACAATTGTTTGTGCTGTAAGTGCAATGGATGAGGATAGTGGAGTAAACGCACAGCTCGCCTTTTCCTTATTTGGCAGACATGCAGATTGGTTCTCCATCAATCCATTCACCGGGACAGTTTTTACTTCTGATGAACTTAAGGTGGAAGATGGCATCACAATTGGCATAAGAGTCGAAGATGGGGGTAACGATCCAAAGTTTGACAGCACAACTGTTACAATCCGGTTCCAGAATGTACTGGAATTTCCACTTTTGACAGTGGAGGCCTTTGAATACTGGATATCGGAGGATGATCCACTGGGAACTCTTATCACTGTAGTGACAGCGGAAACCAGCAGAAAAAGCCCAATTTCATATTATCTGACCTCTGGAATCTTTGAGCTGATGTTCCAATTAGACCAAGAAACAGGGGAGCTGACAATAGGAGACCCACTGGATTATGAATCTTATAAGGAATTCCAGCTTTGCATTGAAGCCAGAGATGCAGGCTTTCCTCCTTTTTCCACTTATGCCGAGGTTTTCATACATGTTCGAGATGTGAATGATAACTCTCCTGTTTTTACCGAGAGTGTGTACGTGTGTGATGTGTTTGAGAATCTACCTGCAAGTGTGGTCTGTGAAGTCCTGGCCATTGATGCAGATTCTGGTGTTTACGGGGAGGTGGAATACAGCATTATTTTCGGGACTGTGGATGGGGATTTCACAATTGATGCAAACACTGGCGTTTTACGAACGTTAAGGAGCTTAGACAGGGAAAAAATGTCGAGTTATAAATTAACAGTTCAAGCTGTAGACAAGGAAAACACTCTGAACACAGGCACTGCAATAGTGTATGTAACTGTTCTGGATAAAAATGACCACGCTCCCCGGTTTTTACAGATCTTTCATGCTGAGGTTTCTGAAGATGCCCCAATTGGAACCACTGTCATTCAGATCACATCCACTGATGAGGACATTGGTGAAAATGCTGTTATATCCTATACAATCATCAACAACCAATCAAGTGTGAGGTTTCCTTTTGCTATTGATAAAACCATTGGGAGCTTAGTAGTCACACAGGCTTTAGACAGAGAGATTCAGAGTCGCTATATAATTAAAGTTATTGCTAATGATTCAGCTTGGAGCATTGGTACAGATGTCACTGTAGATATTTCAGACATCAATGACAATGGTCCTGTATTTTCACAGTCCCGATATTTTGTAACTATTACAGAAACCAAAAACCAAGGTGTATTTGTGACGCAGGTCAGGGCCTCCGATGCTGACAGCGGACAAAATGGGCAAATTCTGTACTATATTGAGCCTCCAGATGACTTATTCGGAGTAAATGCATCCACCGGTGACATTGCGACCAAGCAGCCAGTCTTGCTCAACAAATTAGATTCTCAGAGCTTTAGCTTCACAGTAGTGGCACTAGACTGTGGTGATGACCTGTATCGCGGTAACACAACTGTCATCGTGACCATTGTGCCTCACAATTACTTTGCACCAATTTTTCTGCCTCTTAGCCCAGTGCTACATATCCCATATAATTTGGATGTGGGAACTACAGTGATCCAGCTGTCAGCTGTGGATGAGGATTACCAGTCCATGGCCACAGCTGTAGAATATAGAGCTATTGGTGGAAATGCATCTGTTTTCTTTGAAGTTCAGAGATATAGTGGAGAGGTACATCTGAAGGATTTCCTGAATCAAAGCCTGAACACCATGTTAACCCTCATTGTTACAGCAAAAGACAAAGGTGTGCCTCCCCTTTCAACCGAAACCAATGTTAGTTTTGTCATTACTGAGGAGAACCTTTTTTCTCCACGTTTTTCTGAACCTTCGGTCATATTTTTGGTCCCAGAGGATGTTCCTGTGGGGTTCGTTATAGGGAGGGTTCATGCTGAAGACAAAGATGAGGGAAAAAATGGGCTTCTTTCTTATGCTTTTAAAAGTAGTAATGACCATGGGTTGTTTTCCATTGGACAAATTTCTGGTCTGATTACACTTATTAAAGGGTTGGACTATGAAGTGAAAGAAGCTCATCTTCTTTGTGTCATTGCCAAGGATGGAGGCTGGATATCAAAAACAGGAGAACTTAATGTTACCATCTTTGTCAAGGATGTGAACGACAATCCTCCAGTTTTCTCTGCTATGGAATACAGAGTACTGGTGCCAGAAAATGTACCACTAGGAACAACAGTCACACAGGTAAAAGCCAGCGATAGGGATTCTGGAGCAAATTCAGACATAACCTACTCGCTGTTGACAGGAGATAAAGATTTGTTTGCTGTGGATTCCAAAAATGGCACCATTACCACTCGTGATATGTTTGATTTTGAAGTGCAGCAAGCTTTTGAGCTGACTGTGAAGGCCTCCAACACTGGAACTTTAGCCCGTTTCAGTGTGGTGCATGTCTATATCCAAATCACGGGGCTTAATGAATTTGTTCCAAAATTTAGACAAGGCCGGTATAACTTTACTGTTTCTGAAAGTATGCCTGCAGGTACCCGACTTGGGAAAGTGGTAGCCACAGACTATGATCTGGGCCCTGATGGAGAAGTATTTTATTTGCTGATTGGCCAAAGCAAAAGAGCTATGTTCGATATTGACAAACATAATGGAGAAATATTTATTGCAGGTGATTTAAGGAAACACAGTCATACTCCTGTGGTTTTACAAGTATTGGCAAAGAACAGGGGTAGTATTAATGGGACTGACATTGACGAAACCCTTGTCTGGGTCAATGTCTTGGATGCAAATGATCCTCCTAAATTTTACTTTGAGCAGTACATTGCAGAAATAAGCGAAGACTGTGCTCTAGGGGCCTTAGTCACCCAAGTACAAGCTGAGGATCAAGATTCTAAAATAGAGTGGCGCCGTTTTTTTTACAGCATTGAGAGTGGGAACACAAACAGATCCTTCACTATTCATCCCGTTACTGGAGTCATCACAGCAAATTCCTTCTTGGACAGGGAAAGGTGGCCTGTTTACAATCTGACTGTTACAGCTATTGACAGTGCATCCCCCCCAGCCACAGGAAGTACAAATGTTGTTGTGAATGTGCAGGATGTTAATGACAATGCCCCAAGGTTGTATTCCGCTGAAATTTCTGTGCTAGAGAATCAGCCATATGGAACGGTTGTTACAATCTTAAATGCCTCGGATGCTGATATGCCCCCAAACCAAGGGCCGTTTACATACCGACTTGTGAAAGCTGTCATCGGACGTGGTTTCTCACTGACACTCGATGGAATATTGTCCACCACGCGGCCAATGGATCGTGAGCGTAACCCGAAGTACACGCTCCCTGTGGTGGTCCAAGATGCTGGTGATCCCCCCTTATCATCTACGACAACAGTTCAGATCAGGGTTTTAGATGAGAATGACAACCCTTCTGCTCCAAGAAACATATACATTGAGGTCAAGTATTATGGCAAGTCTTTCCCGGGAGGACTCATTGGTAACGTCCAACCAAATGATCCAGATGAGATGGATATGTTCAATTGCAGAGTCAAAACTGGACCTAAACACATGCTTAGCTTTCCTTTGGGTAACTGTGACTTGTGGTCAGCTCCTTACGAGGGAGAGGCCACCTATAATATTAGTGTTGAAGCGAATGACTTCATTCACCCCTCAGTTAATAACAGCATCTATGTGAACTATAAAGGGTTCAATGATGCCTCACTGAACAACTGTGTGCTTTTTTATGTTTCTTCTCCCTCTTTCAGTGATTTCTTGTCTTTTGAGTATTTGAAATTTATAAAAGCTTTAGACAGTGTCTTTAACCTCCAGGCTTCTAAAAGCCACGTGTTTGGAGTCAAGGATTTAGAAGAATCCATTCTTCTTTTGGCGGCAGTTAAAAGCTACAATGGACAGTATCTCAGTGGGGAAGTGGCGAGCAGCCTCTCTGTTGCTCAGAAGAAAGTACTGGAAGCTCGGAGCCATGTGAAAATCTCTCACATCACCAGCAACCCATGCCTCACTAGCCCCTGTCAAAATGGGGCCACCTGTAGCAAAAGTATTTACATCAGCCAGGACTTTGCAGTTTTGGAGAGCCCAGCAGTCATACTGGTTTCCCCACGGCAGGTGGAAATATTTAACTGCTCTTGTTTGACTGGTTTTACTGGCAAAAGATGTGAAACAGACATTGATGAGTGCGACAAAGATCCGTGTAAAAATGGTGCCACCTGCATCAATTACCCTGGTGGTTTTTCCTGTCATTGCATGAGGGGTTTTACAGGGAAGCACTGTTCCAGTGATATTGATGAATGCCAGAGTGTCCCCTGCCACAATGGGGGAAGCTGCTTAAACACAGCAGGGACATTTCTCTGCTCCTGCCAGTTTGGATTTGAAGGTGATTTTGGTTCATACTTAAATCCTGCCTGGTTGACAAACTAGTAGCAGTGCTTTCACTGATTGATATTGCATGGATTGTAAAGGATCATCAAAGTGATCTCCACTGGTCAACAGGTTGTGAAAAATAGATGGATGGAAGACTATAGCAATTTTTAATTTGAGTTGCATGTTCTTGTGTTACCTATTCAGGGCACCTCTGTCAGCATGTTATCGACCATTGTGTGTCCTCCCCTTGCCTTCGGGGAACCTGCATTAATGTTCCTGCCGGATACACTTGTGACTGTCCATTTGGTAAGGGAGTATTACCAGTACAATTCCTTGTATAGACCTACTTGCAGGTACATCCTATATCTTATTCATAATTTCTTTCTTGGTCATGAAATGTCACCTCATTTTATAAGTCATGTTATAAAACAATAAGAATGCTGTGTCTAAAAATCCCATGAGATGAGCAGTTTCTGATGACGAGCAGATAAACAGGTGTTCCTAATGAAGCAGCCGGTGAGCGTATGTTTATTTTATTTTGCCAATTTGGTTATTTAGTATTATTCATTCACATTTTTTCAGGTGTGAGTGGAGAACACTGTGAAGAACAGAGCTATGGCTTTGAGGAGCTGTCATACATGGAATTTCCCCCTCTGGATCCCAGGAATAATGTGATCTTCTTTGAGCTAGCTACTGTGCGGGAAAATTCTCTGCTTTTGCACAACCATGCTGGCAATTCAAGCTCTGAATTTTTGGCTCTGGAGCTCATTGGTGGGGAAGTTCAGCTCTCCTATAACCTCGGCGATGGAGTGGTGAGGTTGAAAACACAGAAGAAGCTGACGGATGGGCAGTTTCACAGCATCACTGCCAGGAGGACAGGAAAGGTGAGACGCTGTCATCTAAGGATGGTGAGAGTATTGATGGGTTGGCCAAGTGATTGTGCACACTCCTCACGATCCGTCACACTAAGACCTCCTGTTTATTCTTTGGAGCTAAGGTATAGGAGAGTCATTCAGAGATCATTTTTTTCTTCTCCAACAGTCTGCCTCTCTCCAAGTAGACAGCTGTCCTGATGAGAAGCCTGTTGGATACTGCTTCTCCCAGACTGACGGAGTTGGCAGCAAACGGTATTTATTTTTCGTCTGTTGTTTATCTATTCAGCATTTACAAATTGTAAAGTTAGGTAGCCCTTTACATGTACTGCACTTTCATAATGCCTTTATAAAGTATTTGTAAAACATTCATTGCACCTTTGTACTGGATTCATAGCACATTCATAAGCAGCATGTAACGTCATGACATACCTTAACAGCTTTATTATACATTAATATCAAACATTATATGATAATAACAAACATTATAATCGTATAATCATATAATGTTTTGATATAAATGTATTTTATAACTGTTTTGTCAGGATTGTTTTGAGCGCTCTCGATTTCCAGAGTATGTTAATAAAAAAGTAGAAACATGGAAAAATATTCCATTGTAACAGTAACTGCAACTGGTCAGTTTCGATAACTCTACTACCCCTGGTAGGCAAAATCTACCGAGGGGACCTGCCCTGCAAAATTGGGTCATGGGCTGAAAAGTTTGTCTACAGACCTTGTTCTAGTGCGTACTGTTACCTAGAGTCTCTGCACATACAGGACCCTTGATGTTGGTTCAAATAACTTGACGTTTGGTGGGATCAAGACCATCGAGACTATTTTATTACAGCCTGCTCAAATCAGGACCCATGACTTTGTTGGATGTGTAAGGAGTGCCAAGTTGAATGGCAAGTTGTTGGACTCCTCAGAAGCCCTGGCATCTTACAATGTGCTTGAGGGGTAAGGATCAGCTTTTATATCCATAAAATCGCACCGTATAACTCGATGATTATACTAGTTTTTTATTTATTTTATTTATTATTTTTGCAAGCAAAGTTTATTTTAGTTAAGATTAAATACATGCATGTTTCATGCTATATTTCAGCTGCCCTCGTGCTACAGCCACCCTCTGTCACGGTGGTGTCTGCTTAAATGGGGGGGTTTGTCTGGACCACTGGAGCCACCATTCCTGCCAGTGCCATGAACTCTTCACTGGGGTCAATTGTGCCACAGGTTGTTTCCTTCTTTCTGTCTAGATTTTTAAGTAGAGGAGGTTGGCTTTTTGGGCAAATTTTCCATGTGTGTTTGACAAGCAGATCCATTGAGGATGAATAACTAATATCCAGAAGATGAAGCAGCGGTAATCTGGTATAAAATCAGTTCAAAACCCATCTGTTCCATGCAGACCTCTACTAGCCTATACCTTTAATACTCTGCCACGTCAAGTTATTAACAGCCATATGTGTGTGATATGAGATTTGTATTTGATACTTGCCTCATTTGTACGTCCCTTTGGACAAAAATATCTGCCAAGAAGGATTTCCCAAACTTGCAATTGCTCAGCTTCAAATGCATCACATTTTTTAACCACATTTCAGGGAAAAAGCATACCGAAAGCTCTGGATTATCTCTTATATTTTTCCTAGATATAAACAAAATGACTACAGCACTGATCATACTTACTGACATTTCTAAAAATATCACATTAGGCTCAGTATGGTAAGGCAGATCTCTACCAAGTTAATATCGACTTCTTCTTCTTTTCAACCGTTATTGATCTTGTATTTCAGTTTAAATTCTCACAAGGTTTACTGATAACTGATTTTTAATAAAGATGCTTTAAAATGTATTTGAAAATGACTTTTTGTTGGTAATATTCAAACATACCCTTCACTCCGATGACAAGTATCCCTGTTTGACTCTTTTTCTGATTAGCACTGACACAGAACAATGCAGTGAGACTCAATGGGCAGTCATACATTGAGTATGTTATTAAGGAGAGCTACAAAAGGGAGCTGCATCTTACAGACCTGAAGAAGGGAGGAGATGCAAATGCTGCAGTAGCAGTCCACAAGTCACGGATGGAGGTTAAATTCATAACTACTGAGCATGAAGGAGTCTTATTCTCCTACTGGGGAAGAGAAGGTGGTGCAGCACTTGGGGTAAGTGCAGGGGATGGGCACAATCTAATCTGAACTTAAATCAAGTCTTATATATTTTTAATATTTCTGCATTATCACAATACAGGATTCAAATTATAATACTAATATGACATTTGAAAGTTATTGTAACTTTATTATTAACATTGAGCACATGCCATATAACATAAATATGTTTATAATTTGAAATGTTATATATTTTAAAAGCAAATCAATCTATTTCTTCATTCATTCCTCTTCTTGCAATAAGAAGTTATGATATGAAACATTAGCATATAATGTTCCAAGATGAACTGTTTTAAAACTGGACAGATAAAGGATGGGAAGCTTGTCTACCTCTCAAGAGGCAATATGTCAAGCCACCTGACAGAGACCTCTGTGAAGGTTGAGCTGCACCAGGCTCGTTGGCATGTTCTTCAACTTTACAATGATGGGCCTACCTCAGTACTCTATATGGACGGTGCGCCTGTCATGAACACCACTGGCCCAATTCATGATGTGGACAAGATAATCCTTGGTAGAGGAATTCAGCCACATACAGGAGATAAACCAGCAGGTCAGTGGATATGTTCAGATCAGTGTTTCTGCTTATTGTCACTGTCCAATAAAAATCACATATGTCCACAATTGACAATTTAGAATTTGTACTCTACAGGGGATATACCCATTCTGCTCTGCTTACTGATAGCATTTGACATGTAATTGACCAATGAAAAGATTTTTATGAAAAGAGTTTTATGAAGTCATCTATTTAACTATAGACCATGCATCTCCCACCTCTTGTTTGGAAGAGTATGAACTACAGTTGCACAATTCTGGGTAAACTGAATTGTGACTTTTTTCACTCAGAGTCTAAATTCAATCAGAATCTAGAATCGCTTGAGCAATATATTCAGCCCTTTATTATTATTATTATTATTATTATTACTATTATTGTTGTTGCTGTTCTGTGGGGATGGATCCCTCTGCTGCCAAGCCCCCGTGTTCATTTGCATTCACTGGGGTACCGACAGCTGTCTTTCCTGACTGCGTGATTTCCCTCTTGTGTGAGAGCGTATCTCCTAACCCCAGCCAGGTCATGATGGTTACTGAAATGTGACTGTCAGATATACTTTGCATAACAGAAAGGGCACACTCCTGGTTGTTAACAAACCCATTCATTTCTAAATGAATCAAGATCGCAATTTAATAATTGATTCATTTTTCAGTTGGGGCATTTGTTTTATAAAAATAAACCAAAAGTAAAAGGATCACAGGGGATCCAAAACAGGGAGAACAACTAACAGGGGAAGGATCAGGCAACAGGTAGGGCAGACACTATGAGTTCAATGACTAGACTGGAGAACACAGGACTGGAAGGCATTTATAAGGGTTACAACAAGAGGCAGCTGGGGTAAGTTAACACGACCCTTATGGAAATTCACTATGGTTTCCTATGGTTTTTGGGGATTTGGGTATGGGTTTTTTACAGTAACCATGGTTTTACTATGGTACCTCATGGTAATCATGATTACTAAGCTCCTACCCATAATATTACCATGGTTTACTTATAGCACTTCATGGTAACTGAGGTACTACTATGGTTTACTTATAGCACTGCATGGTAACTGCAGTGAAACCATGATAAAACCATAGTCATAAACTCAT
>JAODKN010000038.1:14500849-14512430 GCA_026774425.1 Petrocephalus zakoni
CGGGATTGGATAGAGACAGACAGCGGGAGCGGGCGGGATTGGACAGAAATATTGCGGGTGCGGGCGGGAGCGGGATGGAAAAAACAGTCCCGCGCAGGGCTCTACTTCATGCCAATCAGATCTCAAACTAACGGACTGAGAAACTACCTTGCCACTTATATCACACCACCCCAAATACATGCACTGTAACCCACACACTGCCAGTCTACATATTTGTTTGTTTTTATATTTATTTGTTTTGAGCTTATTTATAATAAGGGGTGCTAACTCAATGTTTTTGAGTCATGGATCAGAAAATGTTTCGGATCAGCAAAAAAACGGGGAGACAAATATAGCTTTCTATGTATTACTAAATGATCTTAAAGAACGCTTAAAGAAAGAACCTCTAACATGCCCCATTCATGTGAACACACAGCACAGTTCTATATCATTTCAATGCAACATATCATTTCAATGCAATGCTAAACATAAGGGGGAATTCTCCCCTGCTGTGAGAAATGAACTTCAAGCCCTTTCCAATCCGGGAAAGAATCATGGATCAACTCCGGTCCTTTACACCACTATTTATAATGTTAGTGCACTTTGCATCTGTACTTTTATTTTGGAATTAACCATTTTACTGTTCAGTCTTAAATCAATGTCTTATGTTGTTATCGTGTTGTCATTGCTGCACAAGAAGAGGTCATTGTACTACAGTATAATAACAGTAAAGCTGTCTTATCGACAATGCTCAATTAAATATACCGTGTACAACCAGTGAGGATAATGTTAAGCCTAAAACACAAACAAAGCTGAGCAATTTGTCCTAGATTCCAAGCTTGTGTATGCCTTCCTCCGTGTTCACATCCACTGCACTGAATCCTGTTACTTGTGGGTATATGTTAATTGGTTTCAATCCACAAAAAATTTGAAAATTTTGTGTTCAGAAGTGAAATATGACTTTGACAGTTTTGGATCTAACAACACATTTTCCATGTCATGAGAGTTTACAATCTCCTGTACCACCCAACAGAACGGACACATACACCGGCTATAACATTAAAACCACTGACAGGTGAAATGAATAACATTGATTATCTCATTACATGGGCACTTGTCAAGTATGCCATTCTGTATAAGACCAGTGAACAGTTCTAGAAGTTGATGTGCTGGAAGCAGGAAAACAGTAAGGATCTGAGTGACTTTGGTAAGGGTCATATTGTGATGATATCTCCCAAACAGCAGATCTTGCAGGGTGTTTCTGGTATGCAGTAGTCCTACCAATCGTGGTCCAAGAAGGTCAAACGCTGAACTGGCAATAGGGTCATGGACACCCATGACTCACTGAGGTATTTGGCGAGTGAAGGCTAGCCCATTGGGTCTGATCCCACAGGAGAACTACCATAGCACAAATCGCTGAAAAGTTATGGCTATGACTGAAAGGTATCATAACAGATTGCATTTATCAGAATATAGGGCTGCAAAACCATAGTCCAGTAATAGTTCCCATACTGACCCCTGTCCATCACCGAAAGCACCTTTAGAGGATCAGAACTGGGCCATGGAGCAATGGAAAAGGATGGCTTGATCTGATGAGTAACATTTTCTGTTATGTTACTGTACGTACGTGGACAGCTGGGTGTGTATGTCGTTTACTTGGGGAAGAGATGGAATCAGGGTGCTTTGTGGGAAGAAGGCAAGCCTGCAAAAGCAGTGTGCTCTGGGCAAAGTTCTAGAAAAGCTTGGGTTCTCGCATTCTTTTGGATGTTACTTTACCATGTACCACCTACCTAAACATTGTTGCAGACCCCTTCATGGCTATGGTATTCCCTACTGTGTTTTGGTATATATTAGCATTTCAGCTTTAATATAGTAGGATTGACTTTCTGTGTCATCTCAAACCTTTGCAGATAACCTTGAAGCTCATCTTGGTGAGTGGTAAGACAAAAGAGTTCCCCTTCTCACCCAGCAACTCTGCCGCGGACATCGCCAGGCATGTACACACCCACTGGCCAATGGGTAACATTCTTCAGCATTATATGCCATTTATAAAAATAAAAATAAAAAAATCAAAATTTTACATCATGTGTATTAGAAATGACGTGGTTTAAACTCACAGACTGTATAACGTTACATCAACTTAAAATTATGAATAATTATATATAATTTGTGATTATTACTTTATTACTTTGTGCCTTATGGAATAGACATTCTGGTATTGCACTGCAGAGGCAGATGAGGTTCTGTAGCCATTCATGTGCCTTTAGGTGCTGCATTTAGTGGAATGTAGAAAGCAGCCATTGTAAACAGTCTGTAAATACCATGGGGTTATGAAGCAGAATGACCAGCACTCATGCTCACGTTTGAAGTGAAAATGGGGTGTATTATGTAAATGCTAAAAAAAAAAAAGTTGAATGTGACGTTCTATTTTTGGTATGTTTTTGATGTGTATGGTGCATGGTAATTATTTATTATTTTTTACTTTTATAGCCCTACTTCGCCTTGTGATAACGTGTTTTTGGCTAGCTACCTGAGGCTATTGCTGTGTGCGCAGAAAACATGACAGGAAAAAGAAAGTCATTTTCTCTCACTGACAAGTATAGACTCATCAAAGATTTATGATAAACTGCCAAAAATTAGCCAATGAGATGCAGCAGCAAAACTACAATAAGCTATATTTTTATGTACAATACTATATTGTATTATAGTGTATTTGAATTATACACAGTTCAGGATTTTAGTTTGTGCAGTACTGTAATTTGAAAAGCATTTTAAACAGCTGTACTCTATTTTGAAATAGTCAAATTCAGTACATGGCAACGTTGTCTGTTTTCTTTACCTTATATTCATGTAATAAATGTATACATGTCAATTAGATGGTAATCTGCCTGAGAAAAATCGGTTATGATAACCATCCATTTATAGTGATCAGTTTCACCCAGATAGGCGTGATCACTATAAGCTTCACAGGCTCCATGTAAATTAGCTAGTATAAAGTGAATTATTATTTACACTTTACACATTGTTCTAAACCAAAAATTCGAATTAGTCCATAAAATTGATTTATCGCCCTGCTCTAACTGAATGCATTACTTCTGCACCTGGTAATTATGCTACAGCTTGGCAATACTAGGAGTGAGTGGAATAGGCATTGCCAAGTGGAGGTTATCAAGCTTATCCTTGAATTCAAACTTTGGCTTTTTAGATCCACCACAGTGAATAAATAATAATGTACATTGAAATTAGAAATAAGGAAATAATAAATCATCATCAAATCACCTCTAACCTCTAAAAAGAGTGTGTTGATTGAGGTCAAGTGTGTATTGTTAATGAGGTTCGCACGTATTGGTTCTCTTCCTTCATCAGTGTTGGGAAGATTACTTTGGAAATGTAATTCGTTACAAGTTACCCTATTTAAAATGTAATAGTGTAACTTTCAGTTACTAAATGAGAGTAATTTATCTAATTACATTTGATTACTTTTTTCTAAATTATGAATGAAAATCCATTAACCATTTTGAAATTTTGTAATCTGGCAGTGTTTACCTTATAGCAGCACTAAACACTGACTACTATCAAACTTGTTTCAATACATGAATTAACATCATTATAACTGACCAATTTAAGAAAGATAATATAGTAACCTATATATATATATATAATACAATACCCTTAGCATATAGAAGGAGGATGGAACATTTTCTGTCAACGGGATCAGAAGCACTGGCTTTAAAGCGTGGTGCACACTTGCCAATTCACTGTGGTGTTTACACATGCTGTCAGTGTTTACATTTTGCTTTGTTCTCCTATGCGTCATAGCTTACGATTGAGTTGGTGTTGTTTGCATACCTGCCGTAGGCAAGATCATTAGATCTGTTTTGCACAGTGTGATCGGTAATGATCTTACAAGATTGCTGAAATCACACAGTGTGTACCGGGCATTACACTTTAGAAGCTTGGTGTGGCACGCTGAAGGTAGGCATGTCTTTCCCAGTTTTGTTTACTGTGACTGTTTGCAGTTACAGCAAGCTGCACTTACCTCTAGATACATAGATTGTTTAGATGTCGACAACATATTAACAACCAGCAAACAAGCATTATATTTCACATTTAAATTTGTGCCTTTTTCTGACATATTGGATTTTTTTATATTATATATATATATATATATTTTTTTTTTTTTCCAGCAATGGAATGCCTTTTTTTCTTTGTCTGACATTGCCTGCAACAGAAACTCAGACCGCACAGACAAGTTAATTAGCAGAAGCGACACTGCAAATGTAGAAGCAACACAATAACAAATCAGAAGCATCAGAATTGTTTTGCATAAGAAAAGCATGTAAAGCAATAAAAATGCTATTATTAAACATATCGAAGCCTAGAATCAGCTGCACTGTGTTTTGAAGTCTACACTCAAAAAGTACAATTCTGAATAAACGGCTGAAAATATGTTGGGTAAGAAGGAATATAGCAGAGGCAGATTGCTATGTTTTTATATACAGCTGTACGTGAGGCATGCAAGTGCTTGCTTGCATTTGTTGTAAAAAGTACGGCGCCATAGCTAGTGGCACAGCATTTTAGCTAACCGCTGTCTCATTTTTCATGGTTCAATTATACTTTTGGTGTTGTGTTTGTGATGTACTGTTGTACCTTTGAGCATGTTATTAAACAGAGAGTAGTGTATTTTACCTTGGTCTGCCAAAAAGCACACAAACTGAATAATTTTCTCCCTTTCAGACTGGGAAGAGGAGCAAGTGAGCAGTCCCAACATACTGAGGCTCATCTACCAGGGGAGGTTTCTGCATGGCAATGTAACACTGGGAGGTGCGTTTCTCTGTGCAGAATCAAAGCACTATATTTCTCTGCTCCACCCAAAAATGAACAACCAATAAAATCAAGCTGCTCCTCTGGAAAGATGAAAGCAGAAAGAACAATGAGTCCATTGCAGGGGTGGAGTGGCCATCAGGAACTCTGGGAGATTCCCCAGTGGGCTGGCGTTGTATCCAGGCCATTCAAGCTGCTGTGCAGGCCCTTTCAAATTCTCATAAATAGATGGACAAGCATGTAGTAAATAAATGAAAAGACTTTGCTAAGTGGCACGACCCTGCTTCAGGCACGTGTCCATTACAGAGAAAAGGCACATTCTAAAATGAAAAGCATAAAATTGTACTAACCAGCTTTGTGTGAGACTAAACTGTTGGGATAGGTGATACCAATGGTTTTGTTATTGATCTGATTTAGTTTTGATCCAAAATTGGTATCGCCGATACCAGTCTCAATACTGATATTCAGTGCTGGCCCAACTTGAAGAATTATATAACAATAGCAATTTTTCCCAATCCAGGAGGCAGTGCTGGCACATAGATCGTCCATAGCCACTAGTGTCTGTGCCTTGTCCCCTTTCTTTCCCATTATGGGCCCTGCCAGTTCATGTCCAGCTCCCAATAATAATATGAACATAAAATTTACCAGGTAAAAGTTGATACTTTACCTAGTATTTACTGCAGTTAGGTATATAAATGTCTCCTCGTCCTGTGTTCCCCAGTTCGGTCATTGCTAAATGCTGCCCTCCAAAGTATTTTCTGTTTGCTTGCAAAAATTAGATTCTTTGCTGCCACCTGACTCTCAGCAGCTTTGCAGCACACAGGAAATTAAAGTGAATAAAATTTACGTTATAGGATAAAATCAGCAGAGTAGTCAATAAGGAAAATGTATGACTAGGGCTGCCTAGCAAACCTAATTGTCCCTCAAAAAAGCCCCTCAAAAACTGGATCAAAAGGAAGTGTCTTTCCAAAATGTATGGAGGGGAAGTAACATTATATAATAACAAATAACTAGTAGAAGTGGAATCTTATGTAGCTCAAACTACACTTCATTGACTTGAATTAACACTCCAGATGTGCCTTTAGCAAAAAACACAAATTCATTAATTCTTTTCAATGAGTGTTTTTCTAACAGGCAATCACAAAATTATGAAGCGATTTCTCACAGGGGTCACAAAAATGAATGGTACCGAATAAGAGATGCATGCTGTTTCCAGTCGTGTTTAGGATGTTATCTGTGTGCAATGTAAAGGTAATATGGTAACACTTTTTTAACACTTGAGGGGCCACAAATTATGTGGTAGTACTCATTTCCTTAATGTGTAAATGTGCAAATGTAATTAGCCAGAAATCAAATTAAATGTTAGTTACATAATGATCCCATGTTCATTCATCATTAATCAATCAAGCATAAAATGTGTTCATGATTTGTACTGTATTTGTTCAGTAACTTAGTTACTTGTGCCCCCTCAAGAAAAGTCTTACCGGCAATCTGTCTTCACAAATTTATTTGCACTCTTACAAATGGTTTATGGTGTAGTTTGCAGTCATCCCATACTCGTTTGTTGCTGTTAATTCTTATGAGAATTTGTCACCTTCTGTATAGCATTAAAGCTACCCCCTGGCAAGACAACAGTGATGCATCTAGTGGCCAGAGAGACTCTGCCAGAGCCAAACTCCCAAGGTAACTGCAGAAAGATTACTGATCTTCACACAATGGTCTGTAAACTGTGTTACAGAATTAGTGCACATGCAAAATTGGGGAAACAGCCATTTTTGTTTGTTGCCTACAGCAAGCTGGTTTTATGTGTTTAGGGCTTGATACAGTTAAAGAACTTGTAAAACACTATAAATGTATTTGTAAAATATGTGGTTTTTGTAAAATACCTACAAAAGATTAGCTGAATCCAAATAGTTCATTAAAACACTGCTTCCTTCCTGTGTTGGTTTTCAGGTGGTTGCTATGTCTGTGATTTTTTTTAAAATTTTTTTTGTTTTGATCTGCAGGTCAAAGGAATCGTGAGAAGACTAGAGAAAGCAACTGCTGTGTAATCCTGTGAACATTCCCAGCTTCATCTGCCACCTGGGGTGGAACACAGTCTGTCTTTCATGCTGCTGAAGTAGATATCTGGGGGACCCGAGAGAGTGCACAAAAATAATTTGGGTTGGGGGCCACTCAAGAAATCAGGGAGGTGAACATGATGTGTTATGAACATAAGGTGGTTAATTTCAAATTTTTGTTTCAGATTTAAGTCTCCCTCCTCATCCATTTATTCTTGAAGGATAGACAGTTGCATTCAAACATTCAGACTGACTCAGAATCACTTCCTTTATTCTGTAACGTTTACAGCACCTGGCCGCTCTACCTAGATACAGTTCTGAAGACTTACAGTACACCATATGCATATGGATCAGTGGTACAGACTATAAAATTGTGAAGGTGGATTTATACGTCTGCATAGAATCTGCTCTGCTGGTACAACAGGTGCATACCCTATGCCATAGTCTGAAGCCTGTAGTTACATTTCTGGGGAGGTGCGGGTCAGGCTAAGATTTAGGCTACGATATAAGGTATACACCATACCTACGCCATACTAGCAGCGTCGATTTTGTGCAAACGTATAAAACAGCCTTAAGGTTTAGCAGGCACTCACAGGGGTGTAATATGAAGGGTGTTATACACACAGATCATCATATGATGCACAATTTAACCAATAATATACACTTAACTTCTTATTCAAGATTGTTTCAAACAGTATGTGATTAACCTTTTACTGTGCCTCTAGTCTGAATTCAATCTGCAAGGGAACTGACATATATGTATGCTCTTTTTCTTGGGAAGATGAGTTTCCTATATTTTTGTGTAAATCACAGGAAAATTGACAGAATGTTTATTTCCTAGCCTTAGATTTTATTAAATCACCTGGTTCTTTTATTAACCGACAAAGAACATCAACATAGTTATTGTTTTTTTTATTTAACTTGTCTTGATATTTGTCTTTTCACTTCTATGTGTCAATTTGCACAACTGCGCTGAAGCATGAATTATTTCATATAAAATTGAAAAAAGGTATTTTGTTTTTAATTTTTTCCAGTATGAGTTAACTTGGAAACTAAGGATATAACTGTAAAATATATTTAATATTGTTCTTATAAAAAAAACATACATTAATTGATGGATATTACTTGGATACAGTGATGTTTAGTGTAGTATGGTCTATATAATTACTTTAGTAGCAGCTGATTCCACCTCTTAATGACAATGCTGTTTACCTCCTAAATTCTAATTCAAGTTGTATGAAGTATTTTCTGATCTGTATTTTTCATTACCTTAAACTGGTCAGAAAACATCTAATATTATTAATATCACATTTCTGTGGTTATCACTTTAATAAAATGCAATATAATGCAGTTTTCGCTCTTGAAGAATATTGTTCATATTGATCAGTATTCAGAAGAGTTTTCTGATTGTATATAGCATTGCATTTTTCCTCAAAATGAGTAGAATAAATCTTTAAATAAATAAATTAACTTTGTAATGATCTGTGGGCATCTTCTCTTTTGCAATACGCAACTAAGTTTTCTGTCTGATTTGCCTTTCCTACTTCATCACAGAGTACAACATTGTCTTGTAGCTGATATGGTGCAGCATGAATTGGGGGAAATCCAGCAGACCTAGGAGAGGTTTACCAAGGAAATCCTCCTCTGTTCCTGAGCAGGATACGTCCCCTGAACTGCTGTGGTAAAATGCAGTAAAGGGACTAATTGAAATTGTAAGATAACGCAAAATGAAAAGGCTGATGGTGCAGCTGGAGGATGAGCCCCCTGTTATCCAGCGTCTGGACCAATTTTGGGGAAGTGCAGTGGTCATGCTGTGATGGGCGTCCACCTAATGCAAGGCAAATCGGCATGTTTAAATATTTAACACAAAGGGAGGTGTGTTTTTCTCATTGAATTAAATCAAGATTTAAGAATACATACTTGTATGCCACTGATAACATCATGATTACACCATTCCAAGTCCCAACAGAGGCAGATACTTACAGATGTAGGTCTAGAATCAGCTTCAGGCAAACAGGAATATCATAGTTATTTGATATGTCATTATACTCTGAATGTCAAGACCAATCATCCTTGTTGGATACCTATGATTTCCTTAGAATCTTAAGAAAAAATGATCTTCAAGCGCACAGGCAAATGTTTGTTTCAAAGGTATACTTAGATGGCAAAGAAATGCTGAAATGACTGTTTAAAACTGTTAATATTCCTGCACAGGCCCTGTGTTGGACAAAGAGTAATAAATAATGACTCATTAAAAACTACCTCCCATAATTGTATGATTGCTACCAGTGAGTTAGACTTTTGATACCGATGTATCTGTCAGCAGTCAGCTGAACATCATAGCCAAACATTTTCTCTTCACTTGCCCTCCTCTGGTATTTCTGGTTAAGACATGCCAGCCTCCAAAAATGTCAAATCCAAAATATGTAAATGGAGGATTGGTTCTGAGGCGTTCTAAGGCTAAAGGGTGGTAAACTCCGAATGTCGAAAAGTACACACTGTTCACGAGTGAGGGAAAAAGCTCTCAGTTTACCAGTCTGTCTGGTTCCTACCCTCACCTATGGTCAGGAGCTCTGGGTAGTGACCGAAAGAATGAAATTGCAGATACAGTACAAGCAGCCAAAATGAGTTTCCTCCATAGGGTGGCTGGACTCAGCCTTACAGATAGGGTGATCAGCTCAGACATTCAGGAGGGGCTCAAAGTAAAGCCGCTGCTGTTCTGTATCAAAAGGAGTTAGTTCGGACATCTAACTAGGATGCCTCCTGGACGGCTCCCTGGGGAAGTGTTCTGGGCATGTTCAACTGGGAAGAGGCCCCGGGGCCGACCCAGGACATGTGGGAGCGATTATATCTCTCAGCTGGCCATGGAACACTTTAATATTCCCCCACTGGAGTTAGAGGAGGTGGTGAGAGGGCAATCTGGGCATCCCTGCCCGCGACCCAACTCTGGATAAGTAGCAGAAAATGGATGGATGATGGATATATGGAAGTTTCAAATTAAAAGCCACAACTGGAACTGTAACACATACGCTGGATGAAGTTTTGAATTTGAAGAGCAGAGGGTGAGCATGAACGGGAGTTTGACAATTACAAGACAATTACAACCCAAGCCACTCAGAATATTGCTCAAGTATCCTCTGTCCCTGAAAACCTTGCGTTGGTAGACCTTGTTTTTGATATTGGTCAAAAAATTTGTATGGTGCCATCTTTTTCTGCGAAAGAGGTAGAAAAGTATTTTTCACACTTTGAGCGTGTCACTCTTATTCTGAAATAGCCCAGGATGCTCATGAAAAGCTTAATATGTTTGATCGATAATGTGTTTCACAGAAAGTGCAAACTACGGATCAACTCCGGGTCAAAAAATGTGTTCCTGAAGTTGAACTCATTTCAATGATCAGAAAGTCTCAAACCTTATGCAGGCTGCTGTATGTGCAGATGAATTTGTGTTGATGCACAAAAGTGTGTTTACATCCCGTCCATGTCGTGATATTAGTTGAGCTCTAAAGTTTTGGGAAAACTCAAGGTCTGGTAAGTCTGATTCCCTGAATTCCAGGAATGTTTTTATTGCCATGAGGCTGGTCACCTAAGTAAATATTGCCCTGCATTGAAACGGAAAATCAGTCAAAAAGGCCAGTACCAAAAGAGGTTGGTTTTGTTGCTACCTCATGGTCGCTGTCTAGGGCAGCATAAACTGTGGTTGATGTGCTTTATGGCCCTTTTGTCATGCAGGGAATGCGTCTTCTACCTTGCTAAGAGAAGGATGCTTCTGTTTTTATGGCTTGTGTGGTTATATGGGCGTAGTCACGTAAAATAGGTAGCAGTATTGATTTTTCGGGTACCTTTATGTCTGTGGATGGGCTGTCTGATTCCCCACGGGAAAAGCAGTTAAGTTACTGTCCCCTGTCCGTGGTGCTGGACCAGACTTGGCGCTACCTATTGATAAAGTCTCGATTTCCTCTTAATGGGAAAAGGATCCTTCTTTAGTCAAATTCCAGGGGTCGGTTGTGGCTAAAGACCACATTTCCTCCAAACCTGTCACATATTTCCCGGCTAACAGTATGTAATGGACTCTTACCAGTTCTGACAATTTTGTGCTGAATTCAGTTTATTAGGTGGTTGTGCCGGCAAAACTGCGTCTGCAGATACTTTGTTTGGCACACGACCATGATTTAGATACCTGGGTTTACAAATGGGTTCTCCATTTTTTCTCTTGGCCTGGTTCAAAACATATGTGTCCGAAGAGCTTGTTGGTTCTTTTAATGTGCTTATGTCACTTTGTTCGCAAGGTAGTGTCTCGTTTCTTCCATTATGATTACCTATTAAAACCTGCCCCCCATCTGCGGGGCCGACCCTAACACCCTGCTCGGCCCCCAGGCGGCAGCCATCAGAGGGCAGGGCGCACCAATTAAGTGGAGGTCATCACTTCCAGCTGCTTCACTGAATAAAACCTCACCTGCCTTCACACACATCATGAAATATTGTTGCCCAGCAATAAGCTATACCGAGCGTTGCATTTACCTTGTCTTCCATCCTCCACTGCACTTTTATTCAAAATTGTTTTATAAATGCGACGCAAAATTGGTCAAAATTAATCAATCTGGCATATGCTTTGCACCACTAATAGTATGATTTTGAGAACATTATACACTCACCTAAAGGATTATTAGGAACACCATACTAATACGGTGTTTGACCCCCTTTCACCTTCAGAACTGCCT
>JAODKN010000038.1:14563065-14577858 GCA_026774425.1 Petrocephalus zakoni
TTCTTATGTTCTTATGTTCAATTGTGTAACTAATAACCTGGTCCTGGTGAGCCAATGTTTAGAAAGTGATATTGACTAAAATTGTGTTTTTAACTGTTTTCAACAGGTGCAGCCTTTTGTGAAAGACTCATTATATAAATGCAATTAAAGTTGACAAATCACGATAAAAAATATATATATATAGTACATACAAGGCTTTACGTTATTGTGTTGCGCTACGTTACATACTGTAACAGGTGTTCCTTTAAGACACTGGTTCACGTAGGGAGGCTTGGCTATCTTTACATTCTATAGTTTCCTTTGTTGTCAGAGCTTTCACTCTCATCGTGTCCCCTAAATGCCACCTCCCAATGACCAAAGAATGAAATCACATCAATCTGATATTTCAGCATCTAATGTTTTTTCCCTCATTGTGTCATTGTTTGGCTAATTCAAGATAAACACCTGTGTTGATCAAATTGTCAATCTTCAACAGGGTTTTTACTTGTAAGAAAATAGGGGAGACCACCTCCCACATTCCCGCCGTGTTCACTATGAGGGTGGGTGGGTGTAAGATCCAAAAATGTAAGGCAAATCACACCCCCTATTAATTCAAAACAAGGAATTTTATTTTGTTACATTTAATAGCGTAAAAAATGGGATAGGTGCAAACTGTAATGGTTCCCAAAAACATCAGTAGAACACTGCACTGACATGTTCCTTTTGCATAAATGGATTAGCTACAATAAACAAGAACAGAAGTTTTCTAAACTTTGCCTCTTTCACAGGGTATACTCAATTCCTTGTCCACACCCAAAAAGGAATATTGGCAAAAAAGTGAATTTTTCCCGATGGCTGAACTCGCGTTCTTAATGATTATATATGTGTCTATCATCTTTGCATCAAAATTGCACAAGAGCACAAAGACTGGGTCTTCACTGGGTCAATTTAAAAATGTGTCATATTCTATAACTGTCCAGTCAACTACAAATAGAAGGTAACAAGAAATTTATGTCTAGTGAGGCAGAAAATGTTTTGTTTTACTGCAGTTCCTTTTGTAATCCTTTTGTAAACATAAGCGTGGTGTTGTTTTACTTGTTTTTTCTGAACAGCCACACATATTTGATTTCACATATAAATGATTGTTGTAATTAAACATGATAAAATTATATTTTATGTGATATGAATGTTAATTTCCCAGCTCACCTATTGTCTTATAGAAACCACCTCTGATATTGTCATAGCTCTCTTCCTACATGCAATATACTTTTAAGACCTACTGTATATCACATTATGGGTTTCAACCCTTTATAAAACAAATATATAAATTCTAATATAAAACCACTGATAAAACAAAAAACCTAAATTAGTTACTAAACCAGCCATGTTCATCACAACATTAAGACCATTTAAACCAGGGGTGGGCAGAAAGGGCCATTGTGTATGCGGGTTCTCGCTGCAACTCCCTAGTTAGGTTACTAATTAGCAGATTGATTGGCCGAAGTCACACCTGGGTTGGAACAACTGATTTAAAGGTTATCCCCAAAACCTGCATACACACCAGCCCTAAAACTCCTGGTTTAAACACTAAGAAGGCGATCTAATTACTTTCAGGTGGGGTTGAACACCAGAAGTGTTTTTTTTCTATTGAGCCCCATGGGGAAATTCTTTCACCTCCTCCAACCTTGCTCACCATGAGAGCAAGCTTGGCCATGAAGGGCAGCCACAAGAGCAGCACCCAGGGAGCTGGGGGTTAAGGGCCTTGCTCAAGGACCCACAGATGTGCAAATCCACTGAGCCACACTGCCCCCTACTCTGCCACCACAGTTTGTAGGTACAGGGCTCAAGATCAGTTGCCATAGGAAAACAACTCCCCAAATTCAAATATGTATCATGCCCCCCTCCTACGGCTCGATTACTGAAACATGATAAATATTACCATGGCCTACAATAGTTTAGTGTGTTTTCATGAAATTATAGAAAGAAATATTTTCATTAGTCTCTCAGCACAGTGCTTTCTAAAAGAAAATAAATTAAGGTGAATAATTTAGTTTTTTAATTGTTTTTCTTGTGATGGTTTTCTGAAAGGTCGCTCTCAAACAACTGACTGATATTGTGTGTTAATTTAAGAAGTTTCACTGAAACCAAGTCACCAAGATGTCTTTGGTGTTAATCTAATATCATTTTAAATATCCAAGATTGTTAATGCTAAGAACTATGCTTCCTCAACAGCAAATATTTTATTGTGGAACACCCAACCCTTTATTTGTAAACCGGTGACTTCCTGGCTGCCTGATTTGCATGTACACGGCATATATAACTATGTATATCTGTATCAACGTTTTTATTTGGTTTACTTTTTTGAAATACCTATGAGAGCATCTGACTTGCATCCAGCTGGATGGTGCAATCTTATAGTTTAGGTGAAGTAACAAAGGTGAAGCAACAAACTCACAAAACATATAGCAGAAAAAAATAAATGTGTATTTTCACTAAAGCTACAAGGTTGTAATAGACAGTTAAAAGACTGAAGAAAAATGCCATTTCACTACATTTTCATACTATAGAGACACTGTATACTTTTATGTATTTCCAGTATAGCTAACCGCTATGTCTTAGCTCTGGCCAGCTGCAATCACGGCCTTTCTGATTTTCCACCTCATGACCAAAGTCTCCTTGATTTCTTTAGTTCTGAAGCAGTATATCAGAGGGTTCACCATGGGGGGAATGAGGCTGTACAGCATGATCATCAGGATACGGATATCTGTACCGATCTTCAGGTTCATGGTGTTTGCGATGTAAACAAAACACCTGGGGAGGTAATAGAGGCCGATGATGAATAGCTGTGGACTGCAGGTGGAGAAGGTTTTGTACCGTCCCTCTGAGTCTGCAATTCTCAAGACTGAGATAATGATTGAGATGTAAGAAAATATTATAAAAGCAAGTGGACATATCAATATTGTCATGGCTACAGCAAAAGCTACCATTTGAACTTCCCTTACATTTTCACATGCTAGTCTGGTTACACTGATATGGTCACAGTAACACTGTACGACGACATTAGAGCTGCAATAGGGTAAAGAAATGGCCTGGTATACAAGCACAGACATGAAGGCAGCACAAACAAGCCAAGCTAGGCCGCATAGGGTCAGAATGGTGGAGTTCTTAATGAGCATGTGATATCTGAGTGGGTTGCATATGGCAATATAGCGATCAAGAGCCATTATCATTAGTAGAAGTGAATTTACAGACCCCAGAAAGTGAACCAAGAACATCTGCAAGAAGCAGGGACTGAAGGATACAATCTTATCTTCAGTCCAATAACGGGCAATAATTTTTGGAAGGGTGGTGGTGGCAAAAGCAAAATCCGAAATGGCCAGGTTACAGAATATGAGATAAAACGACTTTTGGAGGCTTCTCTCCTTGGAGACCAAAATTAAAACAAAACTATTACCTGCTACAATGGCCAAATAGACAAAGAGCAAAAGGGCTGAGACAGGTCCATTGTATCCAGGCTGAAGTCCCGGGAACCCTAATATAATAAACTCTGTTACGGAGGTAACATTAGAAGAGGGCATGTCCAGATGGAAATGAGGCACGCTGTCAAATGTGAAAGGAAGAGAACACACGTGAGAACAAATATATACATTCCATTTTCTTTTGCCAATAGGCAAATGAAAATAAAGATATTAAAACCCATATTAGCAATACTGTGTTATTCATTTTATATACATTGAGTCAGAGCACTTTATCACTACATTTTGTATTATTTTGTATTTGATGCTTTTGTTATAGTTACTGAGGATTTCCCTTACCTGTAAAAAAGCTGAAACACTATACTCATGCACAGCTAGATTCGTTTGCAGTTTTCACAGCCAGTATTTAAGGACTGCAGGGATGGCATGATGCATGTCATACCAGTCTTAAGGGACTTAAGGAATCTTATAATTCCCAGTCACACTAGCAATTTTCTCTCTTACACAAATGCTCACACAAACAATTTTCATTGGGGGCCATGTGGGGTGGTGATGCATGTAGGGCTGGGCGATATGGACTAAAAACCATACCTTGATATTTTTAGGCATAGTAGCGGTACACGATATATCACCCAGCCCTGGGGGAGCGAGGCCAGCCACAAACCCTGTGGCCTGGCTCCAGAATTTCCAGAATCTGAATGAGATGCCTCTGTTCGATAGCCATCTGATGCCCAGGGCTGATGAGCTGGACCTCACCAAAGGCTACTGGCAAGAATCTAAGGGACAGAGTGCTAAAGTAATTAAAAAACAAATGTATCAATTAACTAAACTGAATCATATATCTAAAAAAATCTGACCATAATGATTTGGCCCTTAGCAAAGTCACTCACTTAACCCCTACTCATTTATTCTGCATTTGACATGTAAGAATGATTACCGAATGTTAGCTTACTGTTAGATCATTGTTTATTAAATCTTGTGTGGATCAGTGTATAGAAATGAGGCTTCATTTCTTGGCCTATGCAGGTCTCCTATTTGAATCTTTATTAATGATGCCTGACCCTGTATAATGAGAGCAAAAGGTGATGTTATAAATGAGCCAGTTGAGCTTATAAAGAAATAAAGGAAAGTACAAATTTTGCATTGCGCTTCCTAAAGTGAAGTTCATTAATTGTCATTGTTGACACACCACAGCACACAGTGGGAAACAACAAAATGTGTCCTCTGCATTTAATCCATGTTACATTGTGACACAGCAGGGGACAGCTACTTGAGCACCCGGGGAGCAGTGCTTGAGGACAGTTCCTTGTTCAGGGCACCTCAGCGGTACCTGTGGGCCGGGGACTCGAACTGGCAATCTTTCGATTACATGGTCATGTCCCAAATTTTTTAACACATTTTGATTTTGTTCCACTGGAGGCTGTTTAAGAGCTTAATCTCACTGACATACAGCTCCATTGAAATGGTCTGTACTTGGCCTGGGCTTAATTTACAGATTCTATTGGCAGCCAGGTAACTGGTCATCTACTGTAAGTCCTGTTAAACAAAGTTAGGGGTGTGTCACTGCTCCACACTGCACCATCATCTAGTTCTATAATGACATCATACCTCTATGTGCATTTGGGTCTGCATGCATTTAAAGGTAAGTTGTGGGATCCTGCAGGTTAAGAATCTGTGATTATGTCTGGGATGTCTGAGATTTGACCAAAAGGCAGGCAAGGTAATAATATCACTGTTGGGCCCTTGAGCAAGGCCTTTAACCTCAAAAAACTATTACAGGGTTCTGCAAAAACGACTGACCCCAAGATTTGTTTTCAGTTTAAATTACCTAAATTTAAACTACTTAAAACTTCATAAATCATACATATGTCAATAAATATGTAGTATTGAAACGAATGCAAGAAACATGTTTAATAACTGTACATCCCTTGGAGTTCAGTGACATCATCTTTATAAGAACAGTATGACTTAGCAATACTGGTGGTAACTGCTCACTGGTGGTTTTCTAGCTCAGGTGCGGTAAGTGCTTAATTACATTCTGCTAATTAGGCCTTTGTTTACTGTTAGGAGTTTTATGAACTAATTGTACCTTTGAGAATGTTGAAACCTTTGTGAACACACAGTCAGCTGGGGTGACCCTTGTCTACTGATACACTGTCGCACAGAGAAAAACACACATACAATAAGAAGGCCTTATTACTACCTTTAACCCATTAAAGCATTGGTACCCTTTAGGAATTCACTCCGATGTAGTCTAAAGACAAAGTAAAAGACAAAAGACAAAGTAACAAAGTACAAGAAAATATTAAGGAGTCCCATCAGGTAACACGTAGTGATCTGCTCAAATATTTCTCACATACTTATATACTGTTAATACAATATGGCCACTACAAAACAAAAAAACTTCCCACAAAAACATATATGATGCTTTAACTGCTCAGAAAAAAGAACTCCCATGTGATGAGCAAGTGTCCACCTGGTCAGGACCTGCACATGTATGATATACTGTACATTCACAGATGCATTGTCCACCATTATACAGAGGGGTCTCAGGCCTCTTTGTCAGGCTTAGAGAATCCAGGGCCTGATTATTATGCATGACTGTGAATCACAAAGTAAGTCTGATTATTATTAAATTCCACAAATCATAACTGATCGTTCTTCAGATGTCTGATAAAAATTCAAGATATCATTGTATATTTACAATTGAGGAAACAGCTAAAATGGTTTATTTAGACCATTAATGTAGATTTATTCAAGTAGCATGTCCCTGTACCGGTTAAACAGTTATTTAAGTACAGAAGATGCAGCTGATGTAATTCTAGTGTGGTGACTGTGATGAGAAAAACATATGTAAAAGATTTAGATTGTTTTGCCCTGTTCTCTTGTAGTAGACAACCAGCACTACACATCAGCTAATACCAGGATATAAAAAGATTATATATTTCATTTCATGATATTCAAGGCCAAAACCAAAGGCCCATGACATTATTAGTACTACATAGTAGTACAACTACAGCGTTGTTTGCACAGAATAGCATACTCCAGGACCCCCAAGAGTAATAAGAAAGCCCATCAACAAGCTAATCTTCAACAATACAAATCCCACATGTAAATAATCCTCTAACCACCTCATATATGAACTGACCCCCATAGCTGCATTTGTTTATTAATTTTGTAATGAGCTAATAATTGAATCATACTGCTCTTTACTCTCGGGAGTGAAAAATAAATAGCTGATTATAGTCCATTAGTCCTTCTTGTCGCTTAATCTGGTCAGGGTCATTGTGTGGGAGGGGACTTAAACTGATTCCAGCAGGGATAGGGCACAACACTGGGGTTCAGGCTAGGGCAGGGGTGTCAAGCCCCAGTCCTGGAGGGCCGGTGCCCTGTGTAGGTTAGTTCTTTCCCTGTTCCACTGCAAATAATTGAGCTGAAGAGCTGTGTGGTAATTAGCACAAGGAGCTGCAAGGAGTTGCATCAGGCGTGTTAAATGAGGGTAAAAATGTGCAGGCCTCCGGCCCTCCTGGACTGGAGTTTGACATCCCTGGCCTAGATAGTAGGCCAGTCCATCCAGGGCACATACACAGACAATAATTAAGCTTTGTTGTGTTGTGGTTTTTCTTCCCTGCCAAATGAGAAGTCAGGAGCCGCTTGTGTAGAATTCTAAGTTTAGCCTTTAATGCGACAGAGGTTACAATCGAGACTGGACACAGCGCATGTGTGTATCCAATATTGATTTACATTGATTCTTATGCATTTTCTTATCATCTAATAATGCCTGCATCACTTTAGCATCATCATTACTTTAGCCATTCACCATCGTTGTTGCTATTCCCTGATCCACACCCCTTTTTAAAACATTTCACAGTATTTCTAAGCTGCCCAGTCTCTCAGTAAAAAAAACAATGGTGGCGTGAACGTCTTTCCCACGTGTTATAAAATGACCTTCAGTTCTTTCTTGGCACAGTCGAGCGACTTCCTACTCCTTTATAGGAACACTTGGTGCATTTAACCAGCTACCTGTGGCTTAGTTTGATACTACCTGTGGCCTTCAAGATAGGTATACTACTGAGCTCATTAATGTGGGTATTCATACAGTGCTAGAGAAGCTACCAAGCTCATTAATGTGGCCTTCATACAGAGCTGAATAAGAACAGTCAGCAATAGCTGTAAGACTAACATGAAGTGCAAATACATAATGAATTGATTACTTGTGTGGATTACATCATGAGACAATAATCAATATGCATTCTTGTAATATGTTAATGATTACATCCTCTAGATGTTATACTACTAAATGTTACACAATACAAGAAAATATTCCATAGTTGGCAAATTAGAGGGGTCAATTTAGCCTAACTGCTTGTCTTTGGAATGGGGGATGGTAAAAAGAGTGGCCAAAAACCCACTTGACTCAACATGCTGACTCAACATACACATAGAAGAGGAGATATGATTCAAACCTAGAACCTTGGAGTGACAAACTACTGCAAAGCATTTAATGCTTTTCTTGTTCTGAAGTTTGCTGGCTAGGCATATAGCACTTCACCAGAAAAACACAGACAAAGAATCAAGCAAAGCAGGACATTACTGCTCAGCAATTGGTACAATCAATAAATGATCATTATTGATATTTTAATATAATTATTACTTTCAAAAAGTACCCCCCCCCCCCCACCATTTCCCATAGCCCATAAACCATCAGTCAAAATCAGTTTTAAAATAAGATCTAGTTTACTTAATATGATACATCACTTCAAACTTAAAAATGTTTATTCCTTCTGGGAAAAAAATAATAATAATAACAACAACAACAACAATACTGATGTTAATTCATATCGGAATATAAATGTTATAGTACTTTACTATTGACACATGAAATGAAAATAAATACCAAAATTAAAACCACAAATAAAAGAACAGTGAGGTGTCATTATCCCCTTGGATTTCGGTTTATGACAGCTTAGCAGCTTCAATGGTACTGCACACTGGGAAATGCCATCTATTAGAGGCACCGTTTGTCACTCAAGTAGGCTACACAGGTGTAACATTTAGCTCAGCTAATGATGTGTTGACTGTTGATGTTAACAATGAAGTCTGTTGAGATGGATTAATCATTCCTGTGAGAATATTGTATTTGCCAGCTTGTTATTGCGTGCACCCTGTTGGATGTGTCAATCATACACTAATTGGCATGAGGCACAGTGTTCATTTTGTCTCAAAAGTATCATTTATAACCTTAGGGAAAACCATAGAACTCTTGCCACATCATTAATGTATATCGCGTGTGTGTTTCATCAGCAAAACTTGAAAAACAGATGAACTGAATGTTAGCTCTAGTGACAATTGCTTTTATGTTACAATCTTTGTTACTAACAGTACATCATGGGTCCTTGTATCACTTACAAGCTACATTCCCTTATCTCAAGATGATTGCTGATGCACATTTCTTTTGTATCCCAGTTTCTGATCGGAAGTCCTTACTATACTGTCAAATCTATACAACTGCAAATCAGCTACAAACCAAAGAAAGAGAGAAAAAAATCCATAGTGCTAACATTTTATTAGGGCCAGCAGTGCTATTAACCTGGACAGTCACTGACTAGCAGAAGCCCACCCTGATGGAGCTGTACTTGGGCTGTGTCACACACACTCCTTCCGTTCCTTTCTCTTCAAGCTCTTGTTTTGGCCTACAGATGGTGTAACTAAATACGACCCAGGAATTGAAACACAAATTCTAGTGAAATCAGAATGTTTAGGAGGCTCCATCTGGAATTCTCACCTTCCTTTGGTCATCAGCCTGCCTGGCACATCGCCTTCTGTTTTCTTGCCTGGCATCGTTAATAAAATGTCTTCTGTATTGGCCTGAAGACATGCAGATAAAATGCTAAATATACAACTTCAGCTCTTCCCTCAATTGTAAACATATTATGGAATATTATATTTTTATCTATGATCTGAAGATTGATGAGTTATTTGTGGAATGTAATGATCAGACTTACACTATATGGACAGAAGTATGGGGACACACCTTTTTAATCACTGAATTCAGGTGTTTCGTTCAGACCCATTGCCACAGGTGTAAAAAATCATGCACCTAGCCATGCAGTCAGGTTTACAAACATTTTTGAAAGAATAGGTCATTCTTAAAAGCTCAGTGAATTCAAGCATGGTGCAGTCATAGGATGCCACCTTTGCAATAAGTCACTTTGTAAATTTTTTTCCCTGCTAGATATTCCATGGTCAATTGTAAGTGGTGCTCCTACTGCTGAGGTGCATAGTGCATCAAAGTCGCAAATGCTCTGTTGGCTCAGTAACTGGAGAGTTTCAAACTTCTTCAGGCATTAACCCCAGCACAAAACTGTGGAATGGGCTCCAGTTCTCTGTCTGGCAGTCTGACGGACGAGTCTGGGTTTGGTGGATGCCAGGAGAACCTTACCAGCCTGACTGCATTGTGCCAACAATGGGGATAATGGTATGGGGTCGCTTGTGGGAACATTTTTGGGAAGGCCCTTTTCTGTTCTAGCATGATTGTGCCCCAGTACATTAAGCAAGGTCCATAAAGACATGGGTGAGTGCGTTTGGTGTGGAAGAATTTGACCGGCTCACACAGAGCCCTGACCTCAAGCCTCATCGGACACCTTTGGGATGAACTAGACTCCATACTGATGCCTATGGATTTAGAATGGGATGTCATTGAAGCTGCTGTAGGTGTAATGGTCAGGTGTCCCAATACTTTTATTCATACTTCACAATTATGCATAATAATTAGGCCCTGGAACCCTGGAATCTCTAAGTCAGAGAAAGGCATGTGACCGCTCTGTGTGTTGTTTACAAGGCATCTGTGAATGCACAGTATATCTTACATGTGCAGGACTTGACCATGTGGACACTTAGTGATCGCATAGACTTTCCCTCTTTTAAACAGTAAAGAATCATATATGTTTTGTGCATTCTGGGAGTTTTGTATTATGCAGTGGGCAATTTTATCAACAATATATAAGTTTTGGGGAAATATTTGAGCAAAGCACTGCATGTTACCTGGTGGGACTCCTTAATATTTTCCTTGTACTTTTGTTACTTAGTCTTTTGAGCCTCTCAATAAGCTGTCCTTAGACTACAATGGAGTGAATTCTTAAAGGATACCAGTGCTTTAATGGGTACCTTCTAATTGTATGTGTGTTTTCCCTGTGTATTAGTAAACAAGGGTCACCTCAGCTGACTGTGTGTTCACAGCGATAAACACAAAGGTTTCAATATTCTCAAAGGTACAATTAGTTCATACAACTCCTACAGTAAACAAAGGCCTAATTAGCAGAATGTAATTAAGCACTTCCTGCACCTGAGCTAGAAAACCACCAGTGAGCAGCAATGCTCTTTTAGACTATTGCTAAGTCATACTGTGCCATTCTTATCAGGATGATGTCACTGAACTCCAAGGGATTTACAGTTATTAAACATGTCTCTTGCATTTTCCCCAGCAATACATATTTTTCATTAAGGTATAATTTGTGATTTGAACTTTTAAGTAGTGTATGTTTATGTTCAAACTGAACAAAACTTGGGGTCAGTGCACAATGTCAGCTGTTTTTCCAGAACCCTGTAATAGTATTTTGGGGTTAAAGGCCTTGTTCAGGGGCCCAACAGTGAGATTATTACCTCACCTGCCTTTTGGTCAAACCTCAGACATTCTAGACATAATCACAGATTCCTAACCTGCAGAATCCCACAGCTTACCTTTAAATGCATGCAAACCCAAATGCACATAGAGGTATGATGATTGTCATTATAGAAACAAATGTTGCAGTACAGAGTAGTGACACACCCCTAACTTTGTTTAACATGGCTTACAGTAGATGACCAGTTGCCTGGCTGCCAACAGAATCTACAAATTGAGCCCATGCCAAGTACAGACCATTTAAATTTTATTAACCTGCCTGGCTCATTATTAGCATCACCTTTTGTTTCCTATAAGCAGGGCCAGGCATCATTAATAAAGGACCCTATAAATAGGCCTGCAGACATGTAGACGTCTTCATCACAAAAACTGCTCCACAGCAGGTTACAACAATAATAAACAAGAAGATAGTTACTAGGAAGATTAAACAGGGAAAAGATACATACTGTACATCTACATCCCTGCTACGGCAGGTTCCAAGGCTCTCTCCCCAGACCCCGAAGACCCAGACTAGCACACGTGACTAGAAGGATTGCTAGATTTTATAATTAGCTATTTCTTTAGGGTTAGAAATTAATTCTTACTCCTGAGAATAAAAAGCTATATATGATTAAATTATTAGCTTAATAAACAATTGTTGTAGCTTTGGGGGGCAGTTCAGATATGGGGTAGTTAGAGAATCTAATTATTTACTTGGGGGATTCGTGTTAGGCTGCTGAGCCTTTCTATTACTCCCAGGGGGTCCTAGAGTATGCGATTATGTGCAAACAGTGCTTCTGTAGTAATAATATTTTATGGCAGGAAACTGAGTGTCATGAAATGAAATACAAAATCCTGTCATTATGGTACTACCTGGTCTGTATGCTGGCACATCATCTACATGAGAACAGAAAAAGACTATGGAATTCATTCAGATATGCGTCACAGCTATCGCAGTAGCATCTGTAAATTAAACCTATGCCAAGAACAAACCATGTGTTATTGAGTGTAGTTCATCCATCCATCCATATTCTAAATACATATCCCAAACAGGCTTACAGAGATCCTGGAGCCCATCTCAGGAAGCAAAAAACACAAGACTCAGAGTCTGATATCATTACAGGGAGGCTTAAAGGCCATGTTCAAGGACCAGCTGTGAAACTAACCTGGTGACCTTGAGATTTGGAGTTTGGACCAAACCTCTGAGCTACATAATGAAATTCAATATTTCAATCTTATAATACAATAATAGGATACTACTACTTTAAAAAATAAATTTGTTTTTCAAATTTTTCAGTATGAAAAATTGGATATGCGGTTACTTCCAACCCATTTTATACAGTTGCAAAGCACTGCATGTTACCTGGTGGTGTCATGGTGTCACGTAAAAACAGCATCTATTTTTATTCTACTCTTTTGTCGTTGACCGCTGATCTATGAAAGTCTGTGCTGCCACCTACAGGACATACCTAATCAACTGTCTTGCACATCACGGTCAATGCACATGGATGAGCAAGGTTTCCACTAGACATAAAAATCTGGGCTACACAAGCGCCGGCTGCAGTCATCCGCAGCCAACGCATGATGACACCACGTCCCCTCATCTGCAACCGAAAGCTCACCTGGAAAAGTGAATTATGAATTGACCTTAATTTCTGACCAACCACCTTAACAATACAAAACTCAGCAAGACACAAATAACACTATTTAGTTCAATTTATTTATAATTCTAGCAAACACATCTACTGAGGCCTAATTATGAATTCTAATGTATACTTTGTCACATCAGCACCTTATAAAAAGGTAGGTTATTTTGAACATTGTTTGGTTTGGACACATGACAAAGCCCTGTCCTGATACGACTATAATATTTGACAGCTACAGTTCTGTACAGAATGAGAGGCCATGCAGGAATGGGGACATGTGATCTCGTATGAGCAACAGGCATGAAGGAAAAGAATCTTATCCACAAAGGGCCAGGTTATATGCAGGTTTTTGGGATAACCTTTATTTCAGCTCTTCGAACCCAGGAGTGAGCCCTCTAGTTAGTAACCTAATTAAGGAGTTGCAGAGAAAACCAGCATGCACAACAGCCCTTGCCATAGAAGTACTCTTGCATTGTGCAGTGCCAACACAGAACAGCGCCAGCTTGTGGGGGGAGGGGAACAGTGTTAAGGATATTAAGGATACTGTTAGGTTAGCACAGTGTCACAAAAAAGCATTGTAAGTGAAGTGGTAACAAGAAAACGAACATTTTAAATAAGGCAAATATTCTTAATAGGGCCGTCAGAGAGCTCTGAAGATATAAAGTACAACTAAATAGCTGAAACATACACTGCTGAGGTGAGGATTAATTCCCTTTTTAATTCATACACATAATAAAGTACAATTCAGCACCTCACTGTTTGGTGTTTTTGTATGGGGAACACCACTTCAAAGGTCACATAGGAATTCAAAGGGAATGGCCATTATAAAGATATGCATATACACATACTGTACACATATATAATAAAGTCATTAATTAACCTTCTTTTCTGGTGATGTCACACACGGATCATCATGGAGCCAAACGTATATAAGTCTCGATTTTTTTGCAGGTCCTCTAAGGTGAGCAGAAACAAACAGGCTGATACTTCCTATGCAGAGGCAAAGACAAATTTAATCCTCGGAAACTGATAGTATTTTTGCATCTTAGGTAAGATAAAATCAGAGTAATATACTTAAAATACCTATGAAGTAGGTTTATAGATATGGAATCTTATTTTGTTTAAAACACTATTAAAGCAGATAGGCTGCAGATCTTCAAAGGTGATGTGTTTCTGCACACTGCTGCACTAAGATTATTTTTACTCTTCTGGCCATTCTCCTGTAACACTGGTGGATTTTATTTATTCATGTATGAATAAAATTATGAATAATTAAAAGTAAAAACAGAAAATGTATTATACAATTTCAGAGATCATAGCAGAATGGTGAGAAGAAATATGATTTAATGACGTGTGTCTGTGTGTCTGTAGAAAGTAGGATGCAGTGAATGAATGAGTGAGACAATTTAATCTGCTAAATTTAAGCTTAACACAGTGCTCCTTTTCTTCTTCCAGGTCGGAGCAGAACAGCTGGTAGACTGCAGTACTCTCCTTGCAATGACGTCCTCGATGAACTCTAGTTCGAGTTTCATTGTGCGACCCTTGTCCTTTATCATCAGTGGTTTCTCCAGTATTCCCAATATTAAGTACTACTACATGTTCCTCAGTTTTATTTATACTGCGACAGTGTTGGGGAATTTATTTGTCATGGTAATAATCTATATAGACCAAAACCTGCACACTCCAAAATACATTGCCATTTTTAATTTAGCGATGGCTGACTTGGGAGAGAGCACCGCCCTTTTTCCCAAAGTGATCGAAACCTTTCTCTTTAATACACAGGAGATTTCCTATGGTGCTTGTTTAGCCAACATGTTTTTTGTGGTTTTCTTCAACTGCATGCAATCCATCACTCTCACTCTCCTGGCATACGATAGATTCGTTGCAATTTGCATTCCACTGCGATACCATAGCATTGTCACAAATGCATCAATGGCGCTCATTCTCACGGTGGTCTGGCTGTTCGATTTAACAATTATCTTGTATACAGTGGCCTTGATCACCAGACTGTCTTTCTGTAAATCCACAGTAA